>CM044445.1:65252386-65273678 GCA_024363595.1 Xenopus borealis
TCCTTTAATTAGGTTGCATCTTCTCTGCATTGAGCATAGCTGTACAGCTGGGGGCTTGTTCTTGAAGCTATACTGTACTGTTGTTGTGGTTGGCAGGAGTGAGGTGCCTGGCAGCAACAAGCAGATAGGGCACATGTACATTCCATTGTATTACCCTCGCTAAGCTAATGATACTTGTGTTGTTCAGGGATGTTAACCCTTGCAATTGTATTGGATGTGGGGTTAAGATTACTGGTCTTGGAGCTGCATATTATATTAAAGGAATGGGTTTACATGTTTGGCAACTGTTGTCATTCTATATATTTTTCCCTCGGGAAAGGTGTCCCTGACAAGGGAATCACATCTACAGTAGTGGACATGAAGTTTGCTTTTAGGATAGGATCTGCTATTATGGTCCTTGGAGGTATGGTTATAACTTCCTGCATAATTAATTAGTCCATAGTCTACCACTTGCCTGAAGTAAAGTATATTCAGGTTGTCTCTAGCTGGGAAGCTTGGATCAGAGTTCTTTTTTTGTGGCTTCCATCAGGATAAGGGATTATTGCATTGCTTAGGCAGAGCATGGTTGACCTTGGTTCTAGTTGGGGATGGATTTCTTTGTTCCTGCCGAGTAACCATGTTGGCTGGGAATGTGCCTTCCTGTTCTTGGGCCATTAATGTAGGTGCAGGGGCACTTAGTCTGTTCTTGTTGCTTGCCCAAAGAACAGGTGGTAATGAGGCATTGGTTGTCTTGCTTGTCTCATGTTATGGCAGTTATCATTCAAAACATGGTTGCCTTAATATGTCATAAAGCCCAAATTAGGGACCGTTTGTCTAGATATTGTGGTGCCTGTATAAGGGAGATTCCTGGGAAAAGGTTAACCACCGGAGTTTTTGTGTTCGAGTAAGGTTAACTTTCGGCATTATGGCAACCTTTTATAGGGCTCTGGCAAAACGGTGTGGATGTAGAGAGTACTTCTAAATTTGAAATATCTAATTTTTTCAATTTGAATTTAATTTTGGGCTATCCGATAGTCGAAGTAGCCCAAAATTACTTAGAAATTAGAATTTTACAAATTCAAATTTTATTCGAAAATTCACTTCAACCCTTAGTTAAAGTGCCTCTTAGTATTAAGCATGTTCAGCCTCAGTTTTCACACGGCCAGAGTGTATTTAGCATCAGCGCTAAAGAAAAGGTGGCACTGCCAGTCAGCTTTGCTGCCAACAATGACAGACGTTGCCCTCTACTGGCCATCAAAAGTTATATTACCTATAAAATGTTATATTGCCTATTCAAATGTCTAAATATTCTATCAAACAAGGGTGATCTGTAAAACATATTTAATTTAAAAGGCCTAAATACCTTTCCTAACCCACCCCTCTCCATATAATTAACAAATGGTGCTGCGTGGTGATTTCCATCAGTGGGGGTTGGTAAACTTTTCATGGGGCATCTCCACCACAGTTACATGCCATATAGCCTCAGATTCAGTATTGCAGTGTACCGTTGAAGGTTTTTGATCTATACTAGTCTGGAATCTCTATAAAACTATACATCCCTGGTATTCGCCTCTAACTTTTGTGCGGTCAGAAAGCAATTCCATGCTTAAAGGGAACCTTTCATGGGAAAAAATGTTTTTTTCAAAACACATCAGTTAATAGTGTTGCTTCAGAAGAATTCTGCACTGAAATCCATTTCTCAAAAGAGCAAACAGATTTTTTTATATTTCATTTTGAAATGTGACATGGGGCTAGACATTTTGTCAATTTCCCAGCTGCCCCAAGTCATGTGACTTGTGCTCTGATAAACTTCAATCACTCTTTACTGCAAGTTGGAGTGATATCACCCCCTCCCTTTCCCCCACCCAACAGCCTAACAAAAGAACAATGGGAAGGTAACCAGATAACAGCTGCCTGGTAGATCTAAGAACAGCACTCAATAGTAAAAACCCATGTCCCACTGCGCACTATTCAGTTACATTGAAAAGGAAAAACAACAGCCTGCCAGAAAGCAGTTCCCTCCTAATGTGCTGGCACAAGTCACATGACCAGGGCAGCTGGGAAATTGCCAAAATGGCTAGCCCCATGTCAGATTTCAAAACTGAATATAAAAAACTGTTTGCTCTTTTGAGAAATGGATTTCAATGCAGAAGTCTACTGGAGCAGCACTATTAACTGATGTGTTTAAAAAAAAAAAAAAACATGTTTTCCCATGACAGTTTCCCTTTAAGTGCTGGCTCTTTCTGAAAGCACATGACCAGGCAAAATTACCAGAGATGGCTGAATGCACAACAATATTACAAATAAAATACTTGCTGGTTCAGGAATGGCGTTTTATATTGTAGAGTGAATTATTTGCAGTGTAAACAGTGTAATTTAGAATTAAAAACTGCACCATAAAAATCATGACAAAATACATTTTGGCCTAGCAGGCACACATTCTCCCTTCCTTGATTTCCAGGCCTTTATGCTAAGGGACGAGGCAGTACCACGCCTAATAACCCAGCTTGCTGTTCACTCACTGAGTTTGGGTCACATAAAATAGCATTGAGGCATATTTCTGGCTACTTCTGAAAGTGATATCTTGCAATGCTTTGTACCCTCTCAGGGTTTCCTGGAAGAGAAACTGTATGGCTGAGCTTCTGTCTGCTGCTGGATTTCATGTCATTCATGACTACTGCACACAACCACTAAGTACACTTTTGTACAGGGAGTTTAAGGACAATAATATGTACACCTACACTGTTGATAATTAAAGCAATTCTTACCAAACGTCTCTCATAATATTACTCGCCAATTTGGGAAGCAGCCATGATTTTGATTTCATTTAGTGCACTGGGATTCATTTTGAACATGAAGGGGCACATTTACTAAGGGTTGAAGTGAATATTCAAATTAAATTAGAATTTTTTCAATTTGAATTTCAAAGTAATTTTGGGCTACTTTGACAAATATCAAATAGCCCACAATTCAATTCGTATTTAAAAAATTAGAAATTTCAAAGTACTGTCTCTTTAAAACCTTTAGAATTCACTGCTTAGCCACCTTAAAGCTGCAGAATTGCAATGTGGGACCTCCTGGAACCTTTCCTAAAATAATTTTTTTAGTCCTGGAAAATCAAGGTTTTTTTTTTTTTTTTAAATAGTTTGAATTGAAAGATGCATTCAAACGATTTTTATTCGATCAAAAACAAACCTATTTGTTCGAAATAGGTCCATTTGCGATCAAATATAGTATTTATAAAAATTTGATGGTTGAAATTCTTAGTTTTTAAACTGCGAAATTTGACCTTTAATAAAGGGCTCTTACACACGAGCGTTTTTACCTGCGCTCCATTTTTCTGTGTTCAGCCGCAGGTATAGATGCACTCAATTATTTTCAATGGGGCTGTACTCACGCGAACGCATGTAGGCGCCAAACGCAGGTTCAGTCGCAACATGCTGCATTTTTCCTGCGTTCGGCGCCGACATGCGTTCGCGTGAGTACAGCCCCATTGAAAATAATTGAGTGCGTCTATACCTGCACTCCCCTGTGGCTGAACACAGCAAAACGGAAAGCAGAAGAGTGCAGGTAAACTCGTGTGCAAGAGCCCTAAAGCTGCCCCATAATCTCTAGGAACAGACCTGTCATTTCAACACCTGCTCAAAGGTTTTTAACCATTGATATTTAGCAACGGGGCAGACTCATTTCAGTGAGAAAAAGGTTTATCGTGAAAAGTCATGGATGAGATGCAATTCAGAAAAAATTCTCATAGTTTATCATGTGAAAACTATAAAAGTCTATGGAGGACAAAAATGGAACTGAATTTGGAGAAAATGTATGACTTTATATGATAAACCATTACATAACTTTTTCTCACTGAATTGAATCCGGCCCATTGTTGGAAATGTCCAGGCTTTCTGAAACTTTCAGCTATAAAATATATCTTGTAATCAAAAAGCATAACCATACATACATTGATACCCCTATTTTAACCTACCTTCATGTAAGGTTGTCATGCAACTTGATGTTGTTCAGCTGAAATCTGTGACTCACTGCTTAAAGCCTTTAACCATAGTTATTGAAGAACCTAAAACAAACTTTTTTTATTGTTGATATGGGGGGCGGTTTACTCTAAGTTGGGGATACATATCGACCACCTCAATTCTCCAATGGAGGCTTTATTTGTTATGATTTGGTCTTGATGTTTATGGTGTTCTTTTTATTTCTAACCAACATTACAAATAAGTCACTACCATTTTAAAATTGTATTCCTGAACGGACTATTTTTAGTTGTAATGCGCGATTAACTTTAGCTCTTTGAGCTAATGTGCGATTACCTTTAGCTCTTTCCCGTTGTAGGGAATAGGCAAGGGTGAATATCAGTTTTATTTACTTGTAGTTATGGGATAAATAGTGACACATTCATTAGCATACAATAAAAGAACAGTTCAGTGTTGCTTTATCCGTGTATTCAACAAATGGGCGGGAAAACAATAAGTGCTGTAGCCTTCTGTCAATGATTTCCTACTGACTTGTTTGCAATAAAGACATTGTAACAGTAACTAATAATAAGCAAATTTTCAAATGGTCTTAATTTTTTCTTTATTCATCTTTCTGTTCATGCGCTCTTCTATTGATATTCTAGACTCTTCAAATCAGTGCCTGGTTTCAGAGGTAATTTGGAACCTACAAACTCAGAGAGCCACTGAATGAAAAAGTAAATAACTCAAAAACCACAAATAAAAAAATTAAAACCAATTGCAAATGGTCTCATATCATTCTCTACATCATACTAAACGTTCATTTAATGGTGAGCAGGGGAGTAACTATCAGAGGTGCAGGAGGTGTGATCACACCCGGGCCCGCACCCCCTGAGACACTGCGAGGGATGCAAAGGTGCACTGAAAACTGTGTCCAGAGAGGGGTAGCACGGCCTGCACCTGGGCCTGACCCGCCTTAGTTATATTACTGATGCTGAACAACCACTTTAATGTACAGGTATGGAATGTCCAGAAAGCCTCCAATATCTCTATCTCCCATAGTCAAATTAGTATCTTGTACTTAATCCTAAATAAGATAGCATAAATCCATATTTGTGTTAATATGAAGATTTTGCAAGGTGTCCTGCAGGACAAGCTGTGCTATTTTAATTTTCAGTTTTAGAGCTTTCTACATGTTCTATTTGCAACTCTATTTTAAGCTCATTGTAAGTTCATACCACCAACTTAATTTAATCTTAGCATCTTTAATTTACAGATTGCACAAAGTAGATAAGCAGCTTTACACTGTACTCTACAACAGATGCAGTGGCAGACGTCCCAATATTTAGGGCACTGGTAGAGATTCTGTTCTCCATTCATCCTGCTTTTATGCATCTGTAATCTATTCCCTGTAGTGTCCAGCAGAGAAAGGCTTAACACACACAAATGCAAACGGATTATGAATAACATAATGAAAGGCTTGGCACTGGCAGCCTAGTTATGGCCCTTCCACCTTGTAGTAAAAGTGTTGTCAATTATTTCAATCAAGGCACACAACCTCACAACCCTAAAGATTATAGTAAATACACCTTGTAATAGCTGAAAAAATGGTTCTGGAATGGCCAAAGCCTGGATCGAAATTTAAAACAGGCTGTGCATAAAGAAACCGCCTGCAAACATCACAACTGAAAACTCTACCAAAGAAAGTTGAAAAATTTGCCAGTCAATATCCAAAAAATACTTGATGTTGTTTTTGACCCACGGAGCAATACCAGGTATCAAAAACAAAGGCATACTTATTTTTCCACAGAAGGAAATGGCATATCTTTTATCAGCATTTACCATTTTTACCAGTACAAACTCTTCTTTACATGCCACTGCCCATATACAAAACATTTTGTGCAGCACAAACTAACATGTCACATATGCAGCATTCTAAATACCTCCACCAGTTATGCCTCAATGTTACTATAGACAGCCAGTTAGGATATTGGCTAGCAGCTAGACAAAGCCACTTGGTTCTCCAGACATCCACATTTGTAGGGAAGAACTAACGTTGGAGAAAAATATCTGGAGAGATTTCTGGAGATGTTGCCCAAGGCAACCAATCCACAATTAGATTCATACAGGCACCTATAAGTTAGAAAACAAAAGCAAAGATCTGGTTGCTATGGTCAACATCTCCAGAAATCTCTCCAGATATTTATCTCCAATGTTAGTAAACATGCCCCAAGTGCGTATTTACTGCTGCAGCAGCAGATCTGAAAATTTAAAGGGAAACTGTCATGGGAAAACAGTTTTTTTTTTTAAACG
Source organism: Xenopus borealis (assembly GCA_024363595.1). Lineage (NCBI taxonomy): Eukaryota > Metazoa > Chordata > Amphibia > Anura > Pipidae > Xenopus > Xenopus borealis. Next base: position 65,258,641 of record CM044445.1, read on the forward strand.
CATCAGTTAATAGTGCTGCTCCAGTAGACTTCTGCACTGAAATCCATTTCTCAAAAGAGCAAACAGATTTTTTTATATTCAGTTTTGAAATCTGACATGGGGCTAGACATTTTGTCAATTTCCCAGCTGCCCTGGTCATGTGACTTGTGCCAGCACATTAGGAGGGAACTGCTTTCTGGCAGGCTGTTTTTCTTTTCAATGTAACTGAATAGTACGCAGTGGGACATGGGTTTTACTACTGAGTGCTGTTCTTAGATCTACCAGGCAGCTGTTATCTTGTGTTAGGGAGCTGTTATCTGGTTAACTTCTCATTGTTCTGTTGTTAGACTGCTGGGTGGGGGAAAAGGGAGGGGGTGATATCACTCCAACTTGCAGTACAGCAGTAAAGAGTGATTGAAGTTTATCAGAGCACAAGTCACATGACTTGGGGCAGCTGGGAAATTGACAAAATGTCTAGCCCCATGTCACATTTCAAAATTAAATATATAAAAAATCTGTTTGCTCTTTTGAGAAATGGATTTCAGTGCAGAATTCTTCTGAAGCAGCACTATTAACTTGTGTTTTGAAAAAAAATTTTTTTCCCTTTAAACCAAAACATTTATTCCACCAATAACCAGTTACTCATATCAGAGTAAATTGTGGAATGATAAAAATGACACAACCTTAGCAGCAGTGTGAACACAAACCATTTTACAAATACAAGAACACAGAAATTAGTCGTCACCCACCTCACTTTGCACACTGACATCCAAAAATTACAAATTTTAAATGTATTTAGATATTTATAAACACATTATGAACATCAAAAATTGACACATACATATATACAAACTATTAGGTAAATCAACAATATTTTAAAAGGCTCTAAATATAGAAGAAGCAAATGCTTATGCACTTAAAACAGAGCAACATGGTGGCTTAGTGGTTAGCATTGCTGCTCTGTAGCACTAGGGTCTTGAGTTGAACTACCACCTACCTGCAAGGAGCTTTTATGTTTTCCATGTGTCTGCACTGGGTTTCCCTAATTACACTCCAAAAAACATAAAGCCATATTAATTGACCCCTGATAAAATAGAACGCTGTGTATGTGAACCTATATTGTAAACTCCTCTAGGATGCGATTGATGAATAAGCTCTCCAATATAATCATAATGGCTCTATATAAATAAAATATAATAGTTACAGTAGTAAACTGATGATCTGCTGGGAATTGCTTTCCAATATATTACAACTCTTTGGCAGAAATAGAGCAATTGAGAAGGGTAGGGTAAAAAATAGCAGCAGAAATTACAACATGAAAGCTAAAATTCACGGGCCTCCTGCAGCTGCAATAAATATTCCCCCTCAGAGGGATTCTCTGGACACTCACGCCCATTATTTGGAGGTCGGATGGCATGTATTCGGCTCCAGTCACCTTTGCATAAGATCCATGGCAGTACATCAGCCTTGTAGTGCAGCTCAGGTGAAAAGTCTGCACTAATAAGATTGGGAATCCCTGCTGCTCGACCACGTGTCATAAGTCTCAGTGACTGGTCATAGCAGCAGTGCTGAGCTCCTAGGCTGCTGCTTTCCCGAGACAGAAGGGATCGTAGGCAGAACCGTGCCCCAGGGGTATAAATATCCAGTCTTTCCCGTCCTCCACTTGCATCCCTCCACCTGAAGCTACGTGCCAAAGTCTCATCTCGAAGAGTTAAAGAGCTGTAAACAGCTTCAGTTGGGTATGTACAGGGGCAGCTAGGCAACTCTGTGAGGACTCTGTGCAAATAACTGCTCAGGAATTCACTTTTGCAACTCAGCCACCGATCACAGCTGTCTATTTGCCCTGTGGAAATATAAAGAAGGCAAAGATCAGGGGAAAGAGGAGACCAATTTGAGGGACACACTTAAGAAAAGATATAAGAGGTATTTAGAGAGATTAACACAGGGGTGCCCAAAAGATAGATTGGCATCTACCAGTAGACCTTTTGCTGGTGAGCAGTAGATTTCAAGACACTGTTAACAAACAACTTGTCTGTTGTTTCATGCTTTTCACTCAGATATGTATTATGTAATGGTAACATAAAAAATAGTTCTTTGTTAAATATAGCAATTCTCATAAATCAGTATTTAAGTAACATTTTCCATGGAACAGAATGCTAATTATTTTATGGATGTAGATCATAAGGGCCAACATCAATAAAAGTATTAGTAAAGTATGGGAACTCCTGGATTAACACATACACTACTTTCATTTAGCTGTAATATGTGGTTGTACAATTGCAGTCTATCCTACATTACAATCATGTAACCATAAAGCTTTATTTCAGCACAGAGCCATCTATCTGACAGTGCTCTCCACTGTTTAAGCAAATGAACAACATTTTGTGTTCCAAGTGAAACAGTAGGCCAAATATAGTATTAGCAAAGACATCTAAACAAAGGAAAAGGCAGAACCTATGAAAGCATTTAGGTGCAGATGCTATGTATACACAATACAGGAAAATGCATACTGGTGGTGAATGTGAATTCATTTGAAAATCTACACTACCCTGAATTGTATATTTCTAGAATGGACATTGTTCAATTTCGGTTTATAAAGCTTTTAAAAAGGCAAAGCGGGTTATTATAAATGGTTGGAGCCCATTTCTGGCACCATTTGCTCAAGGTTTATACAGGTGTATTATCCCTCAGCTCATTCTTACCTGATTCAGGCACAGGGGTAGGAGTAGGAGTAAGCCAGACTTTAGTGGTATTTTCTGGAATTTGCTCATCTACTTTTAAAAGAAAACAAATACATAAAATTATGCAACCTAATTTACTGTAATAGAGTGGACCATAACTCTTTTACAGTGTACTGGATGTTAGGTATGGTTTTATAGATTAATCATTACATTATGCACAGCCTCCTTTATCAATATGTAACTCAAACAATCCTTTAGTCAAGGTAGTCTATAAAGCTGGCCATAGACGCAATGATCCGATCGTACTAATCCTCGATTCGTACGATTTTCGGATCGCGTGTGGAGTGTTCCGACATTTGTCGTGCCATGCCGATCGGTCGTTTGTTCGATTGGCCAGGTTAGAAAATTTTAGTCAGCTGACGATCATATCTTTGCGTCTATTGCAGATCTTACGATTTTCAGTGGGAGACAGTCACTAGGTTTTTAATCGTACAACTTTTGTACGATCCCTGTCAGGGGCAGAACGTCGGCTGATCTGTGCTTTTGCTACTTTATTTAATCTGAAGGTTAGTGGCAGGTTGGGAGATGGGGAAGTCCGATCGTTTGATGATTCGAACGATCGGATCTTTGTGCCTATGGCCAGCTTAAGGCTTATGCCACACAGGAAGATCCAGGGAGATTAGTCGCCTGGCTTTGAGAAGTCAAAGCAACTCGTATGTTTTCCCACCCATGATTTACATATTGTCAGTGGGAAAGCATTCAGAGGAGATTTGCCTGCACTAGAGGAGCCAGGTGTGTCTGTGGCCTTAGGCTTAGGCCACACGGGAAGATTTCAGGGAGGCGACTAATCGCGACTAATCTCCCTGAATGGCTTGCTGGTATCTAGCGCTTAAGTCGCCTGCGCCTATTCACACACGGCGACGCGTTTTTCAAAGTCGCTCGAAATTGCCTCGTGAGGCCAAATCTCCTCTGAATGCTTTCCCACTGACAATATGTAAATCATTGGTGGGAAAACATACGAGTTGCTTCGACTTTCTGAACTAGCAGAAACATGAGTGAGGCAGCCACTCATACTCGTATGTTTTCCCACTGGCAATTTACATTTTTGTCAGTGGGAAAGCATTCAGTGGAGGTTAGTTGCACACACTTGTAGTGATTAATTGCGAGGTGACAAATCTCCTTGTGTGGCAGGGCAATAAGAAGATAGCTAGTTCACACACCAAGACTCAGGGAGATTTGTTGCCTGGCGAGGCAATTTTCATCGACTTAGGAAAACGCAGCAACGCATGTGAATATGCGCAGACGACTTTACATTTCAGCAGGCGGAAGACACGGGCAAGCAATTAGCGGTGATTAGTCGCCAGGCTACAAATCTCCCTGAATCTTGCCGTGTGGACTAGCCCAAAGATAATGAGATACAGACAGCTTCCTTTGCTCAAAACCCTTCTTTTCAGGAAAACAGGGCAAAGGTGGTTCTTGTTTTTAGTTATGATAGACTTCGTTCTCACCTGTACAAGGGGTGTGTTCACAGATTCTGGACTCAGTGGCCGAGCAAGAGTAGCCACAGGAACGGGTCCGTTTCTGATGGGCAGTGCCACAGGTAGCACTGCAGGGAGTCCAGGCACTCCATTCATCTTCCTCATAATCTAAGATGTAAATAAATTAGTATAGCAATAGCAAAAGATATAATTTAAGGTGGCTATACACGGGCAGATAAAAGCTGCCGACAGTTTATCGGCCCGTGAGTGGGGCCCCCCGATGGGCTTCCCCGATGGACGAAAGTCAGGCAGATGTCAATCGGGCAGGATTAAAAATCCCGTGGGATCGCAGCCACATCTGTGCGTTGATGCGGTCCCGCAATCCGACTGCCCATATGCGAGTCATTCTGATTCGAGCGTTGGGCCCTAGGGTCCACGATCGGATCAGCCCGAAATCGCCCACCTCAAGGTCGGCATATCAGAGAGAGATCCGCTCCTTTGGCAACATCACCAAACGAGCGGATCTCTCAGTGTATGGCCACCATTACCCATAATGAAAATGTGTGCCTCAACATTTGCATAGTGGAAAAAGTTTGATTGGGTAAAATTATTGTAAGGGGGCTGTAAAACCTATTATTTTGGTTCTATGTATTGCTAAAAATAGAAAACAACAACAAAGCAACAAGCCCAATAGTTCTTAAGCACTTGTTTACGAATGGATGCAAAAATGCTGGGTGCAAAATCAGGAAAGATTTGAAAAGTTTTTTTTCCCCAAAATGAGCTGTGTTGCAAAACTCCAGCGTAAGTGCACCCACAAATCACAAGGTTTTGCAGGTAGATATATTCTGAATTCTCAACCACACTCCATAGATGTCTTAACCTGACATCACATGTATCATCTATAAAGTAGAAACAGGATCAGCATTCACATATAACATTCTGGCACTTGTGCAGTAAAATAAACAATTTTTGGGGGAATAAATAGTACACACAAACTCAGTGGCGTAATTACTAGGGGAGCAGGGGGTCCACACCTAGTTCTGTTGATGCACAGACTAGTGGAGATTAAAAGCATAAACCCTTTCTTTCGTCAGAGTCCCTTTATCATATTCAAGTACAACCTAATCTTTTGTTAATCAATCTGTGCAATGAGTCTAGTTTTCACAATTCCACATATTTTCAATTTTTGGCCAGTCTTAGTGAAACATACTTTTTGTACAACATCTACATATCCCAGTGAATACTATGTATTGCATTTGAAAAAGCATGTTTTACTATGAAAATTCAATGAGATAATGGATAGTTCCAACAACAAACAGTAGAAGGACTATATGATACCTATCAGCAATGTAAATGATACAAAAATGTTTGTGATGGACTATGCATATGGAACTGAACCACCATTAGAACTGTTAAATGTTGAAAGTACATTGGATTGTAACTGGCATGTAAAACACAATAAAAACATAAATAATAATTAAAAAAAAATCAATTGGATTAGAACTCTATTTCCCATAATCCCCTACAGGACACTTTTTTTGGTACTCATATTGATTTCATTGCACAAGTTAGCCTGTGCTTGAAATAAAAGGCTAAACTGACTTTCCAACACACAGCACAAACAGAATGTTGAAGAGCCAGCAGTTTCAAAATATGCTTATTAAATCGGCTAGAAGGGCAGGAAGTATGTTTTTTTAAAGAATGGCATGCATAGATAAGGGCATATTTAGATAAGGGGATGACTAAAGTTCTCTGAAACTGAACAACAGCATACCTCCTTTGTTTTGACCTATAGTTGGAATGCTCCCAAAAGCATCAAGAGATGTAATCCTATAGTTTCTTATTGCAGAGGTACCATATATAATGACTTATTCATCCACTGTGTAATTTTGCTGTTGCATAGACAAACATAACTGGCTGCTTTCCGCATCTGTTTATGCTAAAAGTGTCACAATATATTAATAGTCATTAAGAAGTCACTGTAATCCATACCATATTGATATTTCTCTTCAGAAACCCAGGTTTTGTCTGTTTGATGAAGAGATTTACGGTCTCCTTCTCCTCCACTCAGGACATTGTCCTCCCAGTCATACTGTGATGAGTACTCTTCTATATCCGGTGCTACTGTAGTAGTTGTCAAGCCCTCCTCCTGCGAGAGATCACTGTATTCCCAAAACAGGGGCCAAAAAAGTTGTTCATGCTGAGACACCCAGTCTGAATCAGACCAATCTGTTCGGGAATCGGATAGATCCAGCTCAAATTCTGTTTGGGAGTCTGGATCCACCTCAATAGTGACCTAAAAGCACAGAGCAGAGGAACAGAAAAAAGGCAGACTGGAACAGTGTTATCTCATAATATATTCATAAATAGCATATAAAGAGAGGACAATGAAAAAGGAAAACACAACACAAGGAACTAGTGATATCACTAAATCAGAATCTAATAGATAGAGGGATGAGATTTGTTACCCGGAATCCCATTACACAGAAGGCCCTGACGTCAGGAAAGTTTATCGTCCATAGACTCCAGTTTTATCCAAATGATGCAAATTTAAAAAAAACTATTTCCTTTATTTCAGTAGTAATAAAAATGTACTTGTACATGATGCCAAAATCAGGAAGGCAAAAAACAAAAAAAGGGTTCAAGGGACTTCTACATGATCTCGCCTGGTTTTTAGTTTTTTTAATCCAGAAAATTACAAAATTTTTTAAGTAAAACTACCCTCAAAAATATTTTTTTTTCAGGAAAATGACTCAACCTTTAATAAATAACCACCACATGTTTACATGACTTTCTAGTAGACTTAAGGAATGACGGATCCAAATTACAGAAAGAACCCTTATCCAGAAAACCTGGTCCTGAGCATTCTGGATAACAGTTCCCATACATGTAACATACCTCCCAACATTTTTTAAATAAAATGAGGGACAAAAAAAGTTGCTGCACGGAGAGATTTTTGACCACGCCCATTTTTTGGCCATACCCCCAATTACCATGTTAATTTTACAGAATTTGGCAGGTTATGAAAGTTTGAACATATTTCTGTGATTTGTTTTCAGTTATTACAGTTTTGCTAATGAAGGTGAATTGTAACATAGGAACATAGAAAATAACTTTGGACACCATCCCACTTTACGGTCCCTGAACCTAATTATCATCATGCCTTAATACCCATTAGATGTTATTGACTATTGCAGAACTCGGACTGTTGCTTTGTTTCAGCAACCATCTGTCCTTACCCTGCATTTTCCAAACCCCACAATTCCCTGCACACATTTTGTTAATAAGGATAGGAACACTGCAGTGCAATGCATTGTGGTTCATGTAGTCCCTGCATTCTGTCCTCAAAGCTGGCCATAGATGCAAAGATCTGCTCTTTTGGCGACATTGCCAAACGAGCGGATCTTTCACTGATAAGCCACTAACTGGCAGGGCAATATTGGGGTAATCTAAACGATCGGATTCAAATGATGCACAAAAGAGAAGAACTGTGAAACAGCTGGATTTCAGCATATCTGTCATGGGTATATTATGGGTTTCTGTGTTATGTGGTCCAAATTTTGGTTTGGAAGCCGGAGTTCCTCTTTAATAACCATGGCTTCCTCTAATCACGTGAGTGACAATAATAAAATTAAGATGAATGCCTACAAATCATCTGGAAATTTCCACTGTCCGTAATGCTATCAACAAATGGCAGTTATGGGGAAGTGTGGAAGCTAATGCAAAAAGAAAAATCTTAGAGGCCGTGCTTATATTATTCCTAGAAAAGCAAAGGCTAACATTTATAGGACTTCAAAAGGCCTGGCAAAAATTTGTTTGAAAACAGAGCGGTGTTGCACAGTTCCAGGTGCAGCATTGCTTGCACAAACATGACTTGCATGGAAGAGTCATTAGGAGGAAGCCTTACCTGCAACCTCATCAAAAAAATAACTGTTTGTGGTACACAAAACAGAGAAGCCACAGGCTCATTAGAAAGGGGTGGTGTGGCAGCCAGAGAAAAGAACAAATTCTATAAAACATCAAAAAATTCTTAATGCCAATGTGAAAATCAGACAAGAAGTTCAAATGAGGATTTACTCCTACAACAAGATATTTAACAAACCTCAACAGTCCCGATAAAGTAATGGAATAAAAGCAAGCTGGCTAAAGGTTTTGCAAGATTTATAGTGTTGATGAGAGCGCTGCTAAATGTATTGTTATACATATTGGTTTGTGGCTATATAAAACCCTTAAAATTGCTTGGTGCAATATGTTAGCAGAATTTTAAAGGAACAGTAACACCAAAAAAATTTTAAGGTAACAAAAACATATTGTACTGTTGTGCTGCCCTGGTACAACTGGTGTGTTTGCTTGAGAAACGGTTATAGTTTATATAAACAAGCTGCTGTTAAGTCATAGGGGCAGCCATTCAAAGCTGCAAAAGGAGAAAAGGCACAGGATACACAGATGATAACAGATCAGCTCTGTACAAAATGATTCTTCCGAACGTATCTGTTATCTATTGATTATCCTGTGCTTGAATGGTTGCCTCCATGGCAACACAATGCAGACATTTGTTTATATAAACTATAGTAGTGTTTCTGAAGCAAACACACAAGTTTTAGCAGTGCAGGGCAACTGTATATTATATATTCATTATTTTAAAACACTTTCATTTTTTGGTATTACTGTTTCTTAATGGTAAAAAGAAATATGAGAAATTATCACCTGAATATTTGGGTTTTCCAAGCTCAGGTTGGCTTCTGCTAAGCCATTCAAGTCCATGATTAGTGAGGATGCCTCTCTAGTAGGGAAACTGCTCTGAAAAGGGAAGGATTTGCCTTTGACTCCTAGTGTGGACCTCTTGTATTTGGAGGACTGACTTGGGGCAAGGTTTTCCCAATGACTTGCCACTTGCTTGGAAGTGGACGTATCCTCCATTAAATAAGTAAGCTGCTCAGTCTCCACATTCACCTAAAAAACGAAAGAAATTTGAAATTGGTGAGTAAGACCGGTTAAAGAGAAAAATGTTATTTTTTAAAAACAAAGCATCAATTAATAATGTTCCTACAGCAGAATCCTGCATTGAAATCTGTTTTTGCAAAGAGCAAACATGTTTAACATTTCATGTTTAACATTTGTTAGTTACCCAGGTGCCCTCAGTCATGTGACTAGTGAAAAAAAATTAGTAGTCACTCTTTACTGCTGCACTGCAAAGTTGTGGGGGGTATCACCCCCCCCCCCCGCATCCTATATACAGAAGGTAACCAAATAACAGCTCCCTGACACAAGATAACAGCAACCTGGTAGATATAGCACTCAATATAATAGGGACAATAGTTTATCTGAAAGCAGTACCACTGTGAAGTGCTGGCTCTTTCTGAAAGCACAGGATCACACAAAATTACCTGACCGCCAAATATGCAGCGATAGCCGGATCTAAGCTTTATAACACTGGATGATGGCTGACAATGCCCCCATGTGCCATTATCATAAGGGCTCATACAGATGGGTGTTTTGCCCTGCATTCCCCTGTAGTTTTCCTTCATTCTGCTGCAGAAGGGCACAGAACCAAATGCAACCTGGTCTTTCTTATAGTGCCATACTGATATGGGCTCATCAATGTGCCAAGTGCATCATGTCGCGTTCTACCTGCACTTGGTGCTTTTATGCACATGTTTCAACAAAGAAAAGGTTGTGTTTTGTTCTGTGTTCTCCTGCAGCGGGATGAAGAAAACTGACCGCAGGGCGAAGCTCCCATCTGTATGAGCCCTAAATGCTATGTAAAAAAAACCTAAAAGAATATTTGAAGAAAAAATGTAAACAAAATAAAAATGACCTTTCCATTTTCATTGAGATTATTAATTGTACTCGTATAATGGAGAATTCTGCCATGTCAGAATTGCATAATCTCTAAAAATGCCTCTAAATGCAGAGACAATTCTCAGTACTATGTATGGTAGGGAAAGTTCTGGCATTTTGTAGCCGCGACAAGTCCCGGGTGAGAAGCGGCACTGCATATCATTGCCCTAAGAATGAGATTTTAGAAGAGTTAGGGCAGTGGCACTTTTGGCAGTTTCCAGCACGGTGATGGAACAGCTGGGCAGCTGCACTTGAGTAAAGGAGAACTGCAACAGGGCATGCAAAGTCCTGCATTATGATCCACTAAGGGAAATGGCACACAAGGAGATTGGTCGCCTGTGATAAAACTCCAATTCTGACGCGGATACATAAAAATTTGATGCGGACGTGGCCGAATTTGACAGATCGCTTGCAAAATGTATGCCCCGCGCGCAGTTGATGCCACCACACCGGTCCCTGGAGTAAAGAAGGTTGGGGACCACTGCTGTAAATCAATGGTGGTAAAACAAATGTGCGACCAGGGCTGGATTTACCTAGTGGACGCCCCTAGGCCCACTGTCGTTTGTCGCCCGTCCCCTCCCTTTTTTTTTTTGCTCAATTTTCATCATCGGGAAGGAGCAATGGGAATTGCCACACAGGAAATTTACATTTCTGAACCAATGTGTGTGTGGTTGGGCAGCATGCCGCCCCCTAAAATCCTGCTGCCCTAGGACCGGGCCTAGGTGGCCTCTCCACAAATCCGGGCCTGTGTGCAGCACTTAGTTTTTCCTCACGAGGCAACTTCAGAAAAATTAAGCTCCATATATGTTTTACAGCAATTGACATTATCGCTGGTAAGGAAGCATTTGGAGTAGATTAGTCGCCCACAGAAGAGGAGATTTATTGTGGGTAACTAATCTCCTCGTGTGCCATTGCCCTTAGATACAGGCGCATGCCTCTGGGAAATAATCAGTCATACAGACTAAGTCCCAGCACTTCCCACTGATGTCATTAGGAATCAAGCATGGTTAGTAGCATGCATGAGCTTTTCAGTTTCAATGACTGTACTTGCAATATTATTACTGGTATGGGACCTGCTATTCAGAATGATTTTGACCTGGGGTTTTCTTAATATGACTTTTTTTTTTTTGTAAATGGAATCACAATACCTTTGGTATATTAAAAAAAATTTACAGGGTGCCTGCCAGGTGCATGTGGCATATTGTTTACAGGGGGGGCAATTGAAAAAAAAAGTTTCCACCAAATAAAGTTCAGGCTTTTTTTGGGTGACATGTGCCCTTTAAACATAATAAAATAAAATTGGGATTTTATTTCTGAGAAAAAGGAAATCATTTAATCAATAAGAATTGACTGCAAATTGTGTTAATTGGAAATTGCATTTACATGTCAAATCTTTGTGGATAATTTTCTGATCATAGATTCCATACTTGTACTGTATGAGAAAAAGCTAAGACATACACTACGGAGTACATCTGCATTCCAAATACACACTTTCTTTGCTGTACACAAACACTATAGACTAAGGATATATGACACTGTGAATGTAATGTGTGTATATACTCAAGAAGCCCTAGGCTACAAGGTTCTAATATAGATTTTATGTAAACGTATGTGGCCTGGAACCTCTGCTGCAAACAATACTTTGTTCTTAGAACCCCATGCATAATTCAGTCAAACTTACAATGTCATAAATGTATATAACAGTCAGATCACACCTGGGTCAATTCGATAACCTCTATGCGGCATAAAATATCAACTCCAGTCAATTATAGGGATAAAAATAAACTCACTGTTCAGTAGCCTAAGGATCTATACTGCAGGATTTTAGTAGATGGCATTCAGCAACAGTAGGGAAGCTACAGGTGGGCACCTACAATTTGCAGACTTTATAATACAATTTATAGTAGGAAAATATGGTGTGCCACATGATACAAGTGATGTTGCAACTGAATGACTTTTAAAAGTTGTGAATACGCTATTTCTTGGGGAAGTATGGTGTGCTTCTTTTTCCCTTTTCTAAGAGATCACTGCGTTGGTCTTGAAGCAGCCTGGGATTGAATGCACCCTATAATTATCAAGTAAGTGGTGTGCCGAAGATTAACTGTTTTTTGGAATACAAGTGATGTTGCAACTGAATGACTCTTAAGGTGGCAATACATGGGCCGATAAAAGCTGGCGACAGTCTGCGTTGGCAGATTATCTGTCCGTTGATGCGGTCCTGCGATCCGCCCGCCCGTATGCCCTGCATTGTGATCTGATCGTTGGGCCCTAGATCGGATCAGCCCGATATCGGCCTCAAGGTGGGCATATCGGGGAGAGATCCGCTCGTTTGGCATGGCCACCTTTAAAAGTTGTGAATATACTATTTCTTGGGGACTCCACATCTACATTTAAATGTAATGTGAACATACACTATTATTCCTAAGGGTTAAGGTAAAGCAGACTCTTACTAATGGGATGCTCAGTGTGTCTAGGCCCTACACTCTTTACTACAACCATGCTTCACACAGGCGTCACTGACCCACTCCAATGTGATTGCAGCGGATAGAAATGCAAACAATCCTCCTGCTGTGCCATAGCATTAACACAAGGGAAGTTGGCAATTACATTTTCTACTGCAGGGGTCCCCAACCTTTTTTGCTTGTGAGCCAGATTTAAATTTAAAAAAGAGTTGGAGAGCAACACAAGCATGAAAACGTCCATGGGGATGTCAAATAAGAGCTCTGATTGGCTTTTTGGTAACCCCTATATGGACTGGCAGCCTACAGGAGAGAATGTTTGGCAGGACATCTGTTTTTTATACAACCAAAACTTGCCTCTAAGCCAGTAATTCAAAAATAAGCACCTGCTTTGAGGCCACTGGGAGCAACATCCAAGGGGTTGGAGAGCAACATGCTGCTCACGAGCTACTGGTTGGGGATCACTGCTCTACTGTATGTCACTATTTCTATAGACATGTGATGGCTGGAGATATCATTATTATTGGAATGTCTGTCCAGCTGTGAGAATGGTATTGTTATGAATGAATGGACTATTAGGTAGCTATAGCTGATGGTTTTTCACTTGCAGGAGGCAGAGTGCAATTCAGAGGCATGTAGTAGTACTAATGCAATGGAAGCTCCTGGGAGTAGAGCCCCCGCAGTCCTGCCTCATGCTTCCATGCCATAGGGTTAGAAACAACACAGAGTTACACATCCTTGATTTGCCATCAACACACATTCCCAGTGTTGCAATGAAAGGCTTGCAGTGAGTAGCAGCACACGCAGACCCAGCACAGAGCGGCTACAGCACTGGCCGTGTGGTACTTACAGCAGTGGCCGTGTGGTACTTACAGCAGTGGCCGTGTGGTACTTACCGCAGCGGGTCTGGAGTTGAGAACAGGGGCTGCCCCCACAAGTTCCAGCAGGGAGCAGGTGAGCAACAGTAAGAGCGATGAGAGCCCCGGCATGGCTGAGCCCAACACACCCGTCCGTTTCACTGACACCTCATGTGTTTCCCCTGAGCTCAGGCTGTGCCTTTGGCGTGTAGCAGCCCATGTCTCCGGTGTCCACTCTAGCTCATCCCGGGCCCTCTCCTCCCACTCCCCAACTACTTGTCCCTCAGTTTTCCGTCTTTCCTCAATGTCTCTGCCTGCCCGTACCTCCCGTGTGTGAGTGTCTCTCTCTCTCCGCCGCGCCACTCTCCCCTCTCTCCAGCCGAACTTTAGAAGGGGCGGAGCATGTGACGCAAAGCGGGCGGAGCCAGGTAGACAACATGAATGAAAGGGAGGTAAGTGCAGGTTGTAGTGTTTGCTAGGTGCTGCACTGCTACCCCTGAGTTTCTGTGTGCGGTTAATTATGAATGTTTGAACAAATACAAATGTATGTAACATTCACCCAATTCAGCTTGATGACTATTGCATTTTTTTTATCACTCCTATTAGATATGTCATTTGGACTTATTATCAGGCAACCCTACAACAGGCCCAGATTTGTGGAGAGGCCACCTTGGCCCAGGCAGCAGGATTTTGGGTAGCAGCATGCTGCCCAACCACACCCACATTGGTTCAGAAATTTAAATTTGAAGCCTACCCTCACTCTTAACTACCAAATGCAACAATACATACAGAACCACATTTCTCACCCACTTACTTCAATCTTGCCCATTCCCACATTTTATGTATATCTCTCTTGCCTTGAGATTGTAACCTCTTTCTGTATAGGGCCTTCCTCACCTTTTTATCTGCATTGATTGTGACGTAACTCCATACAGGTCCGGACTGAGAATTAAAATAGGACCTGGCATTTCATGTACACAGATGCCCAATCAGCCCACTAAATACTGATTTTCTGTGGGCACCTTATAGCAGCCCCTCTGTCATTTGCCAGAACCCACAGATTGGAAGCAAGGGGGCAGGGGCGACAAACAACAGCGGGCCTAGGGGCACCTGCTATGTAAATGCGGCCCTGCTTATCGTCAAACACAACAATGAGAAGCTTTGTTTTGTTTAGGATAAGGGATAGCAGTGCAGCCCAATCACATTCATAGAGGGTGCTATATATTACTGGACTATGGCCAGTATGGCCTAGTGACTAATCATCTCTTCTTCTGGGCGACAATCTCCCCGAAGTGTCTTTCCATCTGCTATAATGAAAAGTCGCCTAAAGCACACACTGCGCTTCATTTTCCGGTTGCCTCACAAGGAAACTTTGAGTGGCTTCAGAAAACGAAGCGCCACGTGTGCTTTAGCGCAGGCGACTTTTCATTATAGTGGACGGGAAGACACGCAAAGGCAGTTTGGGGAGATTGTCGTCCAGAACGATTATTCACCAGGTGACTAAATCTCCCGTAATCTTCCCGTCTGCCCCAACCCTATAGAGAGGACAATGACAAAAGAAAAACCCTAAAGAGAGGACAATGACAAAGGAAAACACCAAAAAAAAAAGGAACTATTGATATCACTAAATCAGAGTCTAATAGATAGACAGATCTGTTATCCGGAATCCCATTACACAGTTGGCTCTACCCGCGTGTCACAAGCCTTAAAGAGATACTGTCATGGGAAAAATGTTTTTTTTTT
>CM044445.1:65281409-65322393 GCA_024363595.1 Xenopus borealis
TCACTCTGATATGGCTCAAGTAATATCAATCATAACAAATTAACATGAATCCACAAATTCCACTATGACCACTCTACAGGCTGGGCTCCAACCACCCACTCCCACCACTTTTGTATCAGTCCACATAAGATTTAAGAGGCTCAGAAACAGGCTTCGTAATCCATTTGGAGAGCAACATCAGGCAACAGAGCTCAGATTGTACAGCTTTGAGCACGCTGCTCTAACATGAACTTCTTCAAGTAATTTATTTATTATAGTAAATTTAATTCATTATAGTATAATTATTACAAGTTCAACTTTAAAATATCAATTCTGGTAAAATAAAACACAAAAAATAATTGGATTTTTAATTTTTTTTTTTTTTTAGCAGCTTACAATCTCACAAATCAGATATTTCACTTTGACTTGTGTGCCATAACATACTGTTTTATAAGAGCTGGAACATTTACAAGATAATTTCTCAAAATCATTACCAAAAAGTAATGAACATAAAAAAACGTTAAAGTATTATCGCATAAAAGGGACATACAAGTCTGCATTCTTTCGGGTCAGTTACTTTGAACTTCATACCAAAAACACACACGTTAAGGCCATTTCAGAGATTCAGGTGAACAGGAGACTGCAGGGCTCAGATAAGCTGAATTGGGGATTTTCTATAGAAGCTTGTTTCAGAACTGGCGGAATGTACATTTAGAAAAATAGTCCACATTAGCTAACATTAGAAACGTTCCATTTGCACAAGTAAGCATCAGAACCCATATCATCCAAGAAAAGCAATTCTATTCATACATCTGCAAATTATCTGATCTCCCCATCCTCCACTTATGCAAAGTTTGGTTTGATATTGCAGCCAGCAACACTAAAGTATTTCAGGCTTCCCAGACCTCTCACGGCTATATAAGTTCATGTGTCTATGACCGCAATCTTTATGGTCGCAGATGTTTTAGTAAAATTAAGCCCGCCCTGCAGTCTGCACTGTCGATTAATTCCCCCAATATGGATCTCATCAAACAGTAGCCAGGTACATTGGTCATGGCAAAAAAAGTGACAAGCATGATTTCAGAAACAGTCAATTTGTGCCAAAGTACTCCCGACAGCAGTGGTATTGCAAACCCCAGTCCTACAGACAGCATATTAAGTAGCACCTATGCTGTTAACATTTTCAAATTAAAGCATTCCAACAGCAGGTACAGCAACTCATTGCTAACAGCTCTGGCAGAGGTAAGGTTAAAAGTTTTTTTTTAAATGAAAAGGAGAAATCGCCAGTGTGAGAGTTGCGCTGTATCTCAATACTTTGTGCAAGTACGTTACATACATACGAGTGTAAGTAATAGGCTTGAGTAGCTGCCAATCTTATCCACAGTGCTGAAGGTTAGTGTGAGGAAGACCTAAAGCTTAATGACGTGGAGTTTTCACTGGTCCCGTTTCCAAATAAATAATAGAAAAAAGGTAAATATCTATAAAACGGCACCTCCTCTCCATCCAAGAGATAATCAAAGACAGAGGTGTATAGAAGGAGAGATTGTAGTTGCCCTTACAGCATATGATGCAGGCAAGGTGTATACATATTCTAGAAGTGTCCTGTTGGTTGGCACAGATTCCCTCCCCCTCACTTCTCCATCAGATATTAATCCTCAGTCTCCTCATATGTGGTTTCATCAAAAGGTCGGTCAAGTAAAGGAACAAAATGATGACGAGAATATTTCAGTTGCAGGAGATCTCCCACCTCGTTAATCTCTCTCAAGGCCTGCAAAATAAAGAAGAGATACATTGTTATGTGGTAGAACAGTGGTGTTGTTTAGGGCATGTGAGATGTGCTCACATGCAGCAAGCAGGAAGAATGGGAGAAAAGCCTATCAATGTTGGCCAATTAAATCAAAGCATAGCAGGAAGGGTAACAATATATTTTGCCAGGCATACAGTGGAACACTGACCACTCATATCTATTTTTCATACAGTTATGATCCGATGATGAAAAATTCTCAAACTGCACGAAACACAGCTTCAGCTTCCACTTGACTGGGCCAGCCAATTTACCAACCAGGAACTGAATGGACCTTAATGTTTACAGATGGATTAGTGTGACCAAATATTACAAGTATCACTGCCTTCCAGGTGGCATCCTCCAGATTCTACCAGTGTGTTCCTAACTTACCAACATGTACAGAATAGTAGGCAATGCATGACAACACACAACAAAGTTTGCAGAGGACAAAAGTAGCTCACCGCATCAAGCATCTCCTTTGTGTGGGCAGCAGATACACAGAATCGAGCTCTGGATTCAATTATTGGAGTTGCCGGAAATCCCACTACCACTACGCCAATATTTCTCTTCAGCATTTCTCTGCCAAATGCACTGGTAAAATTAAGAAAATGGCATGATTACAAGGCAAACTGGGCTACCAGGTTTTTTGCAACATGTAACATACAAACGCTATCCCCTAAAAGATAAGAAATTACTGACGCGTTTCGGCTCACCACCTGGTATATGTCTGAGGAACCAGCAAGGAGGGATCCCGTAAGGTCAATGCAAGTATAGGGGAACACTTGGGATGGCTCAGATAATTTTTTCCCTAATGGGTCTGGGGGCAGAAGACCTGTATTATACTTTGTTCATTACTTAGGGCATGGTAGCAGACTCTATTTGTTCTGGTTTTCTGGGGTGGTTGAAAAATGTGTGCATACTACCCCCAGTTTCTTTGTCCTGCCCTACTTGGAAGATATTGGCATGTTTCATGTTGTCTATTTGTATTGCTTTGTTTGGTGCAAATAAAGACATTTAAAAAATATAAAAGGTCCAAGCTGTATATTATATAAAATAAAGTGCTGGTAACCTAGTCTTGAGAGAAATGTGTGTTACACAATTTATACAAACAAGTTTCTTTGCAACAATGGAGACAGCTACGGCTTGCACAGTAGGGCATGCCAAATATAATTGCTGTCCCTCTACATATCTATGAGATGGAAAGCTTTTCTATACAAATAGGACTGCTGTAAAATATATTCCATTCTCTGCTGCAGGACTTTATAAAATCTATATATGTGTATGATTGTTTCTTTTTAATTATAGTACACACTGTTTTGTAGTCTAACACAGACAAATACCAGTACTTACCCAATCTTGGCTGGCATATACAACATTAGAGGTACAACTGGGGAGTCACTGTTTCCATAGATAATAAATCCCATTTCAGTAAGTCGGCGGCGAAAATACTTCGTTTTCTCTGCCAGCTGTTCCACACGACTCTGGCCTGGGTAGAAAGGATCATAAGAATCTAAGAAAATTGTGTGCAATTGACGAAACAATTGTTGTCTCGACTGAATTGAAACAGTGTAATTTCAGATTTGCTTGTTTTGTATAGTAAAAAAGGTCCTTCTTACACCATAGATTCTACATTATGAGAAGCGTGTGGTTAAACAGAGAGTAAAAGGAGAAAACGATTAGCATCTACTGATGTACTGGTCAACATAAAGCACCAGCAGGTAAAAAATTAACGAAGCGAAGTTTCATTAGAAATAGATTAACTAAGCAAATTATCCGAAATATAAAAAATACTCTTCCACTTCAGTTGTCTTGCTGCATAATAGGCAACATTGCAAGCCATCTGGCGTTTCATCAGGTCAGTGCTAAATTGGTTATTGCTGAAACTTTCAAACCTGGATGATCAATGAACCGCCCAATATCCATGTGTCAGGATCACCCAGCCAGCATACATTTACTGCATGGCTGGGTTTTCAATCTGAATTGTCTAAAACACACACCACAGCCAGCTCTCTATGGCATCAATGCTATACCGATGTACCAGTGGCATAGAGGTTAGAATTACTGCAAGAATAACCAGCATGAATGACTAATATTTAATTAAATTGTTAATAATAAAACACTAAATAAAACAATATAAAAATACATCAGAATGCATTTATAACCCCTATTTCTTAGTTTTTGCATATTGCCTCATCCATTAAAGAATGCAACTGCATAATTAAATATGGAGGAAATGCATTGAAAAAATACAATAATTTACTTAAATTACCAGCAACACCAATGTATGTCTGTGGCTTCTATACAGCTTGTGAAATCCAATGCGATTTTTACTAAATGTGACTTGGGCGCACCTGTCTTTAAAGGGAAACTGTCATGGGAAAACATGTTTTTTTTTTAATGCATCAGTTAATAGTGCTGCTCCTATAGACTTCTGCACTGAAATCCATTTCTCAAAAGAGAAAACAGATTTTTTTTATATTCAGTTTTGAAATCTGACATGGGGCTAGCCATTTTGTCAATTTCCCAGCTGCCCCAGTCATGTGACTTGTGCCAGCACTTCAGGAGGGAACAGCTTTCTGGCAGGCTGTTGTTTTTCTTTCTCAATGTAACTGAATAGTACGCAGTGGGACATGGGTTTTACTACTGAGTGCTGTTCTTAGATGTACCAGGCAGCTGTTATCTTGTGTTAGGGAGCTGTTATCTGTTTACCTTCCTATTGTTCTTTTGTTAGGCTGCTGGGTGGGGGAAAGGGAGGGGGTGATTTCACTCCAACTTGCAGTACAGCAGTAAAGAGTGATTGAAGTTTATCAGAGCACAAGTCACATGACTTGGGGCAGCTGGGAAATTGACAATATGTCTAGCCCCATGGCAGATTTCAAAACGAAATATAAAAAAATCTGTTTGCTCTTTTGAGAAATGGATTTCACTGCAGAATTCTTCTGGAACAGCACTATTAACTGATACATCTTGAAAAAACTTTTTTCCCATGACAGGATCCCTTTAAGCCTAGTACACATGCTGCATACTTGACTTGCCGTCTCCAGTCGAATGCAGCCAGTGATCCCCAACCAGTAGCCCGTGAGCAACATGTTGCTCCCCAACCCTTTGGATGTTGCTCTCAGTTGCCTCTAAACAGGTGCTTATTTTTTAATTTCAGGCTTGGAGGCAAATTTTTGTTGCATAAAAAACAGATGTCCTGCCAACAGAACCTCCTGTGGGCTGTCAGTCAACATAGAGGCTACCAATAACCAAATACAACACTTGTGCTCATGCTTGTGTTGCTCCCCAACTCTTTTTACATCTGAATGTTGCTCACGGGTGATAAAGGTTGGGGATCCCTGCATTAGCCTAACCATTGTCTAAGATCTGTGCTCAACAAACTTGAGGTTACACATTTTTTTTGTGGACACAATTTAATACTTGTTCAGCCTCCCCAAATGCGCACTCAAACATATACTGTAATTAAAATGTTATAAATATTATTTCTTTGTGGTTTGTAATAATTAAACAGTACCTTATACTTGATCCTAGTTAAGATATTTTTTTGTATGGAGATCCAAATTACAGAAATATACCTTATCTGGAAACCCCCAGGTCCCAACATTCTGGACAACAGGTCCCTTATCTGTACTGCCTCTCTCAATCTGTGTACAATACTGACTTTCTTATTAGTTTCAGACAATTCTGACCTTTTTTCTTCTTCACCTGACACATGCACTTTCTCTCACACACCAGCCACATTTCTCTCAGCAGCTACACAAACTTGTACCATGGGCTTCCATACTATATTTATATCTTGCCTTCGCCTCTCACCTTTAATGCATATCTGCTACTTTCTTCCAGCCTACATACGTCTCCCACTCACATGCAGCCTCAGCCTCCCCACAAGCAGGCCTCTGCTTCACCCCCACAGAGAAATCGGATACTATTTTCTCTCCGCTTATTACAGACTTGGCTTCATTTTCCTCCTGAATCCTGTCCTTCTAAATGGCATCTCTCTCATAAATAAAACCAGATGTTTACAGTTAGAAGCAGAAAGTAGAGAGGAGGAGTTTGTATAGAAGTGAACTGGAGGGGGAGATGAGGCACAAGGTGTGACAGATGTTGCAGCCTCATTCTTAGCACAGGCCTTTCATGTTGTGGAGACAGAGAAGGGCGCCAGACAAGGACAAGGCAGACACATGAGGGCACTGCTTGGTCCTCAGTGACACCTATGCTTAACCCTTTCACAACAAAAGTAGACTCAGTGATGAATCATTCTGTAAATCCAGACAACATTTTCAGCTTATTTAAAGATTCCTATGAAAGTGTTTCAAGATGCGATTTAAATAAATGTATTTCTAGCTGCTGATAGATTCAAACTATTTAACTACTTTGTACAACTACTTTACCACACATACCAGGAAAGCAGAATCATGGTTTTACTTCTTGGAGCAGCTTAGTTAGTATGAGATCTACTATCCTGAAACAGTTCTTGAGAATGATCTGTAATGGGGTTTATGGGGCATATTTACAGAACCGGGCAAAAAAAAAACCCTTCTAATAAGTCCACCACCATGTCCAAGCAGTTGGTGTGAAGGCAATAGAGAATGATTGGCTGTAGAGCTAACACTGGAGTGGCAAAAAAAACAAAACAAAATCATATGGAGTGTCATGGCCCTGAAGATAAAATGCCAATTGCTTACAGGGATATGGTCATGGGAATTTTTTTTTTTTTTTTAATGCATGAGTTAATAGTGCTGCTTCAGCAGAATTCTGCATTGAAATCCATTTTTCAAAAGAGCAAACTTTTTTTTATATTTCATTTTGAAATCTGACATGGGGCTAGACATTTTGTCAATTTCCCAGCTGCCACAAGTCATGTGACTTGTGCTCTGATAAACTTCAATCACTCTTTACTGCTGTACTGCAAGCTGGAGTAATACCACCCCCTCCCAGCAGCCTAACAGAACAATGGGAAGGTAACCAGATAACAGCTCCCTAACACAAGATAACAGTTGCCTGGTAGATCTAAGAACAGCACTCAACAACAAGTCACATGACCAGAGGCAGCTGTGAAATTGACAAAATGGCTAGCCCCATGTCAGATTCCAAAACCGAATATAAAAAAAATCTGTTTGATCTTTTGAGAAATGGATTTCCGTGCAGAAGTCTTCTGGAGCAGCACTATTAACTGATGCGTTTTGAAAAAAACATGTTTTCCCGTGACAGTATCCTTTTAATCAATACAATGGCATCTGAATACATTGAAAAACACTTGCCCACACAAGCAGAAAAGTCGGTATTTCAAGAGTATTTATTTTCCCAAAATACTTTGATTTCAGCTGTAAGCAAACATTTAATCTGGAAACAGATGGTTTCAACCTTGGTCAAAACCAGTAGGATATGTTATCCGGAAACCCATCATAAGGGTCCATTATATGCCATTCTAATAAAATGGAACCCATAAGTATGTCATAAAGCCTACAAATATAGTAGGCTTTTGCTTGCTTTTGGTGGTCCCCCAGTCTTTCAGGTCTGACTACTTTTATCCAATCAGGTTTGTGTGCCCTATACAACAACGACCTGGAGGAGAGAAGGATGAAGTTAAATGAAACCTGCCATTATAAGAAAAGATTCAGCGTGATTCACATACACATAAACATTAATACAGGCTTCTATTCTGCCCTCCCTCCTTTATTTTTTTTCGTCCTTTTGGTTTTCTGAATTTTAGATTTTCTCCTAGCTGCCAGAAGAATAAATAGGTTTTCTTTTTCAGGCAACCACAGAACCTGGCATTAATTTCTTTACATCTGCATCTCAATGAACTATAAACTGAATGAAAAGGCCTCATACCTCAAGTCTCCCACAACATTTATTATTTTACAGTAAGAAAAACACCACCGGATATAGTCCCACTCTTTCACTCACAGGCAAATTACACAATAGGTAGTAACAGTGCATATATCAAGCAACGGCAGTCTTGACTTTACATTAAAAGCACTGAACACACTGTGCTATACTTTGTTGGTCTACAGGAACCTTTCCATTTCTGGGGAAGTTTTCCACTAGATGTTGGAACATGGTTGGTGGGATTTGTTCCATTCAACCATAAAAGCATTAGTGATGTTGTGCACTGATGCTGGGGATCAAACTTGGCTCACAGTAGGTGCTTCAATGCACCCATTAGGATGTTCAGTTGGATGAGGTCTCTGCTATGTACAGACCAGTTAAGTTCCCATGTCTGTAAACCCATTCTGTACAGATCTTTCTTTTTGTAGTAAGGCACTATTGTGCTGAAACAGGAAAGAGCCTTCTGCCAAACACAGAATTGTAAAGAATGTTAATGTATATTGTAAGGATAAGATTTTCTTTCACTGGAACCAGGGGCCTTAGCTATAGTACAATTACATTGACCACATTCTGTCCACAGTTTAGCATTGCATATGGTGATGTTAAAGGGAATGTTCACCTTTAAAATTAACTTTTAATATGGTGTAGATACTACCAGAAGTTTATTCTTTGGCTGCTGGGTTCAGTGACCTCCATTTGAAAGCTGGAGAAAAATAACGAACATCATCTGAAAAGTGATTTTCAGTACTTGCACAATATCCATCATTTTGACATTTATGTGTTAATAGTAATATTGTATCATTACATAAAACAGTCCTTTACAAAAAGAAAGAGTTAAATACCCCCAATATAATCTAGGTATCTGATGTGGAACAAAATGAACAGCAAATACATACTGCTCCCTTCCTCTCTCACACACTTTATCACATCCAGATGTGAGTGGAGTGGGTGAAGAGAGCAAGAACAAAACTGATCAAATATCCCAACAGTCCTTTGATCCCTCCACAATGTTTTGAATCCCCGGCTGAGCAAGCTCTTCTCCGCCCCACCTATCTCCCCAGGGGGCAGGTTAGCTCTCAATGTTTATTGTGTTGTGTAAATCATTCTGTGCTGCAAACCTTTCAGTCTTTCCCCTCCCCGAGAAATCTCATGAAACTGTCCCAATGTGACAACCTTTAGCACAAACATTACAGATTATGTCTGTTCACACATGTTCAGTGTGTATTATGCATGGAATAAACACCCTAGCAGATGTCTTTGAACCAGCATAGTAGTAGTACCGCATAGAAAAGGACTCCCACCATGTCAGGCTTTAGATAGGTGAAAGGACAAAAATACAAAAATTCAGATTGCTATAGAAAGCTGAAAAAACGACATAGCTTTCTTAGGTAAACAACATGAACCCAGAAAATGGACTTAAAACCCCAGGAAATGGACCAAATGGGTGGGGTTGAAGACTGTCAGAAAAACAGTGATCCCAGTCGAATAAAAGAATTGCAGTTAGACCATTTACTGTGAAGGACTGAACAGCAAATGTGCTGGTTAATGACCCATAGGAATAACAATGGAAAAGAGGATGACAGAGAATTCAGAATCAGTCTATTTAGTTTCTGGCATTGTCCTCAAGGATCTGGATACACTGTATGTGTTTACCTGCCTGCTGGGCAAACTATGATGAGGAATTTTAACAAATTGTACCACCTGAGTAAATTTCTAGAAAAATATATGCACTCATGAAATCATGGGATGCACCCAAGATCTTGCATGCATAACAGGTTACCCACCACCGCTCCCCCCAACTCCTCTTGTGGGCCCCTGCTCCCCAGGGCTTTTGTGGTCTGCACCCTTTATACTCACACTGCTGGTTTGTAGTTCTCTGCAGGCCTGTTGTCTTAATTCACCTATATTTCACTTGTTGTACAGAGATGCAAAATCGTATGATCATTTTTATAGCCCCCATAAGTTACTCTTTACTCTACATTAATATATAACAGGTTCTTATAAAATTTAAAGAAGAATTACAGAAAAAAGGGGATTAGAAGACCCTACTCAGAAAAGCTTACATGTTGGTGTTTGAATGTTAGCACTTTTTAAAGAGATATATTTATATCTCATATCTCTACAGTCACATTTTGGCACTCTATATAATAGTTGTAGTGACAAAGCACAGTCTCATCCTGGTATCTCAGTGTATTTGTACACTATATGCAAGCTCTTGCATCCCAGCAGCTCTGAATGCCACTCTATTCAATAGATCTTGTCACTATAGACAGCCTACAGCATACCAGCAACAGAGAACAATTGCACATTAAAAAAATATTTCAAGCAGCTATGCATATCCCTGGGCCAAACAAATCATAATTTTAAGTATTATCTACCATTAATAATATGTCCTGTGTGGGAGCACAAGCGATGATGCCCAAAAGCATTCAAAGGGTTCTATTTCGCACTTTGGATGAGATTTTGAGTTTTCACGTGATAAACCATGAGATACCTTTTTCTTACTGAACTGAATCTGTCCCTTTACATTTTACCCTATAACATTATTGCGTTGCCATTAGTCAATTGAAGTTTATTGCAAATGTATGCAAAAATTGTAGGAATCCTGGGAAGCAACCAAGATTTGGTCCTATATGCTGAAGCTCACCAACTCAATTTGATCCCAACTTCAGACCAGTTTTTTTCACTTTTTATTACCTTACCAATATGAAGTGACCAGATTTGGCATGCAGGAGGCACTATTATATGAAAGCAGGCTGGCACTCTTCCAAACCAAATAAGTTGAAGACTAGAAGTTATTATCTTTAAAATAAGTACCATGTACCACCATAAAGTATCTAGAACCTTAGTGATAGGAAATACCTTTTAAAGGGGTGCATGCAGTATAATGTGTTCATCTTCACATACTTTCATTCCTGAATCCATAGAAATTGCAGCACTTCCAAATGATATTAAAACTGCCTATATTTCACATATGGAACAGCAACGTTTTGGACCTCAATGGTTTTTTATCAAGACGACAAAGTATACTTAGTCATACTTGTTCTGAAACGTTATGTGAAATAAAGGCAGTTTTAATATCATTTAGGAGTGCTGCAATGTTGATGGATTCCACATGGTAAGTATTAAATACCTTCATTTAAATATTTTTGAAGCATTTGCTACAACAATAGCAGCCTGTAAAGCAGGCCACTCAAACTGAACATTACATAGTTGGTAGCCTGTATGGTAGCCTGTAATTTTACTTACCTACTGTAGTTCCATCTTCTCCCATAATGCATTTCATAGAGCTTATGATCTGTTGTGCCACTGGTGGGGACATGGAAGTGGCATATGCTGCGCTGTGAGAGTGAGCCCGAAGGTAATCAATTAAAACCTGTCAGATAAAAGATTCAGAGGCTTATAATCACAGATGCCACAGAATAATTGATTTTAGGTGGAATATACATTTACAGGTCCAAATTCAGGCCATAGTTTGTTTGGTCAGTCCATCAGACATTATTTACGATTTATAACAAATATGACATTACATCATGTTACATGTATCTTATACCTATTGTCAAAAATGTACCCTACCCTGATGTGGGTTAAATTTGACTAGGTAGATTAACTTTTGGTGGAGGGTTTGGGTTATAGGTCTATGGAACACTGTGTATCTGCTTAAAAATATTACTTTATTTGCTACAAGTTTAATTAAAGATACGTTCAAAAAATTTAATTACCTTGCTGCCCCCGATATATCCCCCAGCACTCCCAAAGCTTTTTGTGAATGTTCCCATCATGATGTCAACATCTCTGGGGTCCAGACCAAAGAAATCAACAACACCACGACCATTGGGTCCCAAAGCTCCAATACTATGTGCCTCATCCAAGTAGAGGTAGGCTTTGTACTTCTTCTTCAGAGCAATAACCTCAGGCAGTCTGACTATGGAGCCCTCCATACTGAAAGAGTAAGAGTAATTCAGTCTTCCATTCTTCGCTCATCAAGCAATACTTGTGTTACTCGCACAGCTCCCACATACACTAATTTTAATAACAATTACCTGTAGATTCCTTCAACTACGATAAGGATTTTTTTCCATGGCCGATGTGTCCGTGGTTGGCCCTGTACAATTGCATCTCTCAGTAGCTTTTCCAAACTTTGCATGTCTGTACACAAATACAAGACAAAACAAAAAGTTTATGCCGAATACACGGTCATGTGTAGAAGTGCATGCCATGCAAGTTTTTTTCTTTTTTAACATATTTGGAAATACCAATATTTGATCTTCATTCAAATAGCATATAACAATAAAGGACATGCCACTGAGAAAAAACTTTGCCATCAACAAATAAACAGATATGCAACTGCCTTCTGGTTCTAATATCTTGTAAGGCCCACTTTGGCAGAAACAACTTTAAGTAGGATATTTGTATAAACCTCATAGGAATTTTTGAAACAGACAGGAATCAGCAGTGTTTAATCTGCAATCGCCCTTTATTGGTGTATCCTCACATTCTCTTCTACAAATTGCCTATTTATCGCATGGCGGATGGTCTACAAGTATTTGATTGATTTTCACTCGTCTTCTTTGATATAAACCTCCTGGGTAGAATTGTGACCTCAATTGTGTTGAGCAATTCTGGAGTTCTATAGATTTCTTTCAGAAGCTTGCCTTTTATAGTCTTAGGCCAAACTTGCTGGGATGGCATGCGCTGGACAAGTTTAAGGCTGGGGACAGACAGGGAGATTCGGGGAGATTCTGTCGCCTGGCGTTTAATAGCAGGCGACAATCTCCCCGAACTTCCTTCTCCCTGTCCGTCGCTAGTTTAAATGAAAAAGCGCCAGCGCTGTGCACACACGGCGATTTCCGGAATCACCCGAAGTTTCCTCACGAAGTAACTTCGGGCGATTCCGGAAATCGCTGCGCCGCGTGTGTACAGTGCCGGCGCTTTTCCATTTAAACTAGCGACGGACAGGGAGAAGGAAGTTCGGGGAGATTGTCGCCTGCTATTAAACGCCAGGCGACAGAATCTCCCCGAATCTCCCTGTCTGTCCCCAGCCTTAAGTGTTCACTTGTAGATAATCTTCTGGAAAGTGGAATTCTGTCCATTTGTTTGACAAACTTTTCAAATTCTTTTCCAGGCTCACAGCCTCTGTAACCTTCTTTTTAAAGGCCTAAGAGAACTTTTCAGTCCAAGCATTGCAATACCACACAGGAGTGAAAACTAAAAGGTTTCAATTACTACAAGGGTTCTGCAAAGATCCTCTTTAATGATAAATATAGGGGTGCACTTTTTTTTTTCCAACGTGCAAAATTTGTATTTTTTCTTATTTAAATTACACAATGGAATACAAAATGTAAATGCTGTATATTTGTTATATTGTATCACTTTAATCTATAAACATTCCTGAAATCAACATCTAAAATATCTGTTTGTTAAAAAAGTCAGAAATTGACTTCTTCGTTTTCCAGTTTGTTATACTGAAGTACAGTGCTTTTACTTACTATTGTGCTTGAAAATTCGAATGGTGGCACCAGAAAGACGGGCTCCTAGTACCAGAGAGGAATGATTCAGCTCATCACTAAGGATTAAGCAGTTCTGGAAAAAAAAAATCAAAAAGTATTCAACCATAGACAATTAAGAAAATACCTTTCCACCCCCCAAAAGTCACAAAGTAGCTGATATGCAAGCCCAGCAAACACACACAAAAATAAAAGCTACAAACCTTTCCAACCAGAGCTGGGATATTCATTGAGTTTGTGGCAAAGCCCATTCCGTACGTCATGGCAGCCTCCACACCAAGAAATTTTGCAACTAGATGTTCTAGCTCCTCGTGTTTATCCATATTTCCTATGCACACAAAGACAAGTGGTGATAATGTAAATATCAAGCCAGAACAAAAGGCTCAAGATAAAGCATGTGGACAAAAAGGCTCAAGATAAGGCATGGAACCAAAATATGTTATTCTGAACTTACAACCATCTAAAATAACAGAATGTATGTATTTGTTGTCTCCTAATAGAGGAAATATCATATATGTCTTATCAAAAGACTACAAAAAAGCAGCCAATTTTGCATAGCATAACACAATTATTGGCGGAATAAAATGATCCAGCTGATCTGATAATAGAATGTGCTCACAATTTCTTTCAGGGTGGTCAGTGATCTAATACAAACTAGGGATGCACTGAATCCACGATTTGTGGAGAAGTAGAAAATGCATTTTTTAATTCTTTGTTTTGGGACAAAAAGTTGCGATTTCCCTTCCCTCTCCTAATTTGCATGTGCAAATTAGGATTTAGTTTGCCTGGCACAAGGATTTGTCCAAATCAGAATCCTGCTGAAAAGGGCCCGAATCCTGGATTCGGTGCATCCCTAATACACACACATGAGGGTCATAAACAGACATTTTTATAGTGATAGGAACCAGTTATGCTGTCGGCTCATTGAATCTTCTGCTGAGCTTTTTCTCTCCTGCACTTAAGCTAATATTGCAGGGCTACTAAAATGAGAAGTGGATATTGCACTGGAAATGGATTCCTCTCAGAAAATCTGGTTATACATGGCGAGATGTGCTAATATGGTGAGGTCGCCAACCAAGCAGATCTCTATCCTATTTGGCCACCCACGTGCTGTGCAAAATCTGGCTTAGTCATACAAGCAAGGCCTTTGAAAGTCCGTCAACATGTTGATGTGATCTGCGACCATTGGGATTTTCAAATTTGTCAGATACATATCTGCCTGATTTTTATCTTTGGCCAGATATCAGTCATGCAGGCAAGTCAACAGGCCCCTAACAATGGACACAAAGATGCAGACTTAGTCTGGAAGGACCACAGTGACAAGGACAAAAAGGAAAATATATAAGCAAAAGATCGGTTAATATGAAGAACAATCTATCATTACCGGGTTGAATATAGATGAAAAAGTTGAAGATCTTTTATTATTTGTTTTACTCTTAGCCGGTCACACTCACCAATTTCCTGCCGGGTGCTGCACATTCCTACTCCATACTGGTTCAGAGTTTGCGCCGATGCTTCGGCACACAGTCCAGTGTTCTGCGCAAATCCCAGATAGTTGTACGAGCCCATGTTTATTACACCCTTGATCACTCTGCCTGTAAACCTGCAAAGAGAGGAAAGGAGAGGGGAAAGTGAGAGAAAGGATATCTTAAGAGTTAAAAACACTGAATTCCATTCACTGTGTGTTCCAATATTTTAGTCGTAGTTGGGACCCTGATAAATCCTTGATGCAGGTCCTGGGACCGAAACGTTGGTCTGCAAATAAATGGAAACAAACACCATAGATGCAACCGAAATAACTGTTCATCAAATGTATTTTTTTTTTTTTATCATAAAAGACCCATAAGTGCAGTGTTAAAATGGAGTGCACACTATTCACTGATTTTTATATACATACAATTCTGAAAGTACCCGCACTCTTAACATTCAAATTCACTTATGGGGACTTGGTCAAATGATATGCATCATCTTCAAGATGGACCAGCACTCCAATTCCTTAACTCACCAATTTTTATTGAATCATCACTTGTGTATCCTTGTATAGCCAAACACAAGTGCTGATGCAATAAAAATCTGTGATTTAGGGACTTGGGAGTGCTGGTCCATCTTGAATATACATATACACACATAAATACAGCTCAGGAAATCTTTTTTAGCAAAAGACAGTAGAAAATAGCTGTAGATCAAATCATATTATGTAAACATAACACAGTGGTGTGGAAATTCCACAGGTATGAACCAAACTATACATAAACCATACAATTATATACATGTAAGATTAACTAAAAAACAAGTAATTTTATTTTGCTCACAGAAATGGATATTAAGACAATAAAAGTAATAATTTTATTATTTAGGGTCCTTGGTTCGATTTCCAGCTAGGGCACGATTTACAATAAATATGTATATTCTCCCCCTGTAGTACTGCCAGTCTCCTCCCACACTCCAAAAACATATAGGCAAGTCAATTGGCTCCTAATGAAATAGAGCCTCCTGTGTTTGTGTGGATGTGATAGGGACCTAGAGTGTACTGGGACAGGGACTGATGTGAATGATGTATAATCTCTGTAAAACTCTCTGGAATATGTTGACACTATAAGAGTAAAGGATAATAAAAAAAACCCTTTAGACAAAAGTCTGTAGTGTGAAAAAGGTCTGTGTACCGCTTTCTACAAATTTGTATTCTGGTTAGTGAAGTCTGCCCTCTGTTGGCAAGATCTGGCAAATATTGTAATTGAAATTAGTTCTAAATTGCTTGAGATTGCACCGGTGAAATGTATGCCCCAGCTGGTCTGACTGGGGCATCAACTGATCAGACTGATGGTGGATAAAAACCCACCAATCCATTCATACCAGAAGGGGCGCTGCAACAATGAGGTAATTTGAAAAACTCCCTTCAGCCTGTGACACCAGCTTTTTTTGTCTGCTAGTGAATAAAAAAAAAAAAACCCCAATTCATTCCTACCAACAATGAGGCCAGCTGACTCCCTCCGTGCAGGAAAGGTAAGAACTGGTGGAGGGGTCAGCACTGCAGAATCGTCCCTACCTACCAGCCCCTGGTCAGTGAATTTGCATAGGGTTGCCACTTGGCCGGTATTGTATTTTATTTTAAAATGATGGTTGATCCCAATGTTATTAATAGAAATAAAAGATAAATATATAGGAAGGCCGGTATTTTTTTTCCAAAAAAGGTGGCAACATTAAATATGCATGGCATACTAACTATAGGGCTGATAGTAGTAGATTGTCATTTTTTCTGCCAAAAAACCTTGTGTCGCATTAGCTTTGAGGTTTTAGATGACCATTACGTGACCACACTGTACTGCAGCTACTATGACCAACAGCAACACTATATTGGTTTCTAGGGGTAACTAGACCTGGACAAACTTTACATTTCTAATTATTTTACACTGTTTTGTATCTCAGCTGGTAGGGTAAACGAGGGTTTGTGATATCACTCATGACATCTCTGGGAGGCAAGCACACATTGGCTGAACTGCAAAAAGGCTACCATCTGAAAGGGATACGGTCATGGAAAAAAAAATTTTTTTGAAAATGCATCAGTTAATAGTGCTGCTCCAGCAGAATTCTGCATTGAAATCCATTTTGCAAAAGAGCAAACAGATTTTTACATATTTCATTTTGAAATCTGCAATGGGGCTAGACATATCAATTTCCCAGCTGCCCCATGTGCTCTGATAAACTTCACTCTTTACTGCTGTACTGCAAGTTGAAGTGATGTTGGAGCAGCCAGTTACCAGGGGTCGGCAAAAAGCTTTAAGCTTAACTTTAAGAGCCGAATTTCTGTTTTTTTTCAAATGGAAATTTGGCTCTTCTAGTGCAGCAAGCGCAATAGCGATGCAGCCCCTCCTCCAC
This sequence comes from Xenopus borealis, assembly GCA_024363595.1. Taxonomy (NCBI): domain Eukaryota; kingdom Metazoa; phylum Chordata; class Amphibia; order Anura; family Pipidae; genus Xenopus; species Xenopus borealis. The sequence continues at coordinate 65,298,390 of CM044445.1, forward strand.
CAGCTCCGACGCTACAAGTTAGAAGCGCGGAGCGGGAGGTGGGGCACAGCAGCCCCTGAAGTGCCCCTGAGGCCCTGTCAGCCTAAGCACAGGCCTTCAAGTGCATATACGTATGGTCCTAATGCAACCAGGGCCGCTTTAACAATACAAGTTATGGGGTGTCTGCCCAGGGCCCACTGCTTTTGGGGGCCCACTGCGCCGGGGGGCAGGGGGTGAGGCAGAGGGAGGGGATGCACACAGGGAGGAAGATGGAAGGAGGGAAACAAGGAGGGAGGAAGATGGAGGGAGGGGACGCACACAGGGAGGATTTGAAAACTTTTCTGGCGCGCAGGCCCACTGGTTGGCTCTTTGCCCAAAGCCCACCAAGGCCTTAAAAAGGCCCTGAAGGTAACAACTAATTAGCATCAGATTGGGCACATACCTTACTCTTCTCATGGCCGCAATCAGGGCCATGCCATCAGGCCCACTGGGTTTTTGCCTGAGCCCCACCAGCCCAGTCCTACCATGCGTCTAATAATGTGTATATAGAGCATCTGGGCTTTTTCAGTGAACAAGATCATATCAATTGTAGAAATGCCTTCTTTTCTCAATTCATTACGTGACTGCAGGTAATCACCTGTCTTCTGTTACTTTGGGTAATGCAGCTAACTTGTGAATTATATTTTGTAGGTCAGTATTTGACAGATTTCACATACATTAATAAAATGATCTTTCAGAATGGCAGCTTACCATAACAGCCCTGCCCATACAGTTAACCACCAGACATAATTCCTGACCCCATCATACAAGTGAATGCACCAATGCAACAAATAGGGTGCACCATATAAAGCACACTGATATCTACTAGCCTAATATTCTGGTGTGGGTATCATCTTTAAAGAAGAAGAAAAGGTATAATTACTGGAGGGGAGTCAACATTTTAAGCCCCATGATGATAAGTTGAGGCCCTGGGCCAGTGCTCGCTGCAAACTGACCCAGCCTGGGGTAAAACACTAGGAGTACCACATCACCATCTTCTTCCTAGTTCCTATCCAACATTTTGTCACCTCCCAGTATTATGAATGTCTTTTCCTTTAATGTTATTAATTCCACAACCTAAAATAAAGCCTTATAAAGGACTTACTTAAATGTCCAGTTGTAGTCATCACTAAAGCGCTCCATAAGGTCTATTCTCTCTCCAGGAACACTGCAAACTGGCCTGTTCCAATTATCCCTGATCCGCATGTATAGATTCCTGGTGTAGAAATCCTCAAAGTCTTGATAAAGTGGCACAAAATCCTGCAATGTACCTCTCAGAAAGTCAGATATAGTCACACGGCATCAGCAATGAAAATCAGTGACAATATTTATTTTGCAAATGTTACCATGCCTTTATACAAGAAGCTTTCCACTCATTTGAATACAAGTGTCACATATTGCCCTAGAGTGGATTCTGAGGGCAGCTGCCCGGAACAACCAATGTTGCCATAAAATTCACGGATGTGCTTTCTGGAAATAGTAGAGTTTCCTGTTAATTCTAGTGGGCCAGGTGATCCCAGGGGTGGCCAATAACATGGCAACCACGTTGGGAGTTTTAACCTTGAAAGCAGCAAGCGAGCTGCAGGTAAAACTTAATCCTTTTGTAAAATTTCCAATGAAGCAATGGAATTCCTAATGAATCAGATGAAAATTGAGTGTATGACTGGCCAGATATGGGATGACATATTGCAATATATAGAATTTAAGATGGTCAACTATGACAGTTTGGTTTAAAGGGTAAGGCATTTTTAGTAGCTTTTAAGGCCTAAAATGTCTCAATGTCCTTAAAATATTGGTAATGTTTGTGTGAAAGAGTGGAGGGGTGTGTGTGTATGCTGGGTGTATGCTGGGTTTTAATTTGGAGGGGTTGAACTTTTTTTTTTATCCTAATTTAACTATGTAACAGAGTGCAGAGGACCTCTTGTATTTGTCTATTTGTGATAGGATTGCAGTGGTGTTCCCAGCTTTCCATTATACTCAATGGTAAATGCCAACGTAAACAAGAACCACTTAGTAAATGCTGGAGAAAAATTAACTGGTTTGCAGGGAATTGGCAGTTATTTGGCACTGTATATAGACACAGGGTAACATGGTATTGCCATTTTATCTGCCACAGAAAGCACCATGTGTGTGATAGCCGAAATTATTGCAGAAGTGTATTGGGAGGTTAGAATGCCATTGTCAATGAAGTTCTTGGGAAAAAAAGAGTTGCATATTAACAGTACTCCAAAGTGGCAAAGCTTATCTAGCATAGGTCAAGCAAATGTGTTTTAAAGGGGTTGTTCACTTTCAAACAACTAGTTGTTTTCAGATAGATCACCAGAAATAACTTTTTCCAATTACTGTATTTTCTATTTGTAACCGTTTTTCTAATATTGAATTGTAACGTGTAATTTTTCACCTTCTAATGCAGCTCGGGGGGGGGGGTCATCGACCCCCCAACTGTTCCAAACGGATACATTTAATGTATACATTTCTTATCTTTGTCCCTGCTGTTAGAATTGATACAATAGTTGCTAATACTGCAGAGATGTTGCTGTGAAATGTATCAATTAAATGTTGCAAACTTGTATCTGTTTAGAGTCTGCACCTGAATTACTGAGCTGCAAGACTCAAACACCAGAGACACGAACATTCAACTTTAAACATAGATTTTGGAAAAACAGTAAAAGATAAATAATGGAAAGTAATTGAAAAAATTCTTTATTTCTGTGGAACAATTTGAAAACAACGCAACAGAAAAAAGTGTTTGGAAGGTGAACAAACCCTTTAAGCAGGCTATAGACGCAAAGAATCGTTTGTACAAATCGAGTTTCCCGACATTTGTCTTGCCATGCTGATCGGTTGTTCAGTCAATCAATCTACATGTATTGGGGATCGGACGATTTTCAGTGGGAAACGGTCACCAGCTTTGTCGGACAGTAGCTTTCATTTGATTTCTGTGGGGTAGAACATTGGCTGATCTGTTCTTTTACTACTTTATTTGATCTGAAAGGTTATTGGCAGGTCAGGAGATGGGGACGTCCGATCCTTTGGACGATACCGCAGGTAGATCTGCACGTCTACGGCCAGCTTAAAACTAGGTCACTTGCAACACTTGCCAAAATTGAAGGCCTGCCTTTTGAATTTCAAAAAATTTGAATACTTAAATTTGGGTTCCAATTTGCTGCGGAGTTGGGCTAAATCTGTTATGAGAATTTGGTATTCACCTGAATTAAAAAAAAAAATTAAATAAACTTACCTTCTGCTCAACCCTTTCAGTTGCAATGTGACACTTCTCTATCTTCCAAGTTCTGAGGAAATCTCTTAGGTACCCAAACAGAGTAAGGATGCCATAGCCCATGTAAGTGAGAACAGCCACTATCATTGGGGTCTCTTCAAATGCTTCGTTAAAAGGTCTCTTATACAAACCCCCATTATGGACCTGTGAAACATATAAAAATACAACATTCACACTTCTAGAACTCAAATACACACATATCTACAAAAACTGGCAGATTATGCAATTTGTGGAGAGAATGCTTGCAACTAACTCTCTATGAAGCCACCCAATAAAGTAGTTCACCTTTAAATGAACTCCTTGTAAAATGTAGATATTCTGAGACAATGTGCAATTTTGTGCAATTTTATACAACCAGAACTTCCAGATCCAAGCCAGGAATTCAAAAATAAGCACCTGCTTTGAGACCACTGGGAGCAACATCCAACATGTAGACAATGAATAAAAGAGGAGCTGAATAATAGACAAGTAATAAAAGCTAAATAAAAATAAGTATAAGTAACAATAAATCATTTTATCATAGTTTTCTGGCTTCTGGGATCAGTGACCTCTTTTAAAAAGCTTTAAAGAGGCAAAAGAGGAAAGAAAATCATTTAATTAAGCAAATCTAAACTTAAAAGTGAAATATCCCTTTAAGCCCAAAAGGATTGTATGCAGAGATATATTACTGCTCATGGAAGTATACATAATTTAGCATCTGCGGCAAGAAGCAGGTTGCACGAGCAACCTGGCAATCAGAACTGAGCTGAAAAGGGGAGTACTGCAGCATTTTCACTATGCCATAGCTACATGTATGGCCCCACAGTAGGAGGAAGTTTAAAAACTAGTTACATCATGAAGTGAAGACCTCCTTTTCTACATTTGAATGTATCATCTGTTCATCCTACACCTGCAAATAAATGGTTTCTTATAGTGATGTGCGGGCCGGCCAAATATTCGCCAGAGCTACGTGTAGACCTGTGGGTCAGGTGGGTTTGGGCCGACCTCATTTGCGGGTCTTGGGTGGGTTCGGGTTGAGCTCTTCTGCACGCTCTCCCCGCTTGCAACCATACACTGCAGCTTCAGACTTCCCGTTTTACAGATGTGCAGCTATCTGCCCCTCCCCTTTAATGACATCATTGGTGGGGCAGGTGCTGGTCTATAAAAGGAAGGCAGAAGTTGGGTGCATATAGTCACAGTTTAGGGGTTAGCGGGTTGGACACAATGTTCTATTCTAAGGCTGAACTCCATGAGCGATTCCAGCGCGATCCGATGTGCTGCGAAAAAACGCCGGCTTCAAGTGGAAGCGATGGAAAAAAAGGTATGTGATTGAAAGTCGCAGCATTGATCTGACACAACACGACTGTCGGATGCAGATGTAGCAGTCGGATGGTGTCAAAGCTGTGACACCATCTGACAATGCTATTACTTACCTTATTTCTGTCGCATTGCCTGCGTTTTTGCGCAGCACATCGTAAAGCGTCGAAATCATTAGTGGAGTTCAGGCCTTATATAAGATATTATCACATGCATAACATAAACATGTGCCTTTCAGCCCTAGTAAACTTGAATAGCTGCCCTCATGAGGCAGATTATATTATTTATTTTATGTACACAATTTGCAACAGAACAGATCCCTAACATTTAATGATGCTTTAACAAAAGGTATGAGCAGCGACATAAATTGCATTTACTTAAAGGGCAAGGAAAGTGTAAAATAGAATAAGGCTAGAATTGCTGTATTTTGTATACTAAACATAAATATGAACTTACTGCACCACAAGCCTAATCAAACAAATGATTTATGCTTTCAAAGTTGGCCACAGGGGGCTGTCATCTTGTAACTTTGTTATACATCTTTGTCTGACACTGGCACTGCACATGCTCAGTATGGTCTGCTTGAGTTCTGCATGGCTGGTAAGTAAGGCAGGGGCTCCCCCTGCTGTTCATAAGTGATTGTTTCCCTGCCAGAAGCACTAAATGAAGGGAGAATTTCATTGCATACAGTCAGGTTTCTTATAAAAACTGTACACATTTTAAAATTAAAGTATATTGGAGATAGATTTCTTTTTCATTAAAGAAAGTAAAAATGGCATTTTATTTCTTTGCCTTTCCTTGCCCTTTAAAGGGATACTCACATGGGAAAACATGTTTTTTTTCAAAACACACAAGTTAATAGTTCTGCTCCAGTAGACTTCTGCACTGAAATCCATTTCTCAAGAGATTTTTTTAATATTCAGTTTTGAAATCGGACATGGGGCTAGACATTTTGTCAATTTCCCAGCTGCCCCTGGTCATGTGACTTGTGCCAGCATTTTAGGAGTGAATTGCTTTCTGGCAGGCTGTTGCTTTTCCTTCTCAATGTAACTAAATGGAACACAGTGGGACATGGGTTTTTACTATTGAGTGCTGTTCTTAGATCTACCAGGCAGCTGTTATCTTGTGTTAGGGATCTGTTATGTGGATAATGGATCCCATACTTGTACCTGTAGAAGCTTTTAGGGCACATTGAACATTGGCTAATTAAGGAAGTGCTTAACCCTCCCCCATTTTCTCATGGCTAATTAAGGAAGTGCTTAACCCTCCCCCAAGTTTCTATCAGGACAAACTGGAAATACTAGTAAGTGTTGTGGGAAATAACTTCAAAACATCAAATATTATAAAAGAAATATAAATGAACGTACAGGTATGAAACCCATTATCCAGAATTTTCAGGACATTGGGCTTTCCGGATAAAAGATCTTTCCGAAATATGGATCTCTATACCTTAAATCTACAAGAAAATCATGTAACCGTTAAATAAACCCAGTAGGCTGCTTTTGCTTCCAATAAGGATTAATTGTATTTTACGGTTTTATTATTATAGAGAAAAAGGAAATAATTTTCCAAAAATTTGGATTATTTGGATCAAATGGTGTCTATGGGAGACAAACATCCTTTCCGTAATTCAGAGCTTTCTGGCTAACGGGTTTCTGGATAACTGATCCCATACCTGTATTACATATAGATTAAATAGGCGAGGTTCACTATACAGTAGAACCACCATTTTACGTTTTTCAGGGGATCAGTAAAAAATGATGTAAAATCAGGGAAATGTGTTAAAGTAACTTTTTCTTCAAGTACTGAAAGGATAAAAGCACAGGAGTCTGTTTTACTTTGAGATACAATATTTACTGTGTTAATAACAAGTAGGGATGCACTGAATCCAGGATTCGGTTCGGGATTCTGCCTTTTTCAGCTAATTTACAAATGCAAATTAGGGCCAGGGAGGGAAATAACGTGACTTTTTGGCACAAAAATAAGAAGTAAAAAAAATGGTTTCCCCTTCCCATGCTTCAGATTCAGTTCGGTATGTGGCCGAATCTTTCGGGAAGGATTCAGGGGTTCGGACGATTCGGTGCATCCCTAATAACAAGGGTTAAACATTGCAGTGTTAATGTTACACTATGGGGGGCATGTGCAAGATTCTCTGTCGGTCACACACACAACCTAAAGCAATATGTGATTGGTGCAGGACTGTATAAAGGAACAGTTCAGGGTAAAAATAAAAACTGGGTAAATAGACAGACAAAATAAAATAAAAAATGTTTCTAATATAGTTAGCCAAAAATGTAATGTATTAAAGCTGGAGTGATTGTATGCTTTCCAGCTCTCTAAATCTGAGTTAGTCAGCGACTTGAGGGGGGGCCACATGGGACATAACTGTTCAGTGAGTTTGCAATTGATCCTCAGCATTCAGCTCAGATTCAAAAGCAAGTTATGACCAATGTGGCTCTCCCTCAATTCACTGATTGGTTACCGCCTGGTAACCAGGGTAACCAGTCAGTGTAAACAAAAGAGAGCTGAAAAGCAAGACGTAGTGTTCTGTTCTGTTAGGTTAGACTTGCAGTCACTCCAGCCTTTATACATTACATTTTTGGCTAACTAACTATATTGAAAACATGTTTTATTTTGCACAGCCTATCTGTTTACCCAGACTCATTGAAGACAATTTACAGGCAGAACAGGCAGAATCTGGTTAGTATTTTAAACCTCTTTATTTCACAAATAACAGTCATAGACGGGAAAAAAGCAGTTTTTGGGAACATCGGGACACAATTTGGATGTAAAATCAGGGAAAACATGACTTAAAATCAGGGAAATGCACCCACTGAAATGCATTATAAATTGGTGGGACCACAAATAAAAAATGTGGGAAAACTTAAAATCAGGGTTTCACTGTATTGAAACAGTTTTTCCCCTATAACACAGTTCCTCTGACCAGCAAGTAATGTAAAACATTACATGAATAATGTAAACAATTGGTTACTACTGGTTACAGGGATGACTGAAGTAGTTGGCCACCTTAAATATATTGGAATATATGGACAAACAATCCCTGTTTTGTTTAAAGGGTAAGGCATTTTTTAGTAGCTACCCTAAATAGACACACCCCCCTCTCCCCCCAGCCTACTTGGTACCCTGTGCAAATGCCCCTAATTTTCTGCTTACCCCTCCTTGCAGGTCCTGTCCAGCAGAGTTCACAGCAGCCATCTTCATCATCCTGTAGTGAGCAGCATTTTCAGTGCATTCGCAGTTGAAGTAATCTTCTGGTACCGAGCTACTGCACATGTGCAGAAAGACTTTCTGCACATGCGCTGTAGCTCGGCACCGGAAGATTACTCCAACTGCCCTGAAAACGCTGCTCACTACAGGATGGAGAGCGAAGGAGAGAAGATGGCTGCTGTGAACTCTGCTGGACAGGTAGGCCGGGGGGGGGCTATTAAAGGTAGGTGGGAAATAAATTACAGGGTTTAGCTCTCCTTTAAGGCACAAAATGTTTCAAAGTCCTCAATATATTGATAATGGGTTCAGTGCAGAGAACCTCTTGTATGTGTCTATGTGAATTTTGTGGTCACAACCTCATTGCACTCCCGCCTAATGTTTGTTACAACAGAGCAAAACATGCCTCAGCACTGGGCAAAGGAAGGTTGGGGGTGGCCCAAATTACGGACCGATAGCTCTACTGAAAATTCTAATTGCCCTAGTTTTTTATTGGTTTTGACAAATTCATATATATGGGCATCGCTCAAAAATAGAAAAATATGAATGAATCTGTGTTTTCCATATGGAAACAAGTACATAACTGTGTCAGTTCTAAGGAGAACATTGCAGTTATTTTGGACTCATGTGAGAAGATTGCTATGCAGTCCATGCATTGTAAAGAATCTTATTTTGTTGCATTTCTGGCAGAGAATTGGGTGCATTATTATCAAGATTACCACATATATATGGGTGAGAAACTGCTCATCCTCTTTGCAGAATGATGGTCTGCACTCTGTATTGGCCTGGGTACAGACAAGCACAATAGATTTTGCAGGAAAACGCGAGTATGCTTATTTATGCTGTTTTTACTCAGACTGAGAACCTGCCCATGTACCAGTAGTCTACAGCACCAACTCAGTACCTGCAGATTTCTGTGTGCTGTTGACCATTATTACTATTGCAATACTCCAGCTCCCACAGTGCCTTGCTTGGGGAGCTGCTAAAGAAAACTTGGAAGGTGTAGAATCAATGGAATTACATTTACTAAAATAATTAAGTTAATTACACTTAATTGCTTACAACAGCAATTACTTTCATTATGCAAAATTGCTTTTTTTTTGGTGGACATCCCATCGCTTTTTTTACTTTCCTTAGTTTTCACGGTATTATGGTGCTTTTGAAATAGTCTCCTGATATTGATAAATAACACAAATAAAATGATCAAAAACACCTGCTCATTGAGAGATCACAGAGTAAGCATCCCAACATAAACATATTCAAATATACAGGCAGCCAGTCATTATTTGCAGTAAGATGAGCCGTGCTTGTTCCACATTTGCCTAAAGGGGAACTCCGGTTTCCAAACTAAAACTTGATAAAGAGATCCACATAACACAGAAACCCCTAATATACCCACCAGTTACCCGTTTCTTCAAAAAGTATCAATAAATTAAATTTTCTGTGCTGAAATCCAGCTGTTTAACAGTACTTCACTTTCTGCATCATTTAAAATCGTAGCAGGGAAGGAGGTACTAAACACTGATGTTACAAATTAAAACTACTTCTCCACAGCTTACAGAAAGCATGCAGAACAACACAACCCACAAAGCATTGCACTGTGATGTTCCGTTCCTTATTGTAATCACATGTGCAGGAAATTGTGGGGTCTGGAGGATGCAAGCAGAGGACAAATGGCTGCTGATATAAAGTAACAGTAGTCAATCAGCTCAGCAAAGTAGTCAGAAAGATCAGAAGGTGAGCAGGGGGCTAGGTTTAGGGAACTGTCAGAAACCATTAAAAATCTGCATATTTTTTAATTGATGTATATTGCAAAGTTGCTTGAAATTATGTTTACTTTTCAAAAAGTTTAAGTTATGTTTTTGTGGAGTTCCCCTTTAAGAAGAGCGTTGCTTGTTTACTTCAGTCAAGTTAAATGCAAATATTTGATTGGTTGCTGGGGGTTACTGAAGTGTTTCAAATATGTACTTTCAAATTGCCAACGGTTCCACTGTCATCAGTGTAGGACAATACAAATATACATTATATAAGCAACAAACTAGACTATAGAAGTTGAAAGGTACAAGTTGGATGGCACTCTTACACTGAATAACACATTGAATAACACAATAAAGGAACATGATACACAAACAGTACTGAGTAAATACAGACAAACAGCATCTGACACTAGACTGAATACATAAGTTGCATTTGAGAGGATTATTCCATGGAGTACTTCTCTGTCCATTTCTATACAGTGGACACAGAGCTCATACAAATGCTTACTGTAGCTTTGCATGCCATAGTAACAGACACACTATAGCCACACAACCTCAGTGTGTGAAAAGGAAGCTTTTGTTTTAATCTCATGGATACTAGGTTCATGTTTCACGTCTCCATACACACCGCACAGGGTTCAGATCATCCACCTGTATTTCTGTTGTGGATCTGCAACTTCACCTGTACTCTAAGGGGCATATTTTTTATGCTGCGCATAAAAGCATACATTTTTTAATGCATTTTTTCCTCTAAGAGACTTTAAGTGAAGCAATGTAAAACAGCAGCAAATCTGTATTTCGCATAGCATAAAATCACACACACAACTTAATAAATTCGCCATTTATTTTACACAGCTTTTTTTTTTTTGCAATTTTTTCAGTATTACAGCATAATACATATGCCGCTAATACAGTTACTGTATTTTTGGATCTGTTCGCGCAAGACTTTTTGGCCAAACAGTATTGGCCACTTGCAAAATGAAGTCTGTAACAACTTAACTTGCATAAAACTGGCCCTAGACATGCAGATTATAACCTTTATTGGAAAAACAATGGTCTGTGCCAACCTCCCGACCTGCAACTAAACATTCAGATTAAAAGAAAAAAGTAACGAGAACAAACCGCATGATGCTTGGCCATTAACTAACAGGCACTAATGGTTAAGAAGTTATGTGCGACAAATAGTAGTGACAGTCTCCCATTGATAGGGTTAGATACGCAACACATGCAGAGATGTTGTTAACAGATATTTAAATCTTTTAACCTGTCAACTGATCAACTGTACCTCCAATATGAAAAATGTCAGGACACTCCACACATGGTCCAAAACTTGTTCAAACCATTATTTCGTACGATGGTATCTTTGCGTATATGGTGTCTGTGCTGGAGTAAGGGACACTGATCTACAATTGCGCTACAGGTATGGGACCTGTAGAAAAAAGGGTTCACTGGAGAGCAGCAGTAGTACTGCTCTCCAGTGAACCCTTTTTCCTACATGATACAGAACCAGATCACAGTTTGATCAAGCAGCAGACTACATTATACACGGTTTGTGGATTCAAATTAGGGATGCACCGAATCCACTATTTTGGATTCGGCCAAACCCCCAAATCCTTCCCAAAAGATTCAGCCGAATACCAAACCGAATCCGAACCTTCATTTGCATATGCAAATTATGGGTGGGAAGGAGACAACATTTTTTACTTCCTTGTTTTGTGCCAAAAAGTCGTGTGATTTCCCTCCCTGGCCCTAATTTGCATAAGCAATTAGGATTCGGTTCGGCCAGGCCGAATCCCGGATTTGGTGCATCCCTAATTCAAATAGTTTATTTCTTTAGGTATGGGAGCAGTTATCCAGAATGCTCAGGACCTGGAGCTTTCTGGATAACAGAGCTTTCAGTAATTTGGATCTCCATAGAAAACCATTTATATATTAAATAAGCCAATTATTACAAAGAAAATGGAAATACTATTTTAAAATTTAGATTATTTGGTTAAAATTGAGTCTATGGAAGATGGCCTTTCCGTAATTCACAGCTTTCTGGATAATGGGTTTCCGGATAACAGATCCCATACCTGAACTGCAGTGCCAGCATACAAAAATGTCTTGAGGCTTACAAATATTTATTATTAAATAAAAGAAGCGACTATGAATGTCTTCCACTCAGGAACGGAAACCAAAAAATGAACGTATACCTAATGAAATAAACTTTCCAGTACGTGTTTAAAATTATGTGTAAATATAATTGAGTCTCTCTCTCACTTTCCAATTTAGCCTAGTTATTTCTCCAAGACGATGACTGCTAAAAAAGTAGTTGCGAAAGAGAGTGCCCTGGTCCAGTAGGTGATGCAGATTAAAGAATAACACACACTCAGTCAGTTTAGCTTATGTAATAAAAGTATAAAAACACTACCTTTTCTGACAATTTTCTGGTGTCTGTTGGTGTCTGTCTGTCTGTCTGCCTTTGGACTGCACCGACCATTCCTCAATGCAGTGGTGTAGATTCGCACGTAACAGCAAGCTGGTGATAAACTATATGCTATATGATCAGCCATTTTACTAGACATGCTTTTTGAATACTCTATTCCAGTCTATTTTGTAATTGGACCACATCACATGCTGCAGTAAATGGTTTATATCACACATGAGTAGTTAAACTAATTTAGGTTACTCTTTTGTACATTAAGGCTAATGGCACATGAGACACAGCCTTGGCTTCTCTCCAGCAGTGTTTTCTCCGCAGGCAGAGAGAAGCCGATGTTCTCCCATCTGCTCCCCCAAGTCTCTGCACAGTCAGGCATGGAGTTAGCATGCATATTATTTTTCTTTTGCTGATGTATACTCTGTGTGTCTGCACAAAGGCTGACTGACAGGGGAGCGCATCGACTCTCCGCCTTATGAGAAAACGCAGGTGAAGAGAAGCAAAGACTGCATCGCATGTGCCATTAACCAAAAGCCTGGTATTAGACAGCACACTGCTGTAGATGTTAATACCAAACATATGTACTTGAGCTAACATAGGTTAATCAAATGGTAGGACAGTTTTGCCCCAGGCTGCCCCTCCCTTTTCTATCTAGTTTCATGGGACCCACCCAGACCAGAATATACAGGATGCCATATGCCATTAATCCTTTTTTTTGTTCCATAGCTAATGACTTAGCACAAACCAATATGCACTGAAATATAAATTACCTTGTAAATTGTTTGTTTGTTTCAGAAACACCACTACAACTTACACAAAAATAATCTGCTGTGCAGCAACTATGGCTGCCAAGGAAATGTCAGGTCCACTTTCTGATTGGTTCCTCTCCTACAGAGCCACCAGCTCCCCCGCATAGCCTGGAAAACTTGCCAGCAGGAAGTGATACAGACACGGGACTAGTAGGATTTTTGGGAAATGTCTGATTACTGCAGCTGTAGTAAAGGGGGGTATAATATGTCCCCTTTTAAGGCTTTATTGAAATTATGGATTGTGATGCAGCTATGTTGAACTATATCCAGCCTCCAGAAAAATGTGACCAAGCTGATTCTGAGTGCCAGCATGTAAATTCATGTAGTTTACTAGAATTAAGATTTTTCTTTTTGTGATGCTACTATACTTTGATTGGAAATTGAATATATATATAGTAGAATCGTTTTGCAAGTCGGGGGCCAGAATGCAGCCAGTCTGTCCTGGCAGAATAGCTTCAACTGTAAGTTGTTAGATAATCTACTCTGATGCTATGATTTCAAAAAGGGCTGAGTCACTTTAGATCAAGTAGAACATAAATGGTTACAAATTAAAGAAACGGAAAATATTTAGTTGCATTTAAACTTTATTCTATATTGAAAAGGTCTGTTGATGTCCATTTTTTTAAACCCGTACTCTACCTGACCTGTACTCGAACCCACAATTTCACCAGCAAGCTCCTGGTTGCCCTAACCTGCAATAGGCCAACTAACCTTCCAACCCGGGGAAGACGCGAAAAATTAAAGTGACTTCAATATGCATGGAAGTGAGGTCACTCCAGTGCCTAATCTTCCCAACAAAATGAAAAACTGGAAGAACCACAAGGGTGGGTGGGATCAAACCGGTACCTTTGTTGAGTACCCAGCTGGGTTTCCCGCAGACTGCCCGCACAGCCCAGGAATCTGTGACTTTTTGCTTGAAACCCAACCACTATGCAGGTATTCTGCAGGTACCCAACCTGATTCAGGACTAGTGTAAGGCTTGTTCTCATGGCCTTGTAATCCTCCATATATTTGCTTTCTGTTAGAGAATTAAATCAGAGACCAATAAGAAAGAAGGGTACTGTGAGCATGTAAGCACTTCAGTATCAACAGTTCGTTGACTTTAAATCACAGATTATAACCAGTATCACTAGGACTGGACAACTGTTATAAATGTTCACTGTTAGATATTGGGATAGCCTATAAATTTGCTAGAATTACATAGAAAACAGGAGTGATCAAGCATACTACAGATAAAGGGCACATGAGACAGGGAAACTAGGAACCAATAGTAGCCACAAGATAACATCTAAACTCTCACAGCTAATAATGTTTATATGTAAACACTAGGTATTTATAGCAACACTCTACTTCTAAGTAAAGGTGGCCAAGGCCCAAAAACCAGTCATATACTGATCTGGCAAGTTTGATTTAAAGGGGTTGTTCACCTTTTGAGTTAACTTTTAGTATAATGTAGAGAGTGATATTCTGAGACAATTTGTAATTGGTTTTAATTTTTTATTGTTTGTGGTTTTATAGTTATTTAGATTTTTATTCAACAACTCTCTAGTTTGCAGTGTCAGCAATTTGGTTTCTAGGGTACAAATTACCCTAGCAATCCTGCATTGATTTGAATAAGAGACTGGAATATGAATAGGAGAGGGACTGAATAGAATGATAAGTAACAAAAAGTGGCAATAACAATATATTTGTAGCCTTACAGAGCATTGGTTTTAAGATGGTGTCAGTGACCCCCATTTGAAAGCTGCAAAGAAACAGAAGAAAATTGCAAATCATTAAAAAACTATGAAAAATAAATAATGAAGACCAATTGAAAAGTTTCTTAGAATTGGCCCTTCTACAATATACTAAAAGTTAACTTGAAGGTGAACCACCCCTTTAACTGTTGGATCAAGGACCTCATCTGCAAGTTGATGTTGTCTTTGCCTGGCAGCAGGACCAAACAATCGGATAAGCCCATAGCAGTGTAAGATCTGCTTGTTTGATGATCTTTCCAATTGAGTGGATATTAACACATTTTGTCAGTTAACGCACTAATAGGGTTATGTAATAAAAGGGACTAAGTTTGCCCAGGAGCAGTAACTCATAGTAACCAATCAGAAGCTAAAATGTAGCAGTCACGTGTTTAAAAGCAAAGATCCTATTGGTTGCTATGGGTTACTGCTCCTGGGCAAACTTAGTGCCTTTTATTGCATATGGGGGTTTGGGTAGAGGCACACAGGGACTGCCTTCCCACCAGCAAGAATGTAAATCGCCGGGGGGATGGCACTCGGAGCGCTTCGTTTTCTGTCACCTGAAGTTTCATCATGAGGAAAGTCAGGAAAACGAAGCACTCCATGTGCCATCCTGCCAGCGATTTACATTCTTGCCTGTGGGACGGCGGGGGAATGCAGTTCGGGGAGATTGTCACCCGGATGAAGAGGAAATTGTCATCGGGGCAACTAATCTCCCCGAATATGCCCGTGTACCTCTACCCTAATCAAGCAAAGAATATAACCAAAGAAAGGTGTGTGACTAGAAAAAGTTATATTAAACCAACATACTGTTGACTGAACTATACTGTTGTTATACAACAACACATGCAAAATTTGAATTACTAAGCCTTGTTGCAGCTTGTATGTTAGCGTGTGTGTGCAAGGCTAATATTTCAACTCAAAGGTTTGTTGCTCTTCTGTGTACTTTATGTAGATATAAAGACAATAAAAGACAATAACCACAATTAGACTTACTGAACAGTTGAGATGGCTATTTTAGGTGCTTCTGTGGAGCTTCAGGGGTCATGTCTGTACTTTTAAATATACTGATAAAACGCAAGAGTATTGTTTGTTTTGTACATACTCTGCTTGCAGAGATAAGAATTGCTGCCTGCACGCTACAGCTGAAGACATGAACGTAGTTCAGTAGGCCCAGGAGAAAATGACCTGTGTTAATAGCTCAAAAGCATGACACTGGTTTCAGTATGGAGAACATTCATCCAAGCTGTTTTACAAGATCATTTGTATGAAAAATACAAAAGAACAATGCGAAATGGAAATGTATAGGGTTCCTTAGTGGTGCAGTTAGGTAGGGCTCGGCAATATATATTACACAGGCTTTAGAATTAGAAATTCAGGCCCTTCAAGTTTTTCTGGTGAAAAACCCCAACAGCCCCCACAGATGTACAGAAATGTCGTTCACAACAGGCAGAGGTACAGGTCTGAGATACAAGTCCTTCCTTTTGCCATTATCCTGAAACCATGTCGAACTGCTTCCAAACATTCATGTATCTCAGTAATAATTAGATACAAAAACGGAGTGAAATATATATGTAAAGCAGCATGAGTTCTTAAACAGAAACTAGACTACTTTATACACAGCTCAAACCTATTTGGTAATCCAGAACGATTAGCAAGAAGCCATGATCATCTACAAAGTATGGACAATAATGAAAAGTGTGTATATTTGAGTGAAAACCTTGTATACTTTTAATGGAAGTGCCAACTAAGTTATTCTAATGTATCTCTTTGTGAGAGTGTTGAGTAGTTGTGATCTACTGATCACCACTTCAAGATCTAATAATAGATACAGATATACATTTTGGAAAGCACTCGGGAAAGAACTTGCAAACTTTTTAGAAATGGAAAATGCTTCCAGATGCTCCAGAGAGTTAATGAACTTCTGCCTGCAATGCTATACAAGGGCATGGCACTTCCAATGCATCCCTATGTTTTAAAGTTATCTTTGGTCACATGCATGCACTAGTTACCAGGATTTCCTGTATCATAAAGTACAGACACATTTTAACCCAACATGACAAAGCTAAATAAATCCTAAATAGCAGTACATTCATAAAAGCAAGGCATGATTGTGTGTATTCTGCTGACAGACACATGACCAGATCCCTCTGAGAATGATGTCAGATGTCATGGGAACAAAGACTAAATACACATTAGAGAATTGACTTCTCATTAATGGCATGCTAAGTGCTGTGGACTACAACTCCCATACTATTCTCATTTATTCTTATACAAGCACCACTACTGCCACAGCACTCAATAAGTTTACAAACCCAAAAGCGACATCTGTGTATGCTTTCTGGATTCTTTGTTTTTTGACGTGGTTTTAACAACTGCTCAGTAAAATGAACGAGCAATGGTTACTCTACACATTATTATAAGCAGGAGTTGCCACACTGCACAGCAGATACAGACCTCATTTATACACTTAAAGAGGCGGTGTGCCCATTTTAGTATGATATTCTGTAACAATTTGCAATTGACTTTGATTTATTGTTATTTGTGGTTTTTGAGTTCTTTAGCTTTTTATTCAGCAGATCTCCAGTTTGCAAATTCAACAATCTGGATCTTAGGGTCCAAATGACCCTAACAACCATGCAGTGATTTGAATAAGAGACTGGAATATGAATATGCGAGGGTCTGAAGGAAAGACGAGCCATAACAATAAATGTATAGCCTTAGAGAGCATTTGTTTTTATTTTATATAGGGTCAGTGACCACCATTTGAAAGCTGGAAAGAGAAAAAGGACAAATAATATAAAATATAAATAATGAAGACCAATTGATATATGTCTATAACATACTAAAAGTTACAGTGAGTCCTGTAAACAAGTTATTGTAACACACGTAGAAGGCTTTATCGACTACGTATCCAAATCCCAGTCACAACTCTTGGAGTTAATAAGTGAGACATGTGATGTGTAACTTTAATCGGTTTTAAAATGTATCATCGTTCTTTACACGGTCCCTTTAAAGAAAGCTATACAAAGTGTACCCGAGCTAATGGACAGTACACTTCAGACCCGCCCCGTCGCTCCACCACATCCCCTAGTACAAGCGGCTCTCTCTCACCTTCTCCTCTGCTATCACTCCATTTTTCAGTGCCCCGTTCTCGCAGCGCTGTACTCCATTCATAACAGGTTTATGTGAGAGTCCGGCTGAGATTTCCCCTGCACCGAAACGCGGCATGCTTGGCCTCTTCCTTTGGGTGCCCGTGAGCTCCTGCTTGTTTCCTACTTGTTCGTAACTCCCCACCAGCCCTCTGTGCTGTTCTCTTACTCACCCCTATCAGCGCTCTTACGCACTAACAACACACCCCTGTCACTACACCTCTAGCTTCTGTCACCCGCCACTCCTAGCTTCTCCGAAACCGGAACTAGCCGGAACCCGAGCAGCCAATTACTTAGTGAAGCGTCACTGCCAGGCAACGCGGTGGAAAGGGAGCCGTAAGCCAATTAGGAGAGACCAAAGGCGGAGACTAATAGGGAGCGGCTTAAACGTCACACTGAGTTTAGTTGCAGCACATGTTTGAACTATAATAACCCCAGTGTATAGAGGACTTGCTTGTTACTGGGAGTGGTTACGCTAAATGGTATCTTTGAAAGTTTTAATTTGGAAATACACTTTCCTGCTGTGCTGGGGCTGCTCATTGGAGTTTTATTGCTGTGAGTCATGACGATGCCGATATGTAAACAAAGAGACAGTGCTTATCAGTAGGGAGACAGCGACAGGCCGACAGCCAAGTGCTAACTGTGGGCTCTTGAGTTTGTAAGGAGTTTGATGGAAATAATAGTTGCCTTATGTTTCTTTTTCAGCCCCACTCAGAATGATCGTTCATTTGTGATGCTCAAGACTAAGGAGCGGATTTATCAAGGGTCGAAGGTCGAATTTGAAATACTTAGATATTCGACCATTGAATAGGGGCATTTTTCTATTGAATAAAACAACCGTTTGATTGATTAAATGTCTTGATTAGAAGGATTGATGGTTGCAAATAGTCGAGGATGATTGTTGGAGGCCTTTTCGCCACTTCCTTTATGCCGTTTTTTTTTTCAAACAGGAAGTCCTCTGGAGGCCATTTTGGTGAAATCTTGCCCTAAATGTGCACTTGTTATTTGGATGAGCCAGGTGGAGGAGGTTTCCAAATATCCCTTTACACAAAATGCAGAGGAGGAAGGAGAATGGAGTGTCAGAGGGAGGGGTTCCTGGGGGGGAGGAGGAGAAGACACCATATCAGGTGGGGGGTCCTGTAGAGGTAGGGAGGAGGGATGTGTTATTTGGAAGTCGGTCCCACTGCATCAATGCTGACAAACTCTGTGCACAAGCACTTCAGTGACCTGAAGCATTGCATAAGGGCGAAGTTAAATGCCAGGTGAGCAAAGGCCCAGAAGACCGGCGGAGGCAGACTACCACCTCTGAGGCTGCAGCCTTTTAAGTGCCGCCTTCTGGACAGTATGGGCAGAGAGGTCTGTGATGGTTTGGAAGGCCAATACTGTGACACAGACTGGAGAAGTAAGTACACTTTAATACAAAACAATATCTTCCTGCTTTTATCCACATTATTATCATTTGTCTAAACAGCTAATTTTCCCTTTAGCATTTCACTTCTTTGCTTAAAGGAGACATATGGGATACATGAAAAAACTCTAATTTTGTAGGCAATAATCAGTAATATATAGTGTTGCTTTTACATGGTACTAAAATTAATATTATCTTTAAAAATAGCCCCTTTATAGCGTTCCCTATAGATGTTCTCTGGTCCCTGTCTGTGTTTCAAATGTGGGGTGGGTGTGTCCTAACGGTCCCTGCCAGAAGCAAAGTAGGAGGGGGACAGCCAATCACAGCCCAGCAGTCACACAAGCACAGACAGGCTTCAGTTCCCTATCAGGTCCTGCTAGCTGCTGATTGGTTCCTGTCCTACAGTGCAGTGAGCTGAGAGCCACCGGCTCCCCTGCACAGACGGGGATTTTAGGGAGCAGGAAGTGGAAGAGAAGGGAGGGATTATTAGGGTTTTGCAGAAATATTCAATAACTCAGCCTGAAACACAACTTTTTTAAGCACAATTCTTCTATATCTAAATGAGTATAATGCACTGGTACATTCTAATTTTTTACACAATGTCTCCTTTAAATATTGCACCTGTTTGCCATTAGAGTATTTAATGTTTCCAGGATTGTTGTTTGTTTCCGCAGTAGTTAGTTACGTGCAGCTGTAACACTGACAAAATGACAAACATTAACCATTTCACCACTAGACCACAGATGTTTTTAAAATGTATTAAAGGGGTGGTTGACCTTGAAGTTAACTTTGAAGTATGTTATGTTATCATTCAAACTATCACATCATGATAGTCGTCTTATTTTTATAAATGCATGGTTGCTATGTTACTTTCATCTTAGCAACCATTGTTGACATTGTCAACTGTAGAGCTGATGGGGGGGAAAAAAGCTATAAAAGTCAAAACATAATACTGTGCACAATTGTAAACCATTACTTAAAGTGGACCTGTCATCCAGACACACAAATCTGTATAAAAGTCCTTTTCAAATTAAACATGAAATACAATTTCTATTTTTTATTAAAGCATTCATAGCTGTTGTAAGCTCATTTAAAAATATCAGCTGTCAATCAAATATTGTCTGCCACTCCTTTATGCCCATTGAATAGAGGTGGGACAGACCATTACTTTCACTTTCCATTCAGCACTTCCTAGATGTCACTGCTCTCCACACTTTCCCCCATTCTCTACACTGTTTAATTGTGTAGCCAGGGCATGGGGATGGACATTGATTCCCACATTCTGGTGCACAAACAAGAGTTTGAGATGATGCAAGGCTTGCCTTAATAACAAAATGGCTCCTGCCTGCTTGTTATAATTTTGAATTCCCAGACTGAAGGAAACAAATCAAATAATTTATATAGTGTAAATAAAGTTCATTTTGTTCGACTAATGTGATTAAAAATAGGATTTTGAATATTTATTTTGGGTGACGGGTCCCCTTTAAAGGTGAACAGCCCTTTTAACTTCATTTTGTAAAAGTGAAGTGTGAAGCAACACATGTAGAGCCTGCAGCACATGTATTATCTATTACAGAGGTCACAACCTTTTTTGAACCAGGACATTTTCAACCTTAGCATCCCCCTTGCAGTGCCGTCATTAGGGTTGCCACCTGTCCGGTTTTGACCTGGACAGCCCGGTATTTTGAAGGGCTGCCCAGGTCAATACTTCCTGCCTGGTTTTCCAAATAAGGAAAACTGGGCGGGATTAGCTCGATTGACGCAGCGATCGGCCAATCGGCAATCGCGTCGTCATAGGTCCGTCCCATGACGGCCTGCCAACCGACATCATGGGCCCGCCCACCGACATCATGGGCCCGCCCACCGACGTCATGGGCCCGCCCCCCTGTCCGGGTTCAGCCACAGGAAAAGGTGGCAACACTAGCCGTCATAGACTCCACTTGTACTTTACCATCTCCCTTCCTTTCCCATTACATTTGAGTTAATATTTTAAAGGACAACTTAAATATTTTGGAAGCATGTTGTCTGTCCATCAGCCTAATAAACAAGTTCAATTGCACTAGCTTATGATTGTATATTTAAATAGATTTTTTATTTCTTCATAATTGCAGCAGCACCACCTCAGACAGCGCGCCAACCCGACGACATCGACCAGGACATGGATGCTCAGCAACCCAAGGAAGAGGGTGAGGTTGGTGAGGGCCCTAGAGCCCCACAAGCTCAAGGTACAGACATGTTCAATGTTTGTGGGCAATGTAGATGCTTTCTAAAATTGTTTGGAACATTACTAATGTCCTATTTCATATTACAGAACACCAAGTTCCCTGCTGCTCCCAGTCACCAGCCGCAATTCCTGTGATGCCCCCCAGAAGTAAGAGCAATGTTTATAACTAATAAGCCCTTCTGTTTTGTCTGTGTGTGTGTGTCACAAACATGCGAAGCAGATTTACGGAGTCCCTTATGCAGCTTTTATTTATTTAACTAGTGCCTCTTCAGTGTTAATGAGAAGCAGTAGGTTATTCAAACCAGATTTTGTATATAATATACATTTGTGTTATTTCTCTATGGGAGCAAAGTGTAAATGAGTTCAGACCCTTATAAACGTTGCATTATTGTGTTAGTACGTGCCTTTTATACTCTACAGACATTTCCTTCTGCTGCTCTGGCTCTTCCACTTCCTGTGTCCCTCCCGTTATTACTGGCAGCCTCAAATCACCACACAGCACTCCTGCTATTTCACTCTCTCTCAGCCCCACTTTAAAATCCTGCTGATGTCTTTGTCCCTGCCCCTGACTATTGGCTCTGCTCGCCTTAGATTCTCTCTCAAACGCTGCCTAGAGACTTTTCTGTTTCCTTTCACATGGTCCCTCTTGCTCCCCTCCCTCCCAGCCAAACACAGTCTCAAGTTTTACTCTGGCTCCTTATGCCTCATTCTACCTTCCTTCCTCCATGCTGTCTCTCTAGTCTCCGTCTCCACCTGCAGGGTCCCTTTTTGTTCTTCCTCCAGTCTTCTTTACCTCCAGTCTCTCAAGTTTCACTCCCCTTACCCAGGTTTAGTCCCCACTCTCATTCTGTGTCCTACAATCTCCTTAACTTGCAGCTGATGACAAACAAGAAAGGAATCTGGCAACATTCAGATTAACCCTTTAACCACCAAGCACGTACGCCGTACGTTCTAGCGGTTAAATGCTCTGGCTGCCAAGAACGTACCTGGTACGTTCTTTGTCAGCTGAGCTTTCTCTCTGCTTTGGCGGCTTGTGCCGCCTCGGCAGAGAGTGGGGAAGGAGGACAGCCCCCTAGGCAATGATGCTAGGGGGCTGTCAAGTCGGATCTGCAACTCGATTGTCGCAGATCTGACTTCAGAGTAGCAGGTGCATTGCAAGGAGCGTCTGCTACTTTGCTTACCTCCTCCTTCCCTGCAGAGCGAGACTCTGCATACTCCGTGTCCAGGCCCCTCCATGGACTTCTGTGATCCTCCTGCAACAAAAAAGGTAAGTGCACATTTTTTTACACACTTACCTACACTTACAGCACATTTATACACTTACACACACATTTTAGTAAAGACTTGTATTTTTTATTTTAGCACACTTGGTCCCTTTTGTACACTTATTTGCACACTCAGACAACTTTTATTACTGCACAAACATGAATACACAAACAGCTTTTTTTTTTTTTACTTTCATTGTACTGTTATCTTTGCCTGACTATTGGATTATTGATTTGGGCCACTAATTACAATGTCGGTCAGTTATTTTGTTATTTCATTGATTTACGCTATTTTGTGGTTTTATTGCAATTTTATCCCTGCATTATTGTTCCTTATGTATATTTAGTATAGTTTTGCTGTTTGTTGCTTTGGTATAGAAATGTATATTTTACTTAGTTTGATCTGTCAATTTATGCTTTCCAAAAATATATGGTTATCTGAGGGTCTTTTTACAGTTTGGGGATCTTACGGTACATAACGCACAGTCGGGATACTGTTTTCAGCATCTGAGTTGGTTAGCGTGAAAATTCATATGTATGTTTTTCATTTGGGGTCTGTACATACCACATACTTTGGTAATTCTATGCATATTAGGCATCAAGCTATTCAGTAGACCTCCGCCATCCATTTTTAGGGTGATTTTTCTTTGTATATATGCACTATTTTTATTTGGGGTCCACACATGCCAGCTGCTTTGGTATAGCTATGCATACTGGACATCAAACTGTTCCGTAGACCCTTGGCATCAATATTTAGGGTGTTTCACAATTGTATATAAGAAATTGGGTGAGATAAATGTGGCCAATTGCAATATTATTAGACGATTTTCAGAAATGTAAAAACAGGCTTGGTGCTTTGGAGTAGAAAGACATGCATACCCAACTTGGATTCGGGGGAATGTGTACTTTCTGAAAATGTATGGTTTTTGGGGGTGAACTTTTTTCTAACTTTGCCCCCTTCAAAATAAGGTAAATGTGTTGATTTTGCAGTACCTGAAATGACAGACCATATGGGGGTCTACATTTTGGGGCTTCTGTATGCCACGTGCTTCGGTACACCTATACATATCGGGCATCAAACTGTTCAGTGAACTCCTGGCAATCACATTTAGGGTGTTATACATTGGTACCTAATGATGTGTGAGAGATACAATTTCCAATAACAGGATAGAATTGCAACTTGGTGGTTTGGCGTACAGAGATATCTTTACCCATTTTTGCTTCTCCAGGATCTGTTCTTGCTAATGATGGGTAGTTTTCTAGGGTAAACCTGCTGTTCATGGAATGTTTGACCTTGAAATCAGAAGTATGCCATTTTGTGGAGCGGTGCTTTGGAAATTTGATAGTATACTGCTTAGAGATTTTGCTCTATAAAAGTGAGGAATCTCAATAAAAACGATATATATTTGGTATTG
>CM044445.1:65379212-65401550 GCA_024363595.1 Xenopus borealis
AGCACTTTAGGATGGAACTGCTTTCTGGCAGGCTGTTGTTTCTCCTACTCAATGTAAAGGCCTCCATACACGGGCCGATTAAAGCTGGCGACAACAGTTGGCTGGTGCAACAGTTAAAGTATCAAATCATAGATAGTGTACCGAAAATGCGAAGAGGGGGAGACCGATTAAAGATGCTACTAAAGAAAGAAGCAAGATGGATTAGAAAATTTGAAACGATGGCTCCCCATGGCCTCAACAGGGAATATGACTTGAGTAAAATATATTGTTGAATTGTTTTTAGATATACCGCTGAACAGTTATGTTTTATATCTATATGGAGAGTATGTTTTTATATGTAATTATTTCCTTTTCCTTTTTTATAGTAAAGTCTTTTACACACTAACACTATTGGACACCTCAAGGAACACTGGACACTATGTATAAAAATATAAAGACATATGTCTATTTAGTTAAATTGATACAATCATGGTGATTTGTAACACTGCTAAATATTCTTATTATGTAAAACACTGCAATTATTGATAATATCACTAGAGGTCACTGTGACACATTGTATAAATACCAGAGCACAGGTGCTGTTTTAGTAGCTTGATAAAAGACCGAGAGGGTCTGAAACGTTGCCGAGTGTTGGGGTCAGAGACCCATGTCTCAATAAAGGCATTTTTGAGAAAATTCACTACTGGCTGGTGCCGTCAATCGTTCTACTTACATCGATTAAAGCTGGCGACAGACAGATTCGTAAGCTTATTGGGGCCATCTGACAGGCTTCCCTGATCGATATCTGGCCGAAAGTCAGCCAGATCTTGATCAGACAGGTTTAAAAAAACCCCGTCAGAACGCGGTTGCATCTGTGCGTGAATGCGGCCCCGCAATCCAACTGCCCATTCTGGGTGCATTATGATCTGATCATTGGGCCTAGGGCCCACGATCGGATCAGCCCGATATTGCCCACTTCAATGTGGGCATATCGGGGAGAGATCCACTTGTTTGGTGATATCGCCAAATGAGAGGATCTCTGCGTCTATGGCCACCTTAACGCAGTGAGACCTGACTTTTACTATTGAGTGCTGTTCTTATATCTACCAGGCGGCTGTTATCTTGTTGTTAGGGAGTTGCTATCTGGTTGCTTTCCCATTGTTCTGTTGTTAGGCTGCTGGGGTGGAAAGGGATGGTATCACTCCAATTTGCAGTACAGCAGTAAAGAGGGACAGATGTTTATCAGAGCACAAGTCGCATGACTTGGGGCAGCTGGAAAACTGACAGTATGTCTAGCCCCATGTCAGATTTCAAAATTAAATATAAAAATTTTTTGCTCTTTTGAGAATTGGATTTCAGTGCAGAATTCTGCTGGAGCAGCACTATTAACTGATGTGTTTTTGAAAAAAAAGTGAACTACCCCTTTAAATGTAAAAGAAAAACGTTTACTTTCTGTTGATGTTAGCTAATACTTCTCTTTGCATCCCAGCAGTGTGATCGTAATGGTAAGAGGC
The DNA here is from genome assembly GCA_024363595.1 of Xenopus borealis. Lineage (NCBI taxonomy): Eukaryota > Metazoa > Chordata > Amphibia > Anura > Pipidae > Xenopus > Xenopus borealis. The sequence goes on from CM044445.1 coordinate 65,380,706, forward strand.
ATTATCAGGATTGCCTCATTGGCTTCTGTAAGCCTTAGTTCATCCGGGTTTTTCCTATATGGAACAGGATACTGGGACCCAAGTGATTTTGGGGTAGTGCGTATTGGAAGAGCAGTTCTGACGGTAAGTTACACATATGGTACTGAGGGGTTGCAAAAGAAAATGCCATTCATTTAGAGTGGTGCTGTTTATGTAGTGGAGTGATTATTTCTCATACTGCATGTGTAAAGGCCAGATTAAATTATAAGAAAAAATAGAGTAAATGGGTGGTTCCATTTTGTTACATACCTCTCACATATTACTGGGATAGTTTTCAGCAAGGTAGGGAGCTGCTATGTTCCCCAACATACCTAGGTGCTGCTTAAGGGTGGTGGCACTCATGGCTATTGGGGGAGATTAGTCGCCCAGCGACAAATTGGCTCTTCTTCGGTTGACTAATCTCCCCACAATTACTTCCCGCCAGCTAGAATGTGAATCGCTGGTGAGATGGCACTTGGATCACTTCAGTTTTCTGAAGCCACCCAAAGTTTCCTCATTAGGTAACTTCAGGCGACTTCGGAAAAAGTCTTCCCCCAAATCACCAGGTGTGCCACCACCCTTAGAATTGGCAAATGGGCAATACAAGAGTGCCTGAAAATGTTTTTGCTATGCAAGTCTGGTAGGGAAACATGGCAACAGCCTGCCTTGCCGAAAACTACCTTGGCTCAGACTGGCAATGTTTGGATTCTGGCAAATGCCGGGGGGACTGCTGTAAAATGCCAGGCTGGTGGGGGACTTTTTAGGGCTTTGTGAATTCTAGTACAGACTTGTGCAGCTCATGCATTTTTGTGGAAGAGGAGTGCTAGACTGAAGTAAAACAGATAATAGAGCTGCTGGGAGGCTTAAATTGTCACCTTTAAAATGATTATATAATGCAAAGAAGTCTACAGAGAACTTTAGACTGGATGGGAATAAAGATCCATTGGGTGGCCATTGTCCTGCACAGCAACAATTTATGCTATATGTGACATGGGGTGCAGAAGATTATTGTGCTGGGGGGTTTAAGCTTTGGTGTGTCATGATTATTTTGCTTCCTACCTGTTCTCAGAACTAGGGGAAAACATTCTGAAGGAGGTAAAAATTTTTGTTTTCTCTCACCTCTATTGGGGGACACAGACACCATGGGGATGAAGATCCTGCAGCTTGGAGCGTGGACACTAACATGTTAAACTTGACTCCTCCTCCTGCTGTGGGCTTCATCCCCTGCCTCCTCCTCCATATCCAGTTTCTTTTAGTGTCCTCAGAAGGAGACATGACACTGATGGTGGCTGAAGCAATTGATCCAAGGACTTCGGTTAGGGTCATGCCACAAAGGGGACAGAGGGCTCCAGGACCCCAGGGCCCCACAGCCAGCTAGAGAACGTTACTGCCCTTTGCCTTAACGCTCTGCGGAGGTCTGCAGGCATGCTCCTCTCTTTTTCCGTGGCTGTTAAGTTCCCGCTCTATGGAGGCCTGCACCAGCCAGCATATGAAAAACTTATAACAGGGCAAGGGTTAACTGGCTGAACAGGTAAGCCACCCGTAGGGAAAATTTTTAATATGGGGACTACCTGTTCCATTATCCTACTTCCTCACCCTTCTCCCTCCCTCCCACTCTAGGGAGACACATGCTTTTCATCCCCTTACTCTCCGACATGTCAGCACACCGCTATCTGAATGAACTCCAGGAGGATTCATTCAGATCTGACATAAGGGGTTACAGCGGCGCACTTCCTGCCATTCTCCTAGCTTTCTCTTCACGCGCTTCCTGTATCCCGCGGCACTTCCCCAGCTGCGCGGCTTGCAGAGGGTTCCTCCTTTACAAGGCAAGTCAATAAAGGTTATTCAGAAGAGGGGTTAGGCACAGCAGCGCTATAGCGTTCCTGGGCCTCAGACTTACGTGCTGTCTCTCTCTGTCTTACAGACACAGACTGCCACAGACACGATCGTATCCAGTCCCTGCCTCTCCGACATAGAAGGATAGACACTATGTCTGACCGATCAGAGGAGGCAGTTCCCACCAAAAAGGCCTCTAGACCTACTTCTAGAGTGTCTTACCTTGCTTGCTCTTCCTGCAAGGCCAAATTTACTACAGCCTCTGCTGATCCAGTGTGCACAGCATGTAGAACCAACCCTCACACACCCGCTGCGGAGCCTAGCACAGCCCCTCATCGCTTGCTGCCCCCGAATCTGAGATAATGAGGGCCTTTTCCCTCTCCCTGGCTGGCTTACAAAATTTAGCCCGCATACCTGAAACTCTGGACAGAGTGTTAGAGCGTCTGTCTGCTCCAGAAGCTCAGCCCAGGTGCGCAACAGCTACCAAGCGGCCCCCTGATTCCCTTCAGGAAGCCTCGGGAGACAACATCCCTTCCTCTGATGAGGAAGGACTAATCCCCTCGGAGGAAGACTCGGAACTAGAACCCAAAGTAGATACGGAGACTCCAAGAACACCGGGATAAGTTGAAGGACTGATTCAAGCAGTCCTTAAGACTCTAAATATTAATGACACAACATCAACACAGGACACAGGGAAGAATATTTTCAAAAGACAAAGAAAATCTTCCTGTGTTTTTCCAGCATATGAACAACTTGAAGAGATCATTAAGGCTCAGTGGAAGACCCCTGACCATAGGGTCCAGGATTCCAAACGCTTTACACAAACCTATCCCTTTCCGCAAGAATGTATAGATCTCTGGGCATCGCCCCCCACAGTGGACCCCCCGGTTTCCAGACTATCCAAGACCACCACCATTCCATTAGCAGACGCAGCATCTTTTAAAGATCCAATTGACAAGAGATTGGAAGGCTTTTGTAAAGCAATATTTTCAGCCTCGGGAACAGCCTTCAGATCAATGTTTGCTATTGCCTGGGTAGCTAAAGCCATGGAAGTCTGGGTTGAGCAGGTGGCACAGCTGATAAGATCAGAGGACCCCTCCACGGACCTCCTACTTTCCCAGGTGGCGGACACTACAGCGTACATCTGTGATGCTTCTCTAGATGCGGCAGAACTAGTTGCCAAAGCTTCAGCACAGTCCATAGCGGCTCATCATTTTCTGTGGCTAAAGACTTGGACGGCTGATCTTACATCTAAAAGGTCCCTTGTAAGTCTTCCCTTCCAGGGAAAACAGCTTTTTGGGGCAGAGTTAGATAAAATAATTTCTCAGGCTACAGGAGGCAAGAGTACCCTACTCCCTCAGAATAAGCCCAAGAGACCTCCCTTCAAGCGACGACCCTTTTTTCGTCAAGACACATACGGAACAAAGCAATAGCAATTCTCGCCCAAAGTACCATAGCAGGCAGGGATCCTCCTGGAACTCCTCCAAGGCATCAGCCAAACCTCTCAAGACAAGCCCACCTCCATCTGAAGGTGTGCCCACCCCTGGAGGGATACCCTTAGGCGGCCGACTAAGAACCTTTCAGGAGGTGTGGCACAGTCATGTAGAAGACCAGTGGGTTCTACAAATTATATCCCAAGGATATCTGATAGACTTGTCACAAATTCCACCCCATCGATTTTTCATATCCCGACTACCCAAAGGGAAAGAGAGAAGAAAGGCTTTCCAAAACATTGTCCAAGAACTTGCAGGATCAGGAGTAATACAACCTGTGCCACAGAGAGAGAGAAAAACAGGTTTCTATTCAAACCTCCATAACTGTAATTCAAAAGGGGTAATTTATTGCCTTAAATGCCCTTGTGGCTTAGCTTATGTGGGACAAACACAGAGAACAATTAAGGTCCGTTTGAATGAACATAAATCTGTTATCCAGAACTACCAGCCAGAAAGTGAAGATAAAACTAGTAAGAAAAAACAAGAAACCATAGTAGCTAAACATTTTTATGAGAACAAACATAGGGTTTCACAACTACGTTGGCAGATCCTGGAAAAAGTTTATGAGAAACAGGGACAAGATTTTAAACAAAACCTTTTACAAAGGGAAAGTTATTGGATCTGGACTTTGCAAACATTAACTCCACGGGGCTTAAATGAAGAATTCAGTTTATCTTGTTTTTTATAAAAGTATTTGTATAAAAACATAATTTATTAAATCACTTTTCTTACTTTACAGATATTTTTGAGAAATCGATTTACATCCAGGGTGAGGTAAAAAACTTTTTTTTTCCCCTACTAATAGGGACAGTGAGTAATTGTAACATTCTGTCTGATACTTTGTTTGCTTTGGATTAGTGCACCTGGAGATTGCAACTGTTGCTTTTCAACTGATATGGACATTTTTTCTGTTATGGACAATTGTTTCTTTTTCTTTGGACACTTGGAAAGTGGGGGAGGGTAAATTGCCTATATATTCTGTGTATGCACGTATGTTTTGTATCACCTGAGGAAGGGGGACCGCCCCCGAAACGTTGTGACGCAATAAACACACCAGGGGCCTGACCCCGGTTTGCACCTGCCTTGTGTGCTGGCTTTACTTGTTGTATCTACGATTTCCTGGGAGGGCCGTCTCCCTAAAGCTTTCAAGCACCAAGCGTTACGTTAAGGAAGGGCCTGAGTGTGCACGTGAGTTTTTCTGCATCGTTCTATTCAAACCTCTTCATTGTCCCCAAGAGAAATGGCTCTTACAGACCCGTACTCGATCTAAAGGCCCTCAATCTTACTGTAAGAACGTCTCACTTCAAGATGGAGTCAATACAGTCCGTACTGATGTCCATGGAGAGTCAAGAATTTTTATCAGTGATAGACATAAAAGACGCATATCTTCACATTCCCATTCACGAGAATCATCACAGATTCCTGAGATTCTATGCGGCGGGAAAACACTGGCAGTTTGTAGCACTACCCTTTAGCCTGTCTTCAGCACCCTGCATATTCACAAAGGTCATGGCAGCAGCACTAGCAGGACTCAGACTCAGGGGAATAACGGTAATACCCTATTTAGGCACCTTCTCAAGAGTTGGCGAGCAAACACACCTCTCAAGTAATCCATTCACTGACCCAGATGGGCTGGATCATCAATTACAACAAATCCAATCTGATTCCAACTCAAAACATAGAATATCTGGGAATGATCCTCGACTCCAGGAAGGGAAGGGCCTTTCTACCACAGAGCAAGATCAACACTCTGCAGAACAGAATCAGGTCTCTCAAGAGAAACCAGACAGTTCCCCTCCGAACAGCCATGAGTACCCTAGGGACAATGGTAGCATCATTTCCCACAATACCCTATGCACAACTCCACACCAGACCCCTGCAACAGCTGATACTACGATATCAGAGGCAGGATCGAGGGAACCTGGACAGACAGGTGTCAATCTCAGAGGGTTTCAGACTATCACTCAGCTGGTGGCTCCAGCCTCACCGCATGACGTCGGGAAAGCTCTTCCCCAACCATACTTGGACAGTAGTAACCACCGACGCAAGTCTAAGGGGTTGGGGAGGGGTCCTAGGTCAGCAGACGGTCCAGGGAGTTTGGAACCAGAGGGAACAACTTATCCCGATCAATGTCCTCGTGCCCCGAGCGATAGCATACTCCCTAAAACACTGGACAGCTCTCTTAAAGGGAAAACCGGTGAGAGTCCAGTCAGACAACATGACAGTGGTGGCCTACATAAACCACCAGGGAGGCACCAGAAGCCCGGCCGTCCTTGCAGAAGCAAGGAGGATATTGACTTGGGCAGAAGACAACATTCCGGCGATTTCAGCCGTATATCTGCCAGGAGTGGACAACTGGATGGCAGATTATCTAAGCAGAGAGACTATAGATCAAGGATAGTGGAGCCTCCACCCAGAAGTCTTCCAACTGATCGTAGACAGATGGGGAAAACCAGAGGTAGACTGCATGGCCTCCAGATACAATCACAAAGTACCAACATTCATAGCAAGAAGCGTAGACCCACAAGCGTGGGCAGTGGATGCGCTGGTAACCCGCTGGAACTGTGCATTAGCCTATGTCTTCCCTCCGTTGGCCCTTCTACCAAGAGTAATAAAAAAGATAAGGAAGGAAAGGACTCAGACCATCCCAGTGGCCCCATACTGGCCCCAAAGAGCTTGGTTCGCAGATCTCATAGTGATGGCAGCAGACAAGCCTTTTCACCTCCCTCTCAGAGAGGACTTGCTCACACAGGGTCCAATTGTCCACCCGAATATACACATGTGGGCTTTAACGGCGTGGCTCTTGAGGCCTTAGTTCTGGAAGCATCAGGAGCTCCACTGGATGCGATTCCCACCATGCTAAGAGCCCGTAAGCCAGTATCAGCAAAAATTTACCACAGAGTCTGGAGAACCTTTATTGGATGGTGTGAATCAAGGAGCATATTCCCCAGAAGGGCGAAGGAAAAGCAGTTACTATCCTTCCTACAGTCAGGCCTCTCTAAGGGTCTAGCATTAAGGTCTCTGAAGGTTCAGGTTTCGGCCCTATCAATTCTTTTCCAGAAGAAGTTGGCACTGAATAGCAACATAACGACTTTTCTGCAAGGAGCAATCAGAATAGTATCACCATACAAGGACCCGGTTCCACCATGGGATCTTAATCTCGTATTGTCTGTACTTCAGGAGGAGCCTTATGAACCGTTAGAGTCAGTGCCACTATCCACATTAACAGAAAAGGCTGTGTTCCTGTTGGCTATTACATCGGCACGCAGAGTCTCTGAAATAGCAGCGCTATTGTGTAGAACTCCCTTTACCATAATACATCAAGATAAGGTAGTACTAAGACCTACTCCGGAATTCCTTCCAAAGGTGGTATCTGAATTCCACCTAAATCAAGACTTAGTGGTCCCATCTCTCTGCCCAGAGCCGAAGAACGCTATAGAGAGGAAGCTCAACAAACTAGACGTTGTTAGGGCCCTAACTACCTACCTAACGGTAACAGAGAAGATCAGAAAGACAGATTCTCTTTTCATCCTCACAGATGGCTCCAAGAAGGGAAAGAAGGCTGCCAAAACAACCATTGCCAGGTGGATTCGGTCCACTATCATCAGAGCCTATGCAGTGAAGGGCAGAGCACCTCCGTTCAAGATTCGTGCTCATTCAACACGATCAATGAGCACATCATGGGCTGTTCGTCATCAAGCATCAGCGGAGCAAGTCTGTCGGGCCGCCACTTGGTCCTCCTTACATACCTTTACACGCTTGTACAGGCTGCACACACTGGCGTCAGCAGATGCCAGTTTCGGTAGGAAGGTGTTACAGACAGTTCTTGAATGAACACCTGATATAGGGGTAAGTTCCCGACATCAGGGGTTGCTTTGGGACATCCCCATGGTGCCTGTGTCCCCCAATAGAGGTGAGAGAAAGGAAGATTTTAGACTTACTGTTAAATCCTTTTCTCTCATGCTACATTGGGGGACACAGGCCTTCCCTCCCTGGACTCTTACCAAAAGTTAGGCGCAGAGGCCTACAGTTATGCTTATAAGTTATATATTTATATATATCTATGTTCGGTTATGTTTAAGGTGGGGAGACTCCTTCTCTGGTGGGTTATATGTGTATCCACTCCTTCTTTGGTGAGAAACTGAATATGGAGGAGGAGGCAGGGGATGAAGCCCACAGCAGGAGGAGGAGTCAAGTTTAACATGTTAGTGTCCACGCTCCAAGCTGCAGGATCTTCATCCCCATGGTGCCTGTGTCCCCCAATGTAGGATGAGAGAAAAGGATTTAACTGTAAGTCTAAAATCTTCCTTTATGGCCCTCTGTTCTGTTTCTTTCAGACTGCAGCCATAACTTGGGATTATTTTACAGAACTAAAACATGTGGAGGCAGGGACAGAGGAGTATGAAAACATCAAGTCACAGGTAGAGTATTTATATGGGTTTGGTGTATTACAAATTAGGTTTAGTATCTGTTTTGCTCCATTATATTAGCTATTCTGGTTTGTTCTTTTTCAGGTTCACCTGCGTTCAGCTCGTCGCCTTCTGGATTTGTGCTGTTCTAACCGTGGGACCTTTATCAAAGTTGGACAACACCTAGCAGCTTTGGAATATCTTGTGCCACCTGAATACACCAAAACTTTAAGCGTGCTACACAGTCAAGCTCCGTGTACTCCTTTTCCTGATGTTGTGCAGGTCATTCGTGAAGATCTTGGCAAGGAGGTAATAAAACATTTTCAATGCAGAGTCTTGTACCTTTGCAGACGTAAGGGAAGTACAATAATTTGCCTAAATTTAGAATTCATTCCTAATTTGTGACTCTTTATCATAACAGCAAGCAGGTAGTAAGACATTCCTATGCAGAGTCTGTACCCTTGGGAACATAAGGGAAGTATAATCATTTGCAAGGCTTAGAATTCATTCCTACTGCGTGACTGTGTATTATAACATCACGCTGCTTGTGTTCCACCCTACCACTTATTTGGATGCTGAGGAGATGGAGGTGTTGTGGGCACTGATGGATGAGTGTTGCTATGGCAAATGCCGACTTGTTATGAGCAATAATTCATCAGCCATCCACAGGATCTGATAGGGGCATCTGAACAGGGTCATGGGGTATTAATAAATCCCCGTTCCCTCTTAATAAAAACAATTTTCACCAGGCATCGCAGATGAGATTTATTGCCTCTCTTATTGCAGTTTTCAAAGAGAAGAGATTAGCTCAATTATACAGTACTAAGACATTAGAATGTCTGCAAATGAAGCAGGTTGCAGGGAGCACATAATGCAATACAGAATCTCTGAAAGCTGGAAAAGGATAAGCAGGACACTGCTATAAACGCTAAAAATTAACACTACAGAGCAGTCGTTTATAATGTTTAACCTTCATAACACATTTAATGATATTATTTTGAGATTGTAGATTTGGTGAAAGGGTGGAAATGTATCCAGAAGTATCAAGAAGCAGAGATTGAGAAGTAGGATAAATAAAGATGTTTTTGATAAACAAATATTTATGACAGTGAAGTAATGAGAAGCAGTTAAATTGTAAAAGACATGAGAGCAGAAAGGAAGCAGGGTAAAGGAGATTTGCAAATGGGGGCAAAGCGCTACATGCAATAAATTGGTGCAGATTGCAATTGCCATAGTATGGTACACTTCTCTAATTAGTGCAAAAGTTTGCAGACACTTTATAAAGCACTAGGAGCAAAAAATCAGAAACTGATCAATATATAGCATTTTAATGTGTTAAAGTTAGTGACCACTGCACCAATGTTAGTAAATGAACTATTTCGAACAGAAACAATTAGAAAGCTTTGGCTTATGAACTCAATGTCATTTACATTATAATTTACACAGAGATCAACTGGGCATTAACCTTTTACTTCTTTATAGATATCTGATGTCTTTGTGGAGTTTGAAAAAACACCATTGGGTGCAGCTTCCCTTGCACAGGTGCATCGTGCTGTGCTGCAGGATGGACGTAAAGTGGCTGTGAAGGTGCAACATCCAAAAGTTCAGGCACAAAGTTCACGGGATATTCTTATCATGGAGGTACATTTCTGGTCCACATTTTAAAATAGTTTTCAGTATAACTTCTTTGCACAATGATAAGGTTTCTGTGGTGCATAACCACAGTAAATGCTGCTGCCAGAATACATCTACTCTCATCCAATGCAATTTACTCTCTTCCCATGCAAGAAAACTTCATAGTGCAGTAGCGCTGTGTATGTTTCCCCGCCTTCGATTTACATGCTTGCTGCTGGGGAAGCATTTAGAGGAGATTAGTCGTCTTTATTAGAGAAGTTTTATCACGGGGTGTATAATCTGCTGGTTTGTCTTCACCCTTACCTATATGTGAAGAGATTTCTAACATGTCTCTAACATTTACTCTTGTACTATATAAATTGCAGGTGAGGATTTGTATTGCTGTTATTTTACCATATTACTCTTTCTGCTATAGGTCCTCCTACATGTTGTGAAGAAAATTTTCCCACAGTTTGAATTTATGTGGCTTATAGAAGAAGCAAAAAAAAACCTACCTCTGGAGTTGGACTTCCAAAATGAGGGTCGCAATGCAGAGAAAATGTCAGCTATAGTGTCTAGTTTCTCCTTCCTGAGGGTAGGTATCTCACTTCAGGGGTATCAGGATTGCATTGTATTTATTTGTAAGGAAATCTCATCCCCTTTTTCTGAGGCAAAGATCAAATTATTCCCCAATTTATGCCTTCAAAACTGAATTTTATGTTAACCCAGATACAGATGGTGGCAATGACATACAGTCATAGGGTTGTGAATTAGAGTTGTTATGCAAGTAGACTGCAGGTACTAGTAATTTATAGAGTAATTTCTAGGAACCAGGAAAAGATCCATATGTATAAAGCAATGCCTGTGATGAATAATAAATAGTTAATGTAGCTTGTTCTTATATTATTCACAATACTTGTTTTCTGACATCCTGTTTTTGCATACATTTAAGGCCTTAGGATACAGAGCATGACTGTTAACAACCTGTTGCTGTCAAAACTATTTCACCTCCTTTGTCAATTATCTGTGCATTTAATTTGCCAACAAATCTATACATTTCCCTTTTAGTTCTTGGAGAAAAATAATCAAACTATGCTAATTATATCTCATACAAATTTTTGTTTGTGTACATACCACCTGTGCCTTACTACTTATATGTGTAACTTTATTTTTTCCTTGTATTATTTTCCCTGTAACAAAGTCAGTATATAGATATAATGATGAACAAAGAAAATAATGTAATACAGGGAAAGAAATAAAGACTGAAAGTAGTGAGACAAAGCTGGAATGTACTAACATACAAATGCCATGCACACAGGTAAACCTTAGTATGAGATATGATATGGTATAGGATAGATGCAAAGAATAACAAATAAGTTAGAGGTTATTAGAGACAAATAGTCAAGGATATTTTTATTCATGGGGTGGTTCACCTTTAATTTAATTTAGTATGTTATAGAATGGCCAATTCTAAGCAAAGTTTCCATTGGGCTTTATTTTTATTTATAGTTTTTTTAAATAGTTTTTTCAATTATTTGCCTTCTTCATAGCTTTCAGATGGGGGTAACTGACCCATCTAAAATCAAATGCTCTGTAAATTGTTTCTGATACTTTTTCTTACTCCTCTTTCTGTTCAGGCCCTCTTCTATTCATAGTTGATCCTTTTATTAAAACGAATGCATGGTTACTATGGTAATTTGGACCCTAGCAAACAGATATCTCTCTCTGCATCATACTAAAAGTTTACTAAAAGGTGAACAACCCCTTTAAATGAAACTATTAACCAAAAGACAGGGGGTCATTTTACTTTTTTCTATGATGTTCCTAGTAATCATGCTTGAGTACATTATATGGTTTGGCAACAAGGGTATTAATAGCTGTAGGTTTTATTTCTATAACAGCCTTTGATCCTCTGGGGTGCCTCCCTTAAACTGTTGCCACAAAATAGAAAGCATGGAAATATCAAGAAAGGGATTGTAAGCCACAAGAGTTAAAGTTTGCTTTCACTTGAACCACGGGATCTAGCCCAAACCATGAATAGTATTCTCCTGGCACCTGCAAGCTCAGACTGTCTGTCAGATGGGGAAGCGGTATTGATCACCTTAGAAAACCCATTTGCACTGTTCCAGAGTCCAATGGCAGCAGTCACTTGCATTGCATATGTTAGGCCTGTGTGCTCCCAATATATATTCCTTTGTACTAACCTGCTCCCTGAGAGATTGTAGAACTTGGCAGTGAGTCTTCCAACTGGGGACATGCAATTTGAAGCAATTTCTTGGTACTTCGGCAGTATAGTGTATGTGTATAATAGTACCTTATTTAAAGTATGGGATCAAGGAACAAAAAATGGGCTCCTCACTAAGGTCCGAATCGCTATCTACTTTTACTATACCGTTGCATTGTGGTGATGTTCAGCCTTTGTGCAGATAATTGCATTTTGCATGGTGATGCATCTTTATCTCTAATGCAGCTGTACCTGCTCCCTATATTACCTCCTCATTGGCTTTTAGTGCTCCTTTATCTCCTTTAGTGCTCCTTTACTCCTATCTGGTTTGTCACATATATTTATATTTCCCTATCTTCCCTTCTCAGATGTTGCTTTCTTTACATTGATTATCATCATTGATTATCATCATTAATCTTGAAATTGTTGCTTTCTTCAGATACCTAGAATCTACTGGGAACTTAGTACAAAACGGGTATTGGTGATGGAGTACATGGAAGGAGGGCAGGTTAATGACAAGGAATATATGAAGCATAATCAAATTGATGTGAACCAGGTGAGTGTTTTCTGGCTCTGTGTTTGTCAGGGGGTTAACCAGCGTCATGAGAAACAACCGAGGAGGGTTCTGGTGTCACTAACTCAGTTTCCCGCAGAGCTTTAATTAATACTGTAGAATGTGCATGTACTCTAACAATACTGTGCACCCCCCCTGTGTGACTGGCAGCTTTGAAGGGATTGAGACAACCCTCTCTATTATCAGTACTGAAAATATTCACCCCATGAGTGCTGAAGAGTAATGCATGTATCTCTAGGAATTATATAATGTTTGTTTCCACACAAAACAACTTACCCTTCCTTTAGATGTATTTAATTCACTCTTGCTTGCAACATAGTCTCTCTCTGTATGTATATATTTATTTATTTATGTCTGTTGAGATGGGAAACAGGATGAAACCTGTGACTGTGCTGTCAATTGAAATGGCTACACACTTTTAGGAGGAACACAGGGATTAAAACAATTATAAATAGCCATGGATGGCACGGGGGGGGGGGGGGGGGGGGGGGGGGGGGGGGCTTTGGAATCCCTTGGGGCTGAGATTTCGACTGGGTAAAAAGCTACAGGTATGGGACCTGTTGTCCAGAATACTCAGGACCTGGGGTTTTCTGGATAACTGATTTTTCCGTAATTTGTATCTTCATACCTGAAGTCTACTAGAGAATCATGTAAACATTAAATAAACCCAATAGACTGATTTTGCTTCCATTAAGGATTAATTATATCTTAGTTAAGATCAAGTACAAGGTACTGTTTTATTATTACAGAGAAAAAGGTAATTTGGAGCTTTCTGGATAGCGGGTTTCTGGATAACGGATCCCATACCTGTACAAAGAAAATTATCATTGTGTATGCTAAAAACCACCTCTCATAAGTGACGGGATTGAGGCCCAACTACTATTACAAATGGAAACTGCTTCACAACTAGGTCAAGCTATTATTATGGGTGACTTCAATTACCCAGTCATTGAATGGGGTAATGAGGTTGCCAAGTCAGAAGAAGCTACACAGTTTGAACAGGGCTGGAACTTGGGGTAGGCAGACGAGGTATGTGCCTTGGGAGAAAAGCAGGTAGGAATGGCAAATGTGCTGACTGGCAGGTTGCTGTGTCAAATACTATTGCCTTAGGCACTAATACTACTTATATAGTGAAATAGTAACTAAGGTTGAAAAAGACACACATCCATCAAGTTCAACTTTTATGTCTATATAAAAGCTGAACAACTTATCAATCAAATGGAAGGCCACTAAAACTACTTGGTCAAGCTCCTTGCCTGAAGGAGCAAATAGAGAAAGCTGTAAGTCCACTTTATTTTCTTCAGTTTAAGACTTCTAGCATTAAGTTTCTCATATTTAAATGCCAAATATTCAAATATTGTGTTTCCCATCTGCTCTTCAAATTTAATCTGTTTTATAAAGAAACTATCTATTTATGACATGGGCCTGCCTGCAAAGTGAAGATTAAAATAAAACAATTCATGTTGAATTGAAATAATGCAGAATGTTTGCACCCAACATGGTCAATGTTATTTTAAAATTGTGTTTAGGGGAGGTTAATGCTCTGTAGTTGGGAAGATGGGGTGAATTGATCCAGTTTGTTGCAGAGGTAGCCCAGGTGGGAATTTTAGCCTTCTACTATCTCAAACAAACTTAACAGGTTTTGTTCTTAGGTATCTCATGCTTTGGGGAAGTTGTACAGTGAGATGATTTTTGTTCATGGATTTGTGCACTGTGATCCTCACCCAGGAAATGTCCTTGTCCGTCAGAACCATGAGAATTGTGCCCCAGAGATAATTCTTTTGGATCATGGCTTATACCAGGTACACTAGTGGTTGGGGGACGTTTGTGTGGAATTGCATTAATGTTTAGCTGTCAATTTCTTACAATTTGGTACTTCTTTTCCTTCTGCTTCTTAAGGTACTGACGGAGAGTTTTCGGCTGGATTATTGCAGTTTATGGCAGGCTCTAATTGCTGCTGACAAGCAGCGGATCCGCATATACAGTCAGCGCTTGGGTGCAGGAGAACTTTACCCTTTATTTGCTTGTATGCTGACTGCCCGTTCTTGGGAATCTGTGAACCGAGGCATATATGAGAATACTGTTAGTAATGAAGAGGTAAGAGAAATACATTTTAAATCTGTGTATAACTTTGTAAGTTGCCAACGTCCAGTCTCACTTTAACTAACATGACTGATAGATCCCACTTCAGAATATATTTGCACCAAAATCTGCTGTGTGTATGCACATTGTACATGTCGGTGCAGATACTGGAAGGAGCAGATGGGAGCGCTTCAACTTGCCTGCAGAAAAGTTAGAAAGTAGAAATATTAGTAGGGAAGGATGCAAAGGTATAACATAGATAAAAATCACTGTGTACTAAACGCAGTGCACACTGAAGCTGTGCTAAGCTAAATGTACATAACCTTTTCTAAAATGTGTTTTAAGAGGCTTTTTGAAGGCAGAAGAGTGGAAGAAATGTGGACAGAATGTGGGAGAGGGTTCCAGAGAAGGGGTGCAGCCATTGCATCAGGAAACTTGCTTCTGTGTTGAGATATTGTTTCACTACACACATGGTTTTCAGGCATAAATACAAAGTATTCCTTTAGTAACATCATATAGACAAACATATTTGAAAAGTTGACCCTTAAACCACCAGGAATAATTTATCTTATTTTTATAATTAGAGTTGTTTATCAAGTTTTTTTTCTCTTTTCCACAAACATTTCTTTTTTATTTTCTTTTATGGGTTTTTTGCCTTATCCATTTCTCCCCCATTTCTTTTACAAACAAATCTCTACCCCCCTTCCATGTTTCTTTTTCCCATACTCCCTCATTGTCTCATCCCAGTGTGTTTGTTTGGCTGTCACACAACCACACTATGCAGCTGCATTCAGGCAGCCTGTTTCTGATAACTTGTAATTAGCTGTGTCTGTAATGAGTGCCTTGTTCTGTGTAGGACATTTTTGTTTAACCAACTTAACCCTTTATTATTCTACAGCTTCTGATCCATTGCCTGAATTTTCGGCATTCTATTAAAATGTGCATGTAAGAGTTAAGTAGAGACCTATATATTATTATGTACATTTTCTAGTATTGTGTGTGCATGTATAAGTATATAAGTGCTATTGAGGGAGTGTGTGCACAAGTCTCTATAAAGTATGTTGCAGTATATAAATGCAAAATGATATATTTATAGAGTATGGGTGTGTATAGATGTGAGAGGGTTTTTGTGCGTAAGGAAGGGCTGTTTATTGTCCACAATGTGGTTGTGGAACCCATAAACATTGTCTGACAATATCTTTTTAAAATAATGTTAACTATTGAAACTGTGCATTGTTTTTACTTCTGGCCCATTTCATAAAAAATAGACATTTACAAGTAATGTGTACAGAACCATCAACCATTTAATAAGAGTAGCTAGACTATTGCACACGCAGCTGGGTGTCACAGGTGTGGGGGTAAATTGGGTAACTCTTGAGTCCGGGAGAGTAGACAGCTGTAAGTGCATATGTGAGCTTTTGAGTACGTAAGAGGATATGTAATATGAAATAAATAGCCTGTAAAACATATCCTTAGAAAAGGTTCTTAATAAACTCATCAGTTATTATTAATGTTTTTTTTTTGGTGTCACTTGTGTTACACTTGTATTAAAAAAATGTAGCCTATGTGTTAAAATATAAAACAATTAGAAATTATCTCAGAGGCCCATGTAAAAATGTACTCAGCCTGTGACATTATGTGTTTATGTGGTCAAGAAAACCATGGTAATTTGTAATATTCTCCTATTTTACAAGGGGTGGGTGAATTATTGTCTTCATAAATGTCTTTATGAGGATACAAGCAACTTGTGCTGATTTATTTATTTATTTATTTTAGTAGGGACTGTGTTAGCATGTGGATGTATGAGGCTGTCTTTATAAAAAGTATAAAGTAATTTTGTTTGTTCATGTAAGAGGGTGTCTAGGGAAGTTCACCTTTAATATATTTGCAATTTATTTACCTGAAAAGTAGCACTAAATAGCACGGCTGAAATAGGGGTAGGCAGATGTGGCACATGCCTAGGATGCAACGGTGGGGGAAATACTTTTTCTGCCTGGCTGCTCCAAGTTAAGTTTTTAGCTCATGGAGAGGATTTTAACACTGTTCATCCACCCGCAGGGGGGAGAAGCAAGTGCATACAGGGAGACGGGGTAATGGGAATGCTTTACCTTGGCCCAGAACTGTTACATAGAAACTGGGAAAGTGCAGGTATTGATATGTACCGCTCATGCCTCCTTCATTTGCATATCCCTGATCTAATTGGCTGACACGATTCAGTCAGTTGGAACAATGAGTGACACAGTAACAGGTAAGGAAGGAGTATTCATAGAATTGACCGTTGCCTGGATTATGAAGGGTAGCTCATAAGAAAACTGAATTGCTGTAAACTAATAGCTGATATGATTTAAATGGTAAAATCTGTTTGTTTTAGTTAAAGATGAACATCCCCTTATGTAATATTAATGATATTTATATAATATAAATATAATTAACCATCTGCATATAAAAGGGAATGTTTAGGTGTATAAAACAGTATGTATGTCTCACTGATAATTGGTAGATGCAGCACTAAGTAGCAAATTAAATCAGAACATACTAATTCCAATCAAAACTTTTTCCCTGAGGTGACACTCACTGATAAATTTACTGCAGGCGACTAATCTCCCAAAAATGCTTCCCATCGGCAATAATGGATATTGGTGGTGGGAAAATATACGCTTCACTTACATTTTTCCCAACATGCCAAAACTTACATGCTGCCACCAGCATGCTTAAGGGCCGCAAGCACCCAGCTCCTGACACTCTGACGCTTACTAGAGACTTATCCCACTATGCCTTCTAGCTAAGCACTATGACATTCACTCTAGCAGACAGGTCAAGGCAATCAACAGAAAACACAAAATTCCCACACCAGCAGACAAAGTATCAAACATGCACAACTTTCCTTCTAACTAGCAAGAGGGGTTTACATACATTTAACATACACACTTCTCCTCAGGTAAAAGGTTTGTTTTAGAGCAACAAAGACAAACTCCTTAAATTGCAGATTTAATGGTCCAAATGGGACAGTACATAAAATATATAAAAAATACAGTTACACAACAGCAAACAGTTATAAAATCAAAAGGGATAAAAATTCAGAAACCTACAGAAATAACGACATATACCTCCCAAGCAGCTTGGTCCCCAAAGGCATATATCTTCCCAGTTACCTGGACCCTTGATATCCAGATTGGGAAGGGGTGGGTCACCAATTTACAACAGGCTGTTCTGGAGATAAATATTTTCCATTCAGCCTAAACTGTTTGGGGGTATATAGCAATATCAGGAAATGATAAATATTAGCTAGGAAATTTAATTCTCTATCCATAGAGACCAAAAACCCCAGGACTAACATATATGATTCTGTCAGAATATTAAGTAACCCTGTGAGGGATCATAATAATGTGGGAGTGTTTGGACTCCTTGAGAAGTCCTAGTGATAAGGTAACTAATGGCTGCGGTGATTCCTGTCTATATTTAGAGGATATTTGAGTTAGGATCATAAAACAATATTACCTCTAAATCTGCCCTGAGACAGACCACTACACTATAGTACAGGTATGATAATTGTGTTTTCATTCTCCTAGCCAGACAGTCTGTCCTTGTGTCATTTAGTGGGTATTTGTGAATTACCCCCTACGGTAATGTGGATCCAAGAGGGCTTTTTGAATTTGGATAAAGTGGAAACCCTAACCCTTTCTATGCTGGAACTTATTGTTCCATCATGACAATATATTATAACAAATATTAAGAATTATTTGTATAAAAATCAATATTTATAGCATCTCTTTAAAATATAAGTAAACAGTCAATGTTACATTTTTTTTGTTATTTGTGGAGAAGCTGCCACTTCACTAGATTCTTCGTCATCACTGTCAATAGACAGCGCAAGATAACTGCTCTTCTGCAATTTTACATGCACTCTGAAAACAATGGCAGACTCAGCCATAGTAATTGAATTCACAAATGGAGCCGAGTGGGCACAATTTAGAGAGGCAGTAACTTATTAGCAACGTTGATAGTTACAAGAGCAGCATATGGAAATTACCCTCAAATCTGAACAGAGTAGATACAGTTTTTCTTTTTACTTGTGTGAGATATCTCTAGCACAATTGTTGTGGGTATCATTCTGCAAGCAATCCGTTATCCAATGGTAGGCTCACATAATCATTGCCTTACTTCTATAATCTCTAAACATTTGAGTTGTTTTTTCACAGAAAATTTGAGTTTTTCCATCAAAAAGCCTGACTAGATAAATTCTCGGTTTAGTAAATTACCCCCTAACAGTCATTTTTACATGGTTGCTGCTGGTATTTTTATTATACCATGACCTCGTTTGTAAGACAAATACTTCAGAAAGGAAATACTTTAGCAACAAGAGAGGTCATTAATTTTTTTAGCCCAACAAAGTTTTGTCTGGGTAAGCTGTGACAGTTACATCGGAGCATGACACCTAGGTGAAAACCTGAAGACTTACCAAAGACACACCTCTTGGTCCAAGCTTTATATAGACATCAGAAAGCATTTACGGTAAAACTCAAGTAGCTGTTCATGGATATACCTTATATGATTTGAACCCTCCTTATACTGTATATTGGAAAAGGAGAAGAGGTTCCTAGCATGGCAGATGGCAGCCTATTGCAACATAAAATAGTTTCTGGTTTCCAACTGCCCCAATCTTGAGAGTCTATTGTCTGATAAAATTAGACATGGTGGAGAAGTCAGGTATTAAGCAATACTTCTGTACTGGGGCCCAACTGATGTTTTTCACTGTCTAAGTTCTGCTTCCTGGGCTGTGACCTTTGATTAACCCGTAATGGTATAATTTATCTGTATCATTTACCTGAGAGAGACCACCATCCAACTATTTGTAACTCAAGTTACCTAGTTTTGAGAGTGTTTGCTGAAAGAATCTTAGCTGGGGTACCCATACCTGTGTCTACTGTCGAATATTTCCCCATCAATATTTGTAGATCGAGTTCTTAGTCGTCCCAAAATTTGTTGATCTTGCTTTACTCAAATTTAAGGTCTGATTTACTATAAAAATCATAAATATAATCATAAATATAGACTAATATCTATAGCACAGTATTTGTTGTTCCACATTTTTACCACAAACCTCTACAATTCCCAAGGGTCTTAAATGTTTGCAAAAAAATAAATGTGAGTAGTTTTAATCTGATTCTAGAGGAGATTGGGAACCAGTGAAGGCATATGCATGTGGGAGCGCTGATATAGACCTATGCAATAGATGAATGAGTCTGGCAGCAGCACTTAGAACAGATTGGAGTTGTAAAAAGTGACTTGTTGGTGAGGAAAGGTGACCTTCGAGGAGTAGGTTGCAGTAGTCTAAATGGGAGATAAAGAGACTGGATTAGTGTTTTTGCTGAGTTTGAACTGGGATGTGTTTGTATTCGCTAATGTTGTGCAGCTGAACACGACAAGATTTTACAAGTTTTTGGATGTGTGATGAAAAAGACAGATGCAAGTTGTGGCAGCGTGCCTGTGTGGTTGAATGAAAGGTGTGTGCACGCACTTGTGCGTCAGCTCCCGCAGCTTTTTGGCACGACAAAACAGTGTGTGCACTAACGCACATGCTCGAGTGCGCACAATCGCGCGGGGGGGGAGTTGGGTGTCATCAACAGCTAGGTGTCCTAGCAAAGTAATATAGAGCCAGAACAGCAGAGGGCCCAGAACAGGGGAAGTCCAACAGAGAGAGGGCACCATAGTAGAAGTAGAGTTAGAGAAAGTGACTTTAAAGGAATGGTCAGACAGACAAACAATGAAAGTGCAGTGTCATGAATGCCAGCCAAGTATAAATGTCTAGGAGGATGGGGTGGTCAACTGTGTAAAAGGCTGCAGAGAGATATAGAAGGATGAGTATGGAATAGTGACTTTTAGGGGCAGATTTACTAAGGGTCGAAGTGAAAATTAGAATAAAAAAATATCTAATTTCAAAGTAATTTTTGGTTACTTCGACCATTGAATAGGCGGAAATTCAATTAGAATTGAAATAAAATGTAATTTTTCTAATTTCTAAAATCTAATTTAAAAATTCAACCATTCAAAAATTTAAATACTGCCTCTTTAAAACATTTGAATTCGACACTTTGCCACCTTAAACCTGCCAAATCGCTATTTTAGCCTATGGGGGACGTCCTGGAACCTTTAAGAAGTGTTTTTGAATTTTTTTGTAAATCGAAGGATTTTAGCTAAAATCTTTCAAATTGAACTATGCATTAGAATGATTGAATGATTTTTATTCAGTCAAAAGGGACCTATTCAATCGAAAAAGGTCCATTTCCAATTGAAAAAATTGCAGGGGGTGGAGAAGGAAGTTGTGAGTGAGATGCTGGATCAGGCTGTTGTATATAAACCTTTCCAGCAAGTGGTCTGCAAGCAGGGTCGGGCTGTGCTCACAGGGCGCCCTAGGCACCCATTTGGATACCCCCGCCCTGTGTGCTCGTACATGCATGCACTCAGAATGGGGCGCGCAGACACATCCTTGGGAACTGTGCGCATGTATGAGTGCGCGCATGCACCGCAAGACAAGGAAGAGAAATGAAGGGGAAGGGCCCAAAGGAGGGATGGGGAAGTGCTGGGGGGGGGGGGG
>CM044445.1:65402656-65413979 GCA_024363595.1 Xenopus borealis
CAGTTATTGCAATTAACCCACTTCACTACACAACACTTATCCAAACTCACAGAACAATATAACAGGGAAAAAAATTATACTCTCAGCAACCTGGGCCATATTCAGCAAATTCCCCCCAGATACTAATATCACCAAGCCAGAAAAATCCTTAGCTGAACGCCTAGCAGCGGCAGCTAGAAAAGCGATTCTGCATAAATGGCTATCACAAACCCCCGCACCAATTGCCCTTGTGTTGGAAAAATTACAATACATTTACCATATGGACTGGGTGGAAACTCTAACAAATAAAGAAAAACACACCACTAACTTTATTAACACTTTATTAACACATGGACCACATACATCAACACACTACCACCCACCACAAGACAATTAACCATACATTCAACACACTACATGGTATGAACAGGAGCAACTGCTGGGGACTGGTCCTGTCCAGGAGGCGAACCAACTGCTTATGAATGCCATAAATCCACAAAACGACTTGGTAACCCCCAGGAGTCACTACCTTAACAGAATACTAACAAATCAAGCATCCTGAAAATTTATTGTCGTAATACTGCTATTCAAAGAACTGACAAAGTAGGTTGTTTAATCAAATCCACCCTAATAGAGGGAGGTGATATTGTGTTATAAGCTGACTGATGGTCATTGACTTAAGTTTGATTTACTTTGACTGATATTTGTTGATTCTTTTATAACATTTATGTATGTTTGGTTATTAATGCGTAATTGAAATAAAAACATTTTGGAAAAAAAAAAAAAAAAAGCTCTAATATACATTTTAAAACATTTCTAATAGTCTTTACTTAGTGCATATTGTTTGTATTTCTCATATGCAATTTTGTTTTATTACAAAACTTAAATGAAAACATTTGTGGAAAAAAAAAGTCTACAATTCGACCTTTGATAAATAACCCCCATAGTTGCTGGAGACATTCAGAGAAGAATTATAGGTGAGACTAGAAAAATCATTCTGGGCATTTTCACTTTGCCTGTAAGAGGGAAATAAAGGTTGGCTTATGCTTAAGTTTTTACAGACAGACAGACAGAGCCACCAAAAATACATTGCTGGGAATTCACAAAAGTGGTGATATTGAGACAAAATAAAAATGTCAGCTTTCCCACCAAATTCACAAACCACTATCTCCACTTTTGTGAATTTGTCTTCTAAACAGACAGTTTTCAGATTTTGCTTTTCGCAAAACATTTTAACCACATTTTTTATGAATTTGTCTTTAGCACTTACTAAAGCTGTCAGTCAGCCATTAAATTGGAATTTCTGGGGGAGGGTTTTTTTTTCAGGGTGTTTGTGTAATTCCAGCAAATATCCAAGGGCATATCATAACTAAATATCTTGATTAACCTCAACTGTATCTTGCTTTTATGTCATTTAGTGGGTCTATAAAGGAGAAAGTGTTAAATCTTTTTCCTTACTGTTGTGTTTGCATTAGAATAACAATGTCTTTGCATTACAATAACAACACAATTGAAGATTTATAGGTTTCATGAGGGCTTAACTAAAAGTACATTTTATTATCAATCATATACTACCATCCAAAAACTCTATAATTTGGTCAGACCAGCCTATGACAATTAGTCTAGGATATTAGTCTAAATATGTAAATGTCTTGTCCAGATGTTAGGTCAGAAAATCAACTTACTCAGATTAATTCAGAAACATATAAAAAAAAACTAATGAAATATGCTGTGGTAAATGTATCAGAATTTTTGTCATCTTTGGATTTAACAGGTGCCCACTCATCAAGACTGTAAGTTTGTAGCTATTACACATCTGAGATTTTTTGTGAATTTAAAAAGGCATACACCACCTTAATCTGCAGCGTTTCCATTAGGATTTACTTCACTTACCTATTTTGGCTTTTTGTTGCAGGCACAGGAGATACGAAGTAATGCTGCTACCTACCTACCAGAGATTAGCCAGCTCCTTGCTAGTGTCCCTCGTCAAATGTTACTCCTTCTAAAAACCAATGACCTCCTTCGTGGTATTGAAACATCGCTAGGAACTCATGCTAGCTCAAGCGCCTTCCTCAATATGTCCCGCTGTTGTATACGAGCCCTTGCCAGGTATGAAGCTCTTGAATTAGATTATTTTAGATCCCTCTGATTTTAACCATATCTCATTGTAGGAGTATGTACATCAGGGGTCCCCAACCTTTTTTGCTCATAAGCCACATTTACATTTAAAAAAGAGTTTGAGAGCAACACAAGCATGAAAAAGTCCATGGGGATGTCAAATAAGAGCTCTGATTGGCTTTTTGGTAGCCCCTATATGGACTGGCAGCCTACAGGAGACAATGTTTGGCAGGACATCTGTTTTTTATGCAACCAAAACTTGCCTCTAAGCCATTAATTAAAAAATAAGCACCTGCTTTGAGGCCACTGGGAGCAACATCCAAGGGGTTGGAGAGCAACATGTTGCTCACAAGCTACTGGTTGGGGATCACTGATGTACATGGTCCATTGTCTAACTGAAGATTCTTAATCTATCTATGTTGCAAATATAAAGCGCTGCACAGGTTGTGGGAAAAGTCTTATTAATGGGGGATTGTATTAACTCAGACATTAATTGGAAAAATAATTCTGCCAATACAGTTAATGGAAAGAATAATATAAATGTTCTACATGACAATTTCATGTCACAAATTGTTTAGGAACCATAAGAAAGGGCACTATATTGGGTCTAGCGATCTCTACCAACCCAGAACAAATCACAAATGTATAAGTACTAGAACATCTTGATAACACGGACCATCATATCTCATGTAATGTTTATTTCACAAAGCAAACATACATTGGACCAACAAAGACTTTGAACTTTATGAAAGTAAACTTTCAGCATGTTGATAGGGGCAGGGAGCTTTTCAAGTAATGGTTGCCATTTCAATCTATATAGAGTCACTACTGTTCTCATTGTGTTCACTTAAAGGATAATTTATCCCTGTAATAAAAAGGGCTGCTGGGGAGGAAAGAGAGGGGTGATATCACTCAGAGCACAAGTCACATGACTTGAGGCAGCTGGGAAACTGACAATATGTCTAGCCGTATGTAAGTTTTCAAAATGAAATAATAAAAAAATCTGTTTGATCTTCTGAGATACAGATTTCAGTGCAGGAGCAGCTGATGAGTTTTGAATGTTTTTCCCATAACAGTATTCCTTTGAAGGATAAACAAACCTGTAATAAAAAAAACCTACACACCTACCCTGCATAGTTTCCCCTTCCTCTTCCCTCAGGCCTAGCTTCCCCCCGGGCAAATGCCCCCAACACTTTAGCTACCCCTCCATGCAGATTCTGTCCAGCAGAGTTCATGGCAGCCATCTTCTTCTCTTCTGTTATCTTCGTAATGAGACTGGCATGTCGATGCATGCGCAGTCCCTGTTCGTGACAACTGTGCATGTTGGCGAAGCACCAGTCTCATTCCTGAAGATTACTGGAGATGCTGAAGATGGCGCCTGTGAACTCGGCTGGACAGAATCTGCATGGAGGGTAAGTAAAGAGTTTGGGGCATTTGCCTGGGGGGGGGGGCAGCTAGGCTGGGGTGGAGGGTTTGTTTATTACAGGGTTCTTTCTCCTTTAAGTTGGGGTTGCCACCTGGCTGGTATTTTACTGGCCTTGCTGGTAAAAATTATGGTTGATCCCAATGTTATTAATAAGGAAAAAGATAAATATATAGGAAGGCTGGTATTTTTTCTAGAAAAGGTGAAAACCCTACTTTAAGTATACCAGTAGTAAACAGAAGTGGAATAAAAGTGTGGCATCCTTGGGTACAAGGGATGTTTAAAAGCAAATGTGTGTAATGAGTTATTTTCCTAAATTTATACAATTGAGGACAATTCAAGAGTTACAGGACCACCTCTGTAAAGGTGCCCATGGCTCAGCTCAAACAAATTATCAGTAGCTGATGCAGGATATGGTACTTGTTAAAGCAAAGTTAATGTAATCTGGTTTGATTGCTGTATTGGGAGCCAGGAAGGAATTTTGCCTCTATTGAGGCAAACTTGGGTGACTCCAGAAGCTGAAACAATGGGTATGTTTTCCCACTGGAGAGTTATGTAATCACCAGAGGAAAAGAATTTTTGGGACATTGCCCTAATTATACACTACAGACTCTTTAAGAATTGTACTACCCAGTAAAAACAGCAATTATAATCTAGCTGTGATCAACCAGTAGATACTGTGCTGCCCTTAATTGGGTCTGCACTGCTGTAGTTGAACTGTAATCAAATATATTGCCTGTAATCACATAACTTCATCTCAATTTGCCTGGTAAGGATTGAAACAAACTACATCTCAATATAATACACTGCACTTAGTACCTTCCATAACTGCTCGGTCTCATCTGTGTGCAGCATGTAGTCACTTAGTTAAAGCACTAATTAATCCGTTTAAGTAGAAATCAATGAGATCAACAGTCAACAAATATTGCCTGTAAAGTACAGGCTGTGATCACACAGTACAGTGAGCCATCACTTCACTCAATAACAGTAGAAACTGTATTTACTCAGTGCCATATGCAATTTCCCAGTACGGTCTGTAATCACTGAACTTCATCTGTAATTACCCATTTGTTTTTGCTTTTTGCATGTGCAGTTCTGAGGTGCAGCCAGAAATTAAACAAAGGTAATGGAGGGCTAGAAAAGCTTGCCCATATATATATATATATTTATAATATATATATGCTACTCCAAGAATACACAAGCGAGTGGATTATAATTTGGAGCTAAACAGGATATATATTTTGCAAGTAAGATGGTATGCCAACTTTTCTGCAAAAAAAGTACTGGCCTTCTTATATATTTAGCTTTAACCCTGCTTTATATTTTGTTGAAGACTGTACTCATGAGCACCCCTTCTTTCTCTCTCAGACACAGGAAAGAGAAGGCAGACTCTCTCTGGTCCTACATACACATCTCTGTCTCAGAAACCTTTTGTCTCGGACAGCTTCAGATGTACGAGATTGTTCTACATCTTCAATCATGCATAGGGCGCTGGATCCATCATGTGTTGCAGTGGCTGTATCTACAATGTTTAATGATATATTATATAAGTATTATATGTTTTATTAATATAGAAACAACATAATCCAGAAGGGTTTTAATGCAGTGAACAAAATGGACTTGGATATCGGATCAAGGAAGACAGCTCTGGTCACAGTTCTGAAGTTATACTGAGAAACTTCCAGGAACATTATTACTATAACAAACAAACACAGAATATATACTATGGTTCCCTACCTGTCAATGGGCTTTATAAACTGCTGTGTATAACATCATTATTGTGATATAATTCAGCCCCTGAGCATGTAGTATGTCTGCTAAATGGCCCACTACATGGAAACTGGCAGCCAGCACTAATCTGTTCCAGTATCTGGAAACCTGTTATCCAGAAAGTGTCTAATTACAGAAAGGCCATCTCCCATAAACTCAATTTTATTCAAATAATCCAAACTTTTTAAAATTATTCCCCTTTTCTCTGTAATAATAAAACAGTACCTTGTTCCCAATAATTGATCCTTATTGGAAGCAAAACCAGTCTATTGGGTTTATTTAATGTTTACATGACTTTCTAGTAGACTTGAAGGTATGAAAATCCAAATTATGGAAAGATCCATTATCTGTAAAACCCCAGAATACAGGAGGGGAGGAAGATGTCTTATTTTAATATATAGTTTATTAATATAATATTAATATACCCCAACCCTCTCACTATTTGGGTCCCGGTTCTTTTAAACAAGCAGACAAATAATCCACACCAATAAGCGTATATTAAAGGAATGATATTGTATACTAAATTAATAGACTGTTACACATAAACAATTACACAAAACCAATTACATTTGAACAAACACAGTAATTACAGTTACACATACATTTCTACATAGTTGTTACCAGTTGGCTTCCCTCTCTGCTGTGTAGTCTCACATCTTGTCTTGTCCCAGGCTTCCCCAGCTGCTTCCTTCTTCCCAGCTGCCCAGCTAAAGCCTTCAATCTTCCTCCTGCTCTCCTGTGCATGTTCTTTTATCCTGGGTTTTCACCTGCCCCCACAGAAAAACTCCCAACTAACAAGATGCCGAGATAAACCCCCAACTTGAATACATAATACATCCTGTAGAGAAAGTTTTCTCACATACAATAATTTTATGGTCCCACAGCAGACATAGGACTAGGAGTAGTCACAGGAAACCCTCTGTTATGATAATTTCCCTGGACAACTGCTAGTGTATCAAGCCAAGATGGCAATTTCTTACAGATGCTCTGCATGATCTGCCAGCAATGTCAGGGAATGGAAGGCATTAGAAAGCCATGAACTTAGCAACAGCTAAGTTAGCAACTTGGACCAAGACAAAACTCAGCTAACAGTACTGAAAGGACTGGGCAAAAGTGCTTTGTTTATGGGACTGTTCCCAAGCAGCACATAATCTGACACCTTTTAGAAGGCAAAATTTTGAAAATTGTCATGAGAGAATAAAGTAAAGCTGATATCCCATTACCAGAGCTATATTCTGGACACTGGATCCCAGACAGGGGGCTAGAGAGATCATCTGCTGTTACTTTCTTTGTTCATTAAAGGGGACCCGTCACCCCAAAGAAAATATTCAAAATCCTATTTTATCACATTAGTCAAGCCAAATGAACTTTAATTACACTATATAAATTATTTGAATCTTGTTTTCTTCTGTCTGGGAATTCATAATTATAGCAAGCGGACAGGAGCCATTTTGTGGACACTGTTATTAAGGCAAGCCTTGCATCATCTCAGAATCTTGTTTGTGCACCAGAATGTCTATCCCCATGTCCTGGATACACAATTAAATGGTTAAGAGAATGGGAGTAATGTGGGGAGAGCAGTGACATCTAGGAAGTGCTGAATGGAAAGTGAAAGTAATTGCCTAAGGCAGTGATCCCCAACCAGTAGCTCGCGAGCAACATGTTGCTCTCCAACCCCTTGGATGTTGCTCCCAGTGGCCTCAAAGCAGGTGCTTATTTTTTGATTACTGGCTTAGAGGCAAGTTTTGGTTGCATAAAAAACAGATTTCCTGCCAAAAATTCTCTCCTGTAGGCTGCCAGTCCATATAGGGGCTACCAAAAAGCCAATCAGAGCTCTTATTTGACATCCACGTGGACTTTTTCATTCTTGTGTTGCTCTCCAACTCTTTTTTAAATGTGGCTCACAAGCAAAAAAGGTTGGGGACCCCTGGCTTAAGGCACAGAGATAAGGGGCAGACAATATTTGATTGACAGCTGAGATTTTTAAATTAGCTTTAACCAACTATGAATGATTTGATAAAAAATTTAAATAGTATTTCATGTTTAATTTGAAAAGGACTTTTATTATACAGATTTGTGTGTCTGGGTGACAGGTCCACTTTAAGCATTTGCCACGTTTACTCTATATAAGCCTTCTATTATTCAGCAAATACTGAAACTTGTGGTACTTAAGACTGGAAATGAAATGTCTGTTATAGGACTGGATTAGATGGGAACTGTTACTGTGCCCCTAATAAAGCCAGTTTTTCAAAACACTCCATCCACTTGACTAGATGTTGCCAGTTCAGTGAAGCCCATGGGAAATTTGTTATACATAGAGACATCACAACAACTGGTGTAGCAGCTTTCACAAACACAGAATCTGTAGTAAAGATATATGAGCAGCTGTTTTTTCCTGTGTAGACTACAGAGCAATACAGTGGATACATACAGACAGACTGCAGTGTTGAGTAAATAGGCCAAACCGCTCCACCCCTGTGCTGTTTACAGCGCGGATTACATGTCATATTTGAGTCAATGTATCTCTAAAACCTAGTTCATTTATTTGCTCTTACCCTCCTATTTAAATTATGAAAATTCTTCCCTAGAAACTCCCCCTGCCAGCCCTAACTGCATCTCCTACTGATCTGTAGCAATAAAAGTGGCTTCTGTATTTTTTCTGATTACATATCACCTATTATTCATGCAGCAGACTATGTCAATGAAACAATTTAACTCTTTCAAAATATCTTTCTAAAGTTAATATTAATGCAAGTAAAATTTGAGTTAAAGGAAAACTATACCTCCCGAACAATGTAGGTCTCTATAAAAGATATTGCATAAAACAGCTCATATGTAAAACCCTGCTTCATGTAAATAAACATTTTCATAATAATACACTTTTTTAGTAGCATGTGCCATTGGGTAATCATAAATAGAAAATAGCCATTTTAAAAAATAAGGACAGCCTCCTGGGATCGTATGATTCAACAGTGCACACAAACATACCAAACAAACTATAAAGTTAGGTCACATGAGCCAATTAACAGACAGAGTTGTGTCTTTTGCCTCCACACTTCTTCCTGTTACAGTTAGAGTTGAAATATTTCTGGTCAGATGATCTCTGAGGCAGCACACAGACCATCATGAACTGGCAGGTAAGATTCTTCAATATGCCCCTTAATTTGATATAAACTATCTGTTGCTCAAGTATTTTGGGGGTATAGTTTTCCTTTAATAATACCAAAAAATCTAATAAAGAGCTTTCAAGCCATCTAGATTATCTGGAAAAATATTAACCACCATCTTTACCAGCCAGGTGGCAACCCTACCTGCCAGGGCAGGGCTGGGCATAACTGAACTTGTCATCTCTGTTTATACCTGCTGTAATACATTGTTATAGAGTCCTGCGCGGGTCCATTTTTTACAACCCGTACCTGCAATCCATAACCCGCATTCTCACCTGGACCCGCTACCCGACCCTCAAGCACCTTACCTGCAACCTGAACCAGAATCAGGAAGTGCTGTCATGCTGCCAATCAACAATCAGGAAGTACTGTCATGCTACCAATCAAGAATCAGGAAGCGCTGTCATTGTGGCCAGAAGTGACATCATCGGAAGTAGGCGTGGTCAGAAAAATTTGTAAAAATCGCTATTAAGAAGACCCGCACCCGGAACCTATACCCCCAACCCGCAGGGTACCGCAGGTTTTTGCGGGTACCAGACCCGCTGCAGGACTCATTGTTATGGCAAATTTTTTGTTAATTAAATTGTGCTCCAATTGCCACTTTTATGCATCACCAAAGCAGAGTTTCATGAAACTTTTTATGACTCCAATCTTCTTCATAAGATAGTTTCATGTTTCAGATTTACTTTACTTGACCCTTGTGCATAACCCTTCAACCCCCTCTGAAGTCTGGAGACACATTATAGAGGACTAAAGTAATCGAAATGCATACCTGCAGCATCTCAGACAGTTGAGACCTTACTCTGCTTGCAGCTTAGAGATCCAACTCCTATTTCAGGCGTTAACAATAATGTAAGCTTTTTCTCCGAAGTTATAGCAGCAGTAATGCTACAAAATCCTTAGAATGAATGATCCCTGAAACATGACTAGACTACAGAATGTCACACCAGTATTCAGTAATAAGCTTCACCATGGTAGCAAAAAAGGATTAGAATGTTTCTTAAGATAAAGGAAAAAAATTACTTTTTCCAGTGCTTGCTATTACACTTTTTGCTGATAATGTTCTTTTAAAGTGAAAACCACTGCTGCCTTTTTTCAAGATGTTTCTATTCACAAATACGAATGAGATACAAGTTGCAGGATAATGCAAATATTGGCTTTAGATAAGCACTGATATTTAATGCACTGACTCACATATACCACTATACACTGCTGGCAAAAAAAGTTCAGATCTACTCAGAGATGTGCGTAGATTCCTTTCTGGCTCATACGTCATTTGATGAGTGAGAAGAGGAAATTGCTCTGATGCAGGGAATTCTGTGTTTTATGAAAATGTTCAGAGAGGCAGTTATTTAGAAGACAGTTACAAGCTGGATGCATATAAAGTACTGCCCACTAATTACTGAAAAATAAATGACAATGACAATTAAATCACTAATCAGCCTTTAAAGGTGCAGCATCTATATAGACCTATTATTTTCAGTTTATGCTGAAAATATATTCTTTATGGGATTAATCCTCCCTGTAATCATATGATTTAGTCTGGATGCCTTGCCTACTTTCCTTTTTTTGCAGTTTACAGATAAGCAGAAGGTTTATCTATGCATAGGTAATTTGATTATTGCAGAACAGAACATTTTAGGGCTCTTCCAGACGAGGAGATTGCAAAATCTCCCTGAATCTCTTCCCCCAGTCCTGCGCCCACTAAAGTGCAAAGTCGCCTGCACCTATTCACATGCGGTGCGGCGCGTTTGAAAATCGCTTGAAAATGCATTTTCGAGCGATTTTCAAAAGTGCAGTGCCGCGTGTGAATAGGCGCAGGCGACTTTACACTTTAGCGGGCGCAGGACTGGGGGAAGAGCAACAAATCTCCCTGCAATCTCCTCGTCTGGAAGAGCCCTAAAACTGAAACTTGTTTCAGTCTGCCTTGTTTTAGAAATATAAAACAATAACATGTCCCTTTCTTTTTCACAGAACAGGGTATATTTCATTCTAAAAAAAATGCAAACAGTCAAATTAAAGTTAATTTGTCTGAAACAAGGACAGACCTGGGAAACTTTACAGAGTCACCTCTCATTTCTACTACCTGGGCAGAGAACTTATTCACTGCCCCTCTTTATCCACAGGTGATAACTCCTCAGTCCTAACATTGGATAAATATTACCCTAAAAATCCCTCCAAAATAAAAAAAGAATAGAACCTCACTTTGGTAGAATGTGACAAGCTCTAGTATCAGTCATTGATACATATGCTGTTACAAAGTGCTTTTGCCCAGGTCAAGGACTTTGCCAATTTCTTGCAGTGTGGACAACCTAGTACAAGCCATACATATGGACCACAAGGATAATGCATAGGAGTAATGTGCAGTCTTGTGAAAAATTAGGACACCCTATGAAAGCTTATGCGTTTTTGTAACATTCTTGGACGTATGGATATTTAATCTCAATTGTATCAATACTGGGAGATTCAAGAAATATAATTAAACAATTAAAACTGAAGATAAGGCTTTTCAAAATCTTCTGTAAAATGTAATTTTACACAATTGCAATTTCTGATTAGGAATAAATCAGGACAGCCCCACATTTATTCCTATTTAAAATGTCTCAAATCACACACAGGTGTATGACATCACGTGCACATGATTAGAACATTGTTACTAAGCATTTTGAAGTAGCATTTTGAACTTGACAATATGTCTAGCCCCATGTCAGATTTTTGATGAAAATATATCTGTTCACTCTTTTGAGACATGCATTTCAATTCAGAATTCTGCTGGAGCAGCACTATTAACTGATACATTTTTTCCCATGACAGTATCCCATTATGTTTTGAAACTTTACATGGGGTTAGATATTTTCTTAGTTTC
>CM044445.1:65440694-65465148 GCA_024363595.1 Xenopus borealis
TACACATGTTATGAGTGAATATTATGAGTGAATATAAATAAAAGCACAGCTTTGGGGTGTCTTTTAAGGCATACACAAGAAGCTGACATTAACCTATGGCCGGCTGGCAGCGTCGGCATCACGTAATCCCGCACTCGTCCCAAACGCAAACACTTGTTACTTCTCCGCTGCCAAATAAAAGAGTTAACGTGGGCTTCCTGAGTCAGACGTGTCTCAGTTTTTGACGTGTGAAACTAAACAGACACAAGGCATAGGAACGCTTTTCCTGTCACAGATTTATTTCCACGCTTTGGTCTATAAAAGAGACTCAAACGTCTGACGCTCTTCCTCTTTATTGGGCATTCTCACATTTTCGCAGCCCACCACATAGTCCTGCGTGATAATATAACGTATTGTAGGATCACCTTCACGAGCATAGGTGGTTGCGGCGATAGGCGGGGTACACGAGCATCGGCTGCCCCTCCCGCGCCTGTCTCTTTAAAGAGTGGTTCCCGGGGCGTGTGCAAGGCGTTTTTTAGGGCGTGGCCGGCCCGAAGTGTGTGGATTCCTAAGCTTCCCTGGCAGTGTGAGGTTGAAGCCGCTCCGCAGACAGGACGTTCATTTCCCGGCGGCCAGGTCAGCACCCGGGGTTTAACCACACGGGCTGGGGAGGTGGGGGGGGAGAAAGTCAAACACAGTAGAAAGGACACTTACCCTCACTACCATTATGCCTTCAACTAATAACACAGCTATTGCTTGTAACAATTTGTACTTCTGCGTGTACCTGCTGTAGGCAGCATCTCCTCAGAAATACCTGTGCACCCCTCCGTCTTCTCGTTTATGTGTTAGTCTGTTACGCTTGCCTTTCATTTATTTGTACTGTGTTAGCCTTATACGTGTATAGGATTTATTGTGTATAGATATATTTACATTCTTATATACATGTTGATAGACACACATAAATGCTTATATATATATATATATCCGTATAAATACAGAGCAGTTCTTTCGCGCTTCACACACTTAAGGAGCAGAGAATGATGTCATTTGGAAGTAAAGTATGATGACTTTGATGATTCTGTAGGTGACTGTGATATTGCTGAGCTCCCTCCCTCTTTTATTCCCTCTCTCTCTATCCACACAAAAAAAGAGGCAGAACTTTTTCCCCCTCGGAAGGAAAAAAAATGTTCTTTTCCCATCTAATAAATACTATTTCTAAATATGTAATTCTTCAACTCTCCCATCAACTATTTATTTAGGCAATAGGGTGCATGTCTTGCCTGCTATGGGACCCAGCACTTGTACTTAATCCTAAGAATATATCTAATATTGAGGTTGTCTTTTCTTGTTATCATTTATATGATACCACAGGAAATTGTAGATCACGAGAAAAATCTTGTGGGTGTATTTTGAGGAATGGAGAATTATAAAATATTTCTGCTTTTATATATGTCTTGTTGAAAATATATATTTATATATATGTTTGTGTGTATATTTATGTATGTATATATATATATATTTTAGAAAAAAATATAAATTTCTTCTAAAAAAAATGGGCCAATAAACGATCAGGGAGATGTCGGGAGGAGGAATTAGCCAAAGGGATGGACTGGTTGCGAGGAAACCTAGCGTGAAATTAAAGATACCTCCATTTTCTTCATAGACGTTGATACATTTGCTCATTTTTTTTGTTTTAGCTTGCTGAAATGTATTTTTTCTGTAAAAAAACGGAAAATTCTAATGCAGCTACTTCACATTTGTTGGGGGGGGGATTGACATTCAAAGACAAAGCTTTCTTAGTCTTTTTGTTGTTTTTCAAATTTCATTGTTTTCTGCTGGTTTGCTCCTTTTCAATTTGAGCTAGAAAAATATATATAATTTTTTTCAAATCAGATCGTTCATTTGGAAGCAGAATCGCCAAGATTTTTAAAGGAGAATTGGATGTTTTAAAATGGTTAGGATGCAGACTATCTTCGTTTGGAAGTGTGCTTTTAAATGATTTAAAAATTATATTTCTGCTTCCCCTGCACAAATCTTGCATTTACAGATATCACTTAAAACCGAAAGAGTGGTAAGTGCAGTTCATATGGGTACAGGCGATAGATTTTTAGATTGTGTGCCGTTTGAGCTGGCAATGTACATCTGGGGCTTCAGGGTGTCAGAACGTTCTATCTTGTTTATCATGTATTTTTTTCCAGCTTTTTTGAGGTAAATCTGAGTGAGTCGAGTAGGGAAAAGGGTCCAATTATTCTTCTGATTGCTAGAACTGGCTGCCTATTTAGTTTCATTATCCATAAGACGCATTATTTCCCTCCATCACTGTAAAAGTGGACGAGAGTGTGTGTGTGCAGGAGGGAGAGAAGGAGGGGGCTTTAATAGCAGTGTGATTAGACCCACAGCTGCAAAACTGAGATATCAGGAGCCCTAACAATCACGCACACACACACACACATTTATTGGGATGGATTAGCAAACTGATTCTGTAATGTTGTTTTCCATTGAATTTTGTTTATTTTACATTTTGCTACAGGATTTTCACGCGCAACCCTCAACTTAAATCGATTGCACATCCCACTTCGAAACCCCAGAATTATTCTGTATGGCTTTAGATTATTTAATGGTCATGACTTTTTACATGTTGCAGTTATGTTGAGGGGGATGGATACACACAAAGAATCACGTTCTCCCCCTCGTGAAGAATGTTTTTCCCCCTCCACCCTTCGCCCTCTCCTGGTGCAATGTACAACATGTTATGCTTTGCCAAAGTGGATCGTCGGAGGGTGGGGGGGCTGTTGTAGGGGGAGGAGAGAGGCAGTGATGGGGGGAAGACAAGGGAGGAGAAGGGGATGAATGTGGAACCCAACGCCATTTTCCCTGCCGTGTTCGGCATTCTGTCGCAATTTGTAGAAAATGGGGGTCCGTGGTATAACGGGGGGGTCTGACTAAGAAGCTGGCAGAATTGAAAAATAGACTCAGGGCTGGAGCTCCATTGGAAGGACAAGCATGTAGTGATAATGATTATGGGTAACCATCCATGAAATGTTGGCTAAGAAGATGAACAGGCATTCTTTGCTGAGCCCGAAGCATAGATGATGGGGGAGGAATATGATGGCAATTCTTTCAACACCCCTAAATCTCTGACCCTTTGCACCCCATGATCCTTCTTTTGAAGAGCCTTAAATAACTGTTCATTTAAATGGAATACACAGGGGTGTACTTAGATATCTCTCATGGGGTCCATACCTGTATTTTATCTCATAAGGCATCAAAAGGGCTCAGTACTGGAATACATTAAAAGCTTGCGCAGTAGCGCAGAGAATTGTCAAACTCAACGCGTGTTCAGATACCTCCCCCTTACCTCATCGCTTTTGCTTTTTTCCCATCAAATGCTTTTTATTTGACTCTTTCATTGCTGAATGGGTGTACAAGGTGTGGGGGGTGTACAAGGTTTTGGAAATAAAATCATTTAGTGCAAGCTTATTTTCAGAAGCATTACATTTATTAGATCTTTCAGTGATCCTATACATTTTTCTACTCATTATTACTGGTGGATTCAATAATGTCGGATAAAATGTAGAACAAGGACTTTTGCTCCTGTTCGTTGTGCAAATCCATGGGCTTCCCGTTTTGTTGGTTTGTAGTGTTTAGGCTTAATAATGATGCCTGCTGTCTCTTCTCATCAGATGGCTGACACTAAAAGGCATATTAAGAGATTTATAATAAACTGGAAAGGGTCAGGGATTTATTATCCGAAACAGAACCTCTTGCACATGCAAACATGTTGGCATTAAGCACATAGAGGAAACAGACTCTCTGGTTGAACGGTGGTATTTAATTATGCTTTGGTTGTAGTGCAGTGTTTCATACTTGGTTTGCCATAGCCAGAGAAAGGTTCTTTGCACTCTCTGTATATCTTTCATGTACATTTCTTTTCTGCTGTTATGGGTCTGTTGTGCTTATGTTTATTTTACCATTTTATGCAGAGTAGTAATCACTTACTGATTAGCTGCATGATGAATGATTGCTGAAGAGGAATTTTTGTTAAATTACTATTCAGTATTCTGTGATTTCCTCCCCAGTCACTGCAGACTGCTAGTGAGCACCTGTCTATTAAATGAATGAAGGCCTCCTTGAAATTTTAAAATCAGATGAAAGTACTGGCAGTGTGGTTAATACAGAAAATATTGTAGAAATGTTATTTTTAAGAATAAAGTGTATTCCTGCACTTTATCTCTCCTTTCCATTTGAAACTCCTCTTTAGTGGCACTACTTAACGTAATATTGCACACATGCTTTCTGTGCAAATAATACCTATGACTTTTTAGTGCTACAAATTTCACTCTGTTATGCAAGCTGGAATGTGTACACACTAAATTGGCATTGTGCTTATAATATCACTTTACCAGATTCAGAGCTCATTTTGACTGAACCTCACATTCTGTTAGTATTTCATGGAGCATTTAAAAGTGCATGTACAATGTTGTAGGCCAGATAATGGTATAACCCTCAGCTGACTTTACCATGTAACACAATCATATAAATAATATATTATGAAAAGGGGTTTAAAATACTATACCATTCTAGAAAATATATAACCTAATGAGGTCAGATTCAGACTGAGGGCTGGTTAACACACTCCACCAAAATAAATAAAAAATGTAGTAATTCTAAACAACTTTCCAGTATTTTTATTGAAATCAGTGTCTGTCTCACCATTTCTATTCTCTGCACAGCTCATCCTGACTGTCAAGTCAACACCTTGCACAATTTGTCATATGTCAATTAATTAGAAAACTTGCAAGACATTTTGGGAAATGTTTAGTAAAGAACTGACTTCTTTGTTTCAAGAAAAAGATGCTTTGACGAGAGTAGAAATGGACAGACAAATATTGCTATTAGTAGCAATTACATTTACAAACAACTTAAGAAGCATTGAAAAATATCATATCTGACAGGTGGTTAAAATTACCTTTCATTTTATGCAAAAAATATTTTTATAAATGCTATAGTAATGCAAAATTTTTACACTGTGTAAAATATTTCCAAAAAGTCCTTACACAACTTTGTGAGTTTATGGAGCATACATTAAATTAAAGTGACACTGTTTGGTGTATTTTAGCATTTAAAAAAAAAAAAAAAAAAAATGGGGATTATAGGTTGGAGTTGCACATTCATCTGCACACATATCTCCATGCCTTGTGATTCTACTACCTTACCTGTAATGCCTGTTTGTTCATTGCATGTTGTGTCAGTATGGCAACAGGTGTGATACTTTTTATGTATATATATAGTACAAAGAAAGCGGGTCTGAGATTGAAGAGATCCTTTTATTGAATGAATTTGTAACATTTGTAACGCATGATATGAACATTGTTTCCAACATGACTTCCGCTATGCTGATATGAATATTTTGCTATTTTTTGGCAATACTTAGTAGGATAAGAAACGTTGCTTCCAACATGTTTTCCGCTATGGTGACATAAATGATTTGCTACTTTTAGCTATTCTTTGTATGTTCTGTTTAAATAATTTTATTCCTCACATCTGTGGTCTTAAATAATGTTTTTCGTACTTCTGTGGTTTTACTACTTGTGTTTCTGCACGCTGTCCTTATACACTGGTATTATTTTGTTATTTTACTTATTTTCTGTCACACATATGTGGTTGCGCCGTGTTATCGATTTAAGTTCTGTTCACTTTGGGTTATTTTGGTTTCGATATTGCGGACTTGTAGCCCAGTGTCGGTTTCCTCTTTGGTTTGGTAGTCACAAGCTTTATTTTCATTCTACTAGTATTCACACTTCACTTTCATTCACATTTTGTTTTTACACCCCCCCCCTTTTTTTGTATCTAAGATCTTTATTTATACCCGACACACTTCTTTTTTCTCACATCCTCTTGTGTTTTCCCGCCACCGTATGTTTATATTCACCAGATTTTATATTATGTGCCACTTTGAAAAAGGCTGGTGTTGCAGCCGAAACGTTAGTCTGTTTGTGCAATAAATACTTTTGTATTCTATAAGTCCCGTGAGTGCGGCCTACTTCACTACGATTATATATATTTCGAGCGACTTTAAAAAACGTATCGCCGCGTGTGAATAGGCGCCGGCGACTTTAGCGCTAGTGGGTGCAAGATACGAGCAAGCCATGCAAGAAGATTAGTCGCCAGGCAACTAATCTCCTCGAATCTTCTCGTCTGGACGAGCCCTTATATATAATCACTATGCACAGAGGCGTAATGTTTTCATTCCCAACCCCCTCCATGAGGTTCACTTCTGGACTCCAGTCATCACCCCATACCATGTATAGACTGACCTGTAATTTGCCACCCAGCATGATTTGACTCTTGACTTTTTGTTAGGAAGCATTTGTACAGTTTTCTGCTTTTGACTTGTGAATACATTTGTTTTAAATTTCCTATATTACTGTTGTAAATCATTGTGTACCTTGGTTTGTAAACACATACAAACAATAATATCATGACATTTATTAAGTCATTGCAAATAGAACATAGTAATAATTTGGTAGGAAAACAAAAAGTGGAGGCAAAAGTGATTGGAAGAGTCATACACTTTAAACTGAAAGAGGAACTAATACAAAGTATGAAACAAGTGAAACACTGAAAAGAGTTTGGATTTAGGGTTCA
The DNA here is from genome assembly GCA_024363595.1 of Xenopus borealis. Taxonomy (NCBI): domain Eukaryota; kingdom Metazoa; phylum Chordata; class Amphibia; order Anura; family Pipidae; genus Xenopus; species Xenopus borealis. The sequence goes on from CM044445.1 coordinate 65,447,322, forward strand.
TGAAGAGAGAAACACTGAAGTGATGCACAAGGGAAGTGAGGTAGAAGCAAATGGATAAATACATGGAGGCAAATTCACTAATGTGTGGAAATTCGCTAGCGATGCCTTTGCTGCAATATGCCGCACTTTGCCAGTCTGCCGCTAATTCACTAAAATGCGAGGGAGGTAAAAAAGTAGTGAAGTTGCACTACTATTACTTCGTCAGGCAAAGCGCATTTATACTAACGATGCCTAATTTGCATACAGCGTGAAGTTAAAAGTATAATAGAAGTATATGTTACAGCCACTACATTCCACTACACAAGCCCAGGAAACCTTGAATAAATAAAATAAAGTTGTCCTATTGCCCTACATGTGCCCACTGTATAGTTGTGTTGCCATATGTTAGGAAATGTAGGGGGGAAGGAGGGTAACCCCCAAAACAATTATGCTAATATTCAGACTATCACCCTAAAAAATGTAAAAGACGCCAGCGTTTTTTTTGGGAACTCCTATCTATTGTATTAAACTTCACCAGGTCTGACCTGGCAAAGTAAAGTCAAGCACAAGAGGTAACGATCAGTAAAATCGGCATCTTAGTGAATAAGCTTAGTTACGTCCCTTCGTCAGTGCGGAACTTCGCCTGGCATAAGGGTGCAAAGTAGTGCTAGTCTGCCTACGTCGCTAGCAAATTTGCGCAAGGGACACATTTAGTAAATCGGTAAAGTTGGGAAATTACATCACACTGGCGAATTAGCGCAAGCATTAGATGCTTCACGCTTTATTGAATTTGCCCCATGGAGTAGAATGATTCTCAATGGAGAGGGACACCTCAGGGAAAGACACTGGGGGGAAAAGCAAACTAGAAGGGTGATTATAAGGGCAGAGGCAAACAAGGGAAGGACAACAAAGAAATATTACTGTATATACTAGTACACTACTCATAGGGAAAGAAAGGCACAGTGGTGAGCGATACATTGGGAGAGATATTAAAGTACCACAAGCCATGTACATGAGCCTTTATTGAGGGTGATGGTTGAAAATACACAGTGCATGGAAAGACAGCAGACTCTCAGACCAGAGGCTAGGTACTCTGTATGGCTATCATTCTCTTGTTCTTTCATCATATCTCTCTAAAAATAGACTTTACTGCTCTGAAAACTGTGGTCCTTTGTATCCATGTAATGCATTTTTGTTCTCTCTCTATTGAGCTACCATTGTTGCGTTCAGATTTAATTTATTCTCTCCATGTATTTTTTGACTTCATTCTTTTCTTGACCTTCTTCTTTTTTCCTTACAAAAATTTTACAGTTTTTTTTCTGTACGCATGCTTTCCCCTTGCCTCTAAGCCCTTTGGAGGTGATTGGTCAGTCTGTGCTGCTTTCTGCAGCTCTATAGACTCGTTGTGAGTTGAGGTAATTGGTGTAGATGTGTAATCAATGTGTCAGCAAGTCCCTCGGGTGCTTGGTACATCACCTGGCTGTGATTAAAGAGGGGACACAGCAACACGTCACTTTCAGCACAAGCGGAAGAGAGGTACTTAACAAATTTGATAGCCAGTTGCAATACTTTTATTTGGCGTTATGGGTTGTGTAATGTTCCTTTGAGCCTAACTAGATATCGCTTTGCTCTGCTCAGTCCATTACTTGGTTAAAGAGCTGACATTCCTGTATTTGGATGAGATAGGTATCTTCTGTGGCAAAATCTTAAGAGTTAATTTAGTGTAGCAGAGAGCAGGTCATTAGCCATGGGCAGTGTGGTGGGCTTGCCTGGGTTACTGTGAGGGGAAATATTAATGTGAGCTGACAGCACACATTGTCTGCTATCCCAGCTATGAAAATTCAGTGCATGATGGGAAGCTCACCTCATTTTTTTCCCTGCAGCCCTCTCTGCTATTTCAGTTGGTGCAAGACACAGCCTTGTGTGCTACAGTCATAGTACATTTCAGTTCCGATAAGAAAACCTATACTTGCACTGCTTCTTTAGTTGCACATTGAATTAGCACTAATGATAAAGTTCTCTGCCTTTTCTGTTCTATACAGACTTTTAATACAGATCACCAAATTCTATGGCTACTGTCAGTCCAGCACTGACCAGACAGCTTCCGGTATGTTCACCCTTGCATTTTGTATATTTAAAACTTAAAAGGAACCTAAAGTCTAGCCCAGGGCTGTCCAACTGGTGGCCAGCAACCCCCCTTCTGTGGCCCTCCATAAGAGTCTGCCTGCTGTGTCTGCTTACCATGTGTAAGCTTTAAAAGGTATCACTACAGAGAGTTAACTGACCCCTGCATTGTTTTAGACTCAAATTTAGTCTGATCCCCTGTATTACTCACACATGTGACCTCCCTGCATTGTTCACACACCTAAAGATCTGTACTGTTCACACCTTCAAAATGCTAATGGGGCACCAGCACTGTGTCACTGTATGTAGTACATCTTACAATCTCGATAGTATTCCCTGTCTCCTGCTCTATTCTGCCTCTATGCTGCCTGTGTGTGCCCAGTGCCACTTGTGTGCCATACTCTGCTTGTCTACTGCTGCTTGTGTGTGCCATTCTTTGCTTGCCCAGTGCTGCTTTTGTGTTTCATACTCTGCTTGTCTAGTGCTGCTTGTGTGTGCCATACTCTGCTTGCCCAGCGCTGCTTGTGTGTGTCACACTCTGCTTGCCCAGTGCTGCTTGTGTGTGTCATATTCTGCTTGTGTGTGTCATTCTCTGCATATCTAGTACTGCTTGTGTGTGCCATTCTCTGCTTGCCTAGTGCTGCTTCTGTGTGCCATTCTCTGCTTGCCCAGTGCTGATTGTGTGTGTCATACTCTGCTTGCCCAGTGCTTCTTGTGTGTCATAACCTGCTTGACCAGTACTGCTTGTGTGTGTCATTCCGTGCTTGCCCAGTGCTGCTTGTGTGTCATTCTCTGCATGTCTAGTGCTGTTTGTGTGTGCCATTCTCTGCTTGCCTAGTGCTGCTTCTGTGTGTCACACTCTGCTTGCCCAGTGCTGCGCTTGTGTGTGTCATACTCTGCTTGCCCAGTGCTGCTTGTGTGTCATAACCTGCTTGCCCAGTACTGCTTGTGTGTCGTACTCTGCTTGCCCAGTGCTGCTTGTGTGTTTCATTCTGTGCTTGCCCTATGCTACCTGTGGGATGTAAGCCTGGTAGGAGTTTGTTCTGGGTGTTTGTTAGCACTTGGAAATATTTATTAGGGGTTGCTTAAAGGGAAACTGTCATGGGAAAACATGTTTTTTTTTTAAACGCATCAGTTAATAGTGCTGCTCCAGTAGACTTCTGCACTGAAATCCATTTCTCAAAAGAGCAAACAGATTATTTTTATATTCAGTTTTGAAATCTGACATGGGGCTAGCCATTTTGTCAATTTCCAAGCTGCCCCTGGTCATGTGACTTGTGCCAGCACTTTAGGAGGGAACTGCTTTCTGGCAGGCTGTTGTTTTTCCTTCTCAATGTAACTGAATAGTACGCAGTGGGACATGGGTTTTACTATTGAGTGCTGTTCTTAGATCTACCAGGCAGCTGTTATCTTGTGTTAGGGAGCTGTTATCTGGTTACCTTCCCATTGTTCTTTTGTTAGGCTGCTGGGTGGGGGAAAGGGAGGGGGTGATATCACTCCAACTTGCAGTTCAGCAGTAAAGAGTGATTGAAGTTTATCAGAGCACAAGTCACATGACTTGGGGCAGCTGGGAAATTGACAAAATGTCTAGCCCCATTTCAGATTTCAAAATGAAATATTATAAAATCTGTTTGCTCTTTTGAGAAATTGATTTCAGTACAGAATTCTTCTGGAACAGCACTATTAACTGATGCATTTTGAAAAAAAAAATTTTTTCCCATGACAGGATCCCTTTAAGTGTTTAATCATGTGTTGGGGGGTTTCTGTATTATCAACAGGGGAGGATTAGGCATATGGCTGACATATTGATGATGAGGGATATCTCTGCAGTGAGCACCAACCATTTGGATTTTTGGTGTGCTACTATTGTTAATGTGGATATGATCTTAAACGTTCTTGTGGTAGTGTGGGTGTGGTTTAAAAGGGGGAGTGGTCAACACTGACTTCCATTATCAGCCCTCCACCACGTAGGCCAGAAAAAGTTTGGCCCTCGGTACCACAGAAGTTGGACAGCATTGCTCTAGCCCTATGATTCAGTGTATATTGTAACACATCTAAGGTCATATCTAATTTAGTGTATTATATTAAATTATATATAGGGGCTTCCACAACACCTGGAGGGACAGTTCTAAAGTAAGGAAGTATGAGTCAGTACTAACTTATAGCATGCTGCCTTTAGTCGAATAATTTACTTAACCATTTAAATACTAGCATTCATAATCTTTTTCTATGTAGGCTAACTGTCCCTAAAGTAATTGGTTTTTCTTGACGGCAGTCTGCTACAAGTTAAAGCTGACATGATTCAGCCTGCATGGAGGTGGAAGTATTCACGTGTCTATAGGCTCTTATGTAATGCTGTGTATTCTTGTACATGAAGCATTCCAATATTGTAAAATATTTTGTCATGGAGGCACCAATATGTAATAAACAGAGCAAATACACATACTTTAGATGCTGAATTAAGAATGTAGTTTCTAATAAAATATATTGATTTGGCAAGAAAATGGGCTGTACATGATAGATGCCTTTTTAGTATATAAAGTAACATGCTTTTTTTCTTTGCTTCATACTTTCCACAAAGCTACCTGTAGTTTAAGTATCCAGTGTACCTAAATATTTGACACCCTCAATGATTATAATCACTTACCTGGCTGATACCCCGGGCTGGTACTCCTATTGCTGAAAAGTTTGCAGGTCTGATGTACTACTGTATAAGCACCACACTATGACTTTATTCCTCTTTTTAGATCTTCTCTTTGACCTTGGGCTAGATGTACATGCAAAGTAGAGCGAATATACCATATTGTTGCTTCTAAGAGTGTTTTCACTCTATTGCACACATGGACCTGAGGTGGCAAAGTAGAAGAAGTATCGCCATGGAGCTCCTGCAGTAGTACCCAGGGATGGTGCATGTTAAACAAACATTTTGGTACCCCCAATAACTCTCGCTTTCCTTCTGCTTTAAAGTATTATTCCAACAGTGACAGGACCATAAGCAAAGACTTGCACAATGTTATATGTTAATGATGCTATATACAACGTATACTAGTGTAGTAGAGAGCAGGTGTCCTGACAGAAGCTGTGGTTCCATACCTGGCTGCCAAGTATTGATTGTGAAATGATTGAAGGCACGTTGGAATCAGGAATGGCTGGCAGTGCGTCCTGCTTTTAATGTGGTTCTTGGCAGAGCAGCAAGTCTACAGAAGAGAAACATGAAAATGTAAAGGCAGGAAAAAGACAGATAGGCCCATCTACTCTGCTCAATTTCTCTTTACAGTGTGAAACTAGTTTTTGCTAGTCCTTGCTGGGCTTTGCAGTGTTCATGTATCCCAACTATTTTTAAACATTTTATTGTTAGAGATGACTTCCGTTTCATTAAATATTGCTTCCCAACAATAACTCTTGATAGTGTTTCCATCAAAGATACTCAAGCTTCAAGCTCCTTTGATTGTAGTTTCAGAACTGACCAGTCACCACACTTCTGTGGGTACAGATTTATTTGGTTAGACTGAAGTCAATAGACCAATTAAATAAAATAATTAATAACAGATAAATCCACTGGAGAACCTTCTAAACCATCAAAATCAAGATTTTATTTTAAAGGGGACCTGTCACCCAGACATGAAAAGCTTTATAGTAAAAGTTATTATCAGATTAAAGAAAGTACTGTCAATATCGATATATAGAATAGGAAAGCGGATACCTTTGCCCAAGAGTGAGAATTATCCCAACGTTTCGGCTGAATGCCTTTCTCAAGGGGAATTCTAATTTCTGTTTGTATTTTCAGCGCAATAAATACCCTGTTTGTTAGCAGCATTGGCCCCCCTTTTCGCGCGCTGAAGCGCTTCCTGGTCTGTGACATCACGTCCGCCTACATCACTCGAACTGACATTGAGTCTGCTTCTGTAATGCGGCTCAAGCTAATACTTTGGAACGAATTTGAACGCAATTATATTTAATTATCAATTGCGCTGAAAATATAAACAGAAATTAGAATTTGATAATGGCAGCTCAGTAATTCAGGTGCAGACTCTAAATTGTTACAATTTTGCAACATTTAGTTGATACATTTTTCATCAGTATCTTTGGAATATTAGTATCTATTGTATCAATTCTAACAGCTGGCTTTAATGAAACCCAGGGATTCTGCTCAGCAGGGACAAAGACAAGAAATGTATCAACTAAACATTTCAAGTTAGAACAGTACTTTAAAGGGTCTGTGACCTCCCCTCCCAGAGCTGCTTTAGAAGGTAAAAAATTAAACTTGAGCGTCTGAAGCTGCACTCCCCTGCATTCCAGTTTTATGGGAGCGCAGGAGCAGATGCTTTCAATGGGGTTGTACTTGCACAGGCGCATGTAGGTGCCAAACGCAGGAAAAATGCAGCATGTTGCGTCTCAAACTGTGTTTGGCGTCTACACCTGTGTGAGTACGCATAAAACCGTAACGCAGTGGAGCGCAGATTCAGACGATCATGTGTAAGAGCCCTTAGACTTCAATATTATAAAAACAGTCAAACTTAGAAAAAAGAAAGTAAATGGAAAAAAAAATATTTCTGGTGAACTATCTGAAACCAACTGAACTGAAAAAAGTGTTGGAAGGAACAACCTCTTTAACCATTGTTTGACTGAGCAAGGAATGCCATTTTTACCAGGGTTGGTTAACTGTACATTACATTTAAATATATGTAAAACACATTTGTCCCCTGATGTTACTTGTCCTGGGTACTGGTGTCTATAAAGTCTAAAAACATGTAAAATACCTCTATTACTTTGAATTGCTATGTATCTCCTTCTGTGATTTCACTTTGTTTACATTGTTAAAGTTTTGGTCTTTGCTATACTGCTGGTCTAAAGTTAAGGTGGCCATACACGGGCCGGCATACCTAGTTGGCAGCTTATTGGCCTGTGTATGGGGCCCTCCAACGGGCTTTACTGATCCATATCTGGGCGAAAGTCGGCCAGATGTCGATTGGACGAGACTAAAAATCCTGTCGGATCTCTGCGCATCTGTTCATTGATGTGGTCCCTCGATCTGACCTCCTGTATCTCCTCTATTGTGATTAGATTGTTGGGCCCTAGGGCCCAACGATCGGATCACCACGATATCACCTACCTCAAGGTGGGCATATAGGGGAGAGATCCGACAAATGAGCGTATCACTCTGCATATGGCCACCCTTACTGGTGAGAGATATGTTGTAACAACTACTACAACTACTACTGGATGCTTTGGTGAATGAGTGGAAGACTGTCAGAAAGCAAGCCAGCTGTTCCCAGAGTAGTGTTCTTGACTCCCCACAGAAGCTCATATTATAGCTTATTTGTTGTATCTACTTTACAAGCCCACATCCCGCAAAATAGCTTGAGAGTGAGGTTTGTGTGTTTGTACATGTTTATCATCTTTTAAGTAAAGTTATTACAATTATTTAATAGTAGATGAGTTGCTTAACTCATAATTAATTTGCCCTGTTGCTCCTGGATCCTCCCTCTTCATTTAATTTGACATTTTTGTTGCATATGCAATTCCTGTCGGAAGGATAGTTAAAAGTTTATTTTGCCAAAAATCACATTGTGATTTTTTGGCAAAATAAACGTTTAACTACAACAGGAATTGCATGCCGCGAGTGCTTTCTACTAGACAGTATATATATTATATATACTGCCCCTGGAATACTGGGGCAAAATAGTGACTGTATATATGGGATCAGTTATATTACAATTCACATGCAACAAGTGCATTGTGCCCACCATTTACATTATGAGAGAACCTTCATTATTACAGTTGAACTGCATGTTCCATGAACGCTTTCAGTTTTAAAAGTCAGGGACACAAATGGCCAAACAGTTGCAGTGTGTATGATCATTATATGGAGCAGTAAAAGATGTTGGATATTTAAATAATAGAGGTGACGTTATACAAGGTATTACAAGAAGTAGAAATGCCTAATGGGTCCATAAAATGGTTCCTTTGTGGCAATAAGTGGGTTGGTAACTTTAGCAGTTTATTATTTATTAACATCAGTTTTGTAATAATAATTTTGTTCTGACCAGTTAGAATTTATTCTTATACATTGTATCCTGTTGCACCCTTTTCTTCAGTCCTCCCTGTAAAGGCAACATAATACCATCCTATGTAAGACTAGTCTGCCTGTCTCACACCACTGCTCAGGCATCATCTTACTGTAACTTGGATCTGCTTCCATACAAACTGAATAAAAAATAACCAACAGTTATTCTCTGGTTACCACTCTGTTCCATGTTTTAGAAGACTGCTGCTACTTGGGAAGAGAGGTACAGGTAAATGCTTTAGGAAGGAAACTGGCTACCCCATTCCAAGTGTACAATGTGATATTAGTTCACTGTCCATCCAATATATCAGAGGATAGAGCCCTGAATGTAGAGTAAGAAGCATTATTACAGTCTTTCCTATCTAACCTTTTTCTGCTCAACTGTTGGGCTGGATACTGTTGTCACATAATTATACCATTTTATTATTAAATATTTTTTACAAGCAGGAGTAATAGTACTGTGTTACTTTTGTTACTTTAGACATAAGTTTTAGACTGGGCAGTTAATGTTCTAGTACTCCAGAATGTAGGGACTGAGTTTCTTATTTAGGGTTTGAGAGAGTTTTCCCTACGGAGAAGCTCAGGGATAAAATTCCAGGTAAGAAGCAACAAGACAGAAAGGTTTAAATGGCATTGTGTATGGAAGATAATCCTCAGGCAGCATGATGAATCTGCAGGGTTAATTTCATGCCATCTATAGCAATGATTAATGGCAGTATAAGTGCATATCTGCAATATTTTAACTGGGAAAGGCTTTTGACAGGTTTAAACACAGAAGGGAAATAGAATGACACTGCTTAATAAATATACATGCCAATATATCCCCCTATAGTTAAGGAAAGACATTGCAAATCATAATCTTTATGGCCCTGTGCTAGCAAAACCTCTTCAATTAATTTTTCGGGCTTCTTGAGGTATGGCATGACACAGAGAGATTGGCCAATTGCCAATGTGGCACCACCGTTCCAAAAAGGATATGGTTCTCAGCATGAAAACTATGAACCTGATTGATATCAGTGATAGGAACACTTGTGAAATGAGTAATAAGGGATAGGATACTTGAATACATAACAAATCACAATACTATGAATTAGTACTAGCATGGTTTTATGTGCAGTATATCTTGAGCACCACCTAGACTCTGGGATGGCAGTAGATGTTATGTACTTAGACATTGCTAAGTTCCATGCAGGATGCTGCTACTTTGTAAAGCAAACTAATCAAACTGTAAAACTGGTCAGCAAACTGGTAAATGAGGTTCAAGTAAATGGAATACCAATAAAGTGAAAATGTTGTAACATAATGAAAATATAATGTACGGTTGAAATGCACTGGTGCAATTGATGTGTTTCCTTCAAATATCCACTGTAGTTTATATAAACAAGTTGTTGGGCTCCAGTCTTTAAGAAGGATATTAATAATGTGGAGAGATTGCAGATTTGTGCAGCAAACTGGTATAAGGGATAGAACAAAAACTTTAATGGTAGACTGTTAAAGGAATTGTTCAGTATAAAAATAAAAACTGGGTAAATAGATAGGCTGTGCAAAATGAAAAATGTTTCCAAAATAGTTAGTTAGCCAAAAATGGTAACTAATCAGTGGAAACCAAAAGGGCTGAAGAGCAGGAAGTAGTGTTCTGGCTATTATGTCAGACATCCAATCACTCCAGCCTTTATACATTACATTTGTGGTTAACTAACTATATTAGAAACATTTTTTATTTTGCACAGCTTATCTATTTACCCAGTTTTTGTTTTTACACTGAACTGTTCCTTTAAGGTTTGGGTTGTTTTCTCTGGAGAAGAGGCAATTGCGAGGGGGTGATGCTACCAGAGGCTACCCATTTAGACTGAATTTAATTTGAAGCAACAAGTAATCTCTTTTCCATGGGGAGGGCAGAAATGTTCTAGAATGCCTGTTCTTCAGGGTGAGGGCAGTAAGGTTGTGGAATGCCTGTTCTTTATAGTGAGGGCAGTAAGGTTGTGGAATGCCCTTCCAGGTGATATTGCTATGGCAGATTATATTAAAGGGGTGTTCACCTTTAAATTAACTATGATGTAGAGAGTGATATTCTAAAACATTTTGTAATCGTTTTTATTATTTGTGGCTTTTGATTTATTTTGCCTTTTATCCAACAGATCTCTAGTTTTGTAATCGTTTTTATTATTTGTGGCTTTTCAGTTATTTTGCCTTTTATCCAACAGATCTCTAGTTTGCAATTTCAGCAATCTGGTTTCTAGGGCCCAAAATACCCTAGCAACCATGCTTTGCTTTGAAAAAGAGACTGGAATATGAATAGGAGAGGCCTTGAGTAGAAAGACGAGCAATGAAAAGTAGCAGTAACAATACATTTGTAGTCTTACAAAGCAACTCATCTACCATTAAATAATTGTAATACCTTTACTTAAAAGATGATAAACATGTACAAACAAACAAACTTCACTCTCAAGCTATTTTGCGGGATGTGGGTTTGTAAAGTAGATACAACAAATAAGCTACAGTATGAGCTTCTGTGGGGAGTCAAGAACACTACTCTGAATCTGGCTTTGTTCATGGTAGATCCACAGATATAAATCTAAGACACCTATTCACAAACTTATCCATCACACATGATAATTCAGGAGAAAGAGTTATAGTGGCCCTGGACAAAGAGAAAGCCCTCGAGTCTAATGGGAGTATCTCTGGGCAGTAATGCAACATCTGGGAATTGGTACAAACTTTATAAAGTGGACAAAAGCCCTATATAGAGCACCACAAGCCTGTGTTAAAACCAATCTTACCCTTTCACCAAACTTCTCCCTAACACGAGGCACCAGGCAGGGATGCCCATTGTCACCTATGTTGTTTGCCATAGCCATGGAGCAATTGGCCTGTTTGATCAGACAGGCACCAAACATAGTTGGTCTCAAATTGGGCTCCCACACTGAAAAACTGTCATTATTCGCTGACGACACACTCCTCTACCTGGAAAATCCAACATCAGACCTGGAGGCAGCCCTACAAATTATAAATAACCACATTCTTTACTCAGGCCTCAAAATTAATTGGGCAAAATCTATACTATTTCCAATAGATACTCGTCCTTCTCACCTACCACCATATAGCAGGACCCTGCAATGGGCCTCATCCTTTAAGTACCTAGGCATCACTATACATAAGGACCTGAAGCAATTTGTTGACTTTAATCTCTATCCTCTGGTGCAGGAGCTGGAAAATAAGAACAAAGTGTGGTCCAGGCTCCCCCTGTCCTTGATAGGGCGCATTAACCTATTTAAAATGACAATGCTCCCGAAATTTACCTATGCCTTTCGCCAAACACCCATCAAAATCCCAGCAAAATTTTTCCTGAAATTGAAAGGCCTCATAACTCAATTATACTGGGGAGCCACCATCCCAAGAATTGTCGCAGCCAAACTACAACTTCCCAAAGATGGCAGTGGTCTTGCTGCCCCAAATATGACCATGTATTACCTAGCAGCCAGACTTACAGTAGCCTGGAGCTGGGCCTCCCCATCCCAGGACAACCCCGCCACAACTCTGGAGGCCCACATAATGGGGTCATACGAAGAGCTTAAAAATCTTCTGTACAGGGGGTGTAGGTACACATCCAAAACAACTCCCCTGATGAAAGAGGTAAGGCAGGCATGGCAAACAGCCCTGCATCTATTTCCTAGACCAGCTAACCACCTCTCCTCTTATGCCCCACTCTGGTACAACCCAAATATCCCACATCTACAAAGTGTACCTGACCCCCAGCTTTGGGCTAGGTATAACATCAAATACATTGAGGATGTTTATAAGGATAACTCTATATCTGACATTCAGGGCCTAAAAGAAAAGTTCCAGCTGCCTAACAATATGTTATTCAGATTTTTTCAAATGAGACATGCGTTAACCACCCAATTAAAGGGCCATGCAATAGACACGACATCCAGACGAATAGAAGATATGGCACACAACAGTATGCTTACTAAACCCCTATCAAAATTCTATGCCCAACTGATTCTATCCAATTCCTCCTTGAACCTTACGCCTTTACGGAAATGGTCCCAGGATATACCAGATATCACAGAAGAGGATTGGAAAGAAATACTAGAGTCACAGTTTCAATACCTGTTTGGAGCCAGAGACAAGTTACTCCAATTAAAATTCTTACATAGAACTTACCTTACCCCTTTTCGTCTACATAAGATCTCAGACCAACACTGAATGTCCCAGATGTCATCATTCACCAGCCGACTACATACATATGATGTGGTCATGTCCAAGTATAAATATATTTTGGGTACATATTTCTAATTATATTACAAGTGCCATAGGCATACATATTCAGCCGGACCCTTTGCTGATGCTGTTAAATCAGGTATCTAATGTGGCCCACAATCGAGCTGCTAAGACTCTCCTAGCTATAGTACTAACAGCAGCCAAGAAATGTATTGTCATGTATTGGAAAAATAGTAACCCCCCATCACTATCACTATGGAAAAACCAGGTCAACCAAATGATCCCTATGTATAAACTAATATATGCAAGGAGAGGCTGCCCAGATAAATATGGGAAAGTGTGGGACCCATGGTTGAACGACCGGGAAGTGTAGGGGAGAAGAAACCATACCTTCCCCATGTAACTACAGGTATTATCTAGCATACTCATCTAACATAACTTTAGGAGAGTAATATAATCTAATAAATTACAATGCCCGCTTTGGAGCACATGAACGTACAATTGTAAGAGGAGATGCCCCTTCCCCCCCCTTTTTTTTCTTGTCTTTGTTAAACGTTCCCAGTTATTCCCTGTCTGTCCCCCACTTATTAAAGAAAGTCTAATACAGGATGGAAGACAAATTCACTTTAGCAAGAGTACTAATATACACTGTTGTAGAGCAAAACAAATACAATACTAATTTGGTTTGGATATACTTTATTGAGAGTTTATTCTAGAGTCTATTATTACTGTACCAATCTTGTGTAATATGCAAAAACCTGTATATTGTGAATACTCTGCGGTTATCAACCTGTGTAAGGAATGCATGTTGGAAAATCCCATAGGGTGAAGAAGTTATTGGAGCACTTATGTGGCCATTGTCTGATGGGTTCCTTAAGGTGGCCACACACGGGCCGATAAAAGCTGCTGACAGACCAAGTCGGCATCTTATCGGCCAGTGTATGTTCAGTGATGCGGTCCCGCGATCCAACCACCCATAAGGCCTCCATTCTGATCCGATTGTTGGGCCCTAGGGCCCGCGATCGGATCAGCCCGATATCGCCCACATGTCAACATGTCGCCGAACGAGCGGATGGCCACCTTTACTCCTGCAGTATTACCTGATCATTAGGCTCCCAGATCTGCCCAGTTTGACCAAGCATGCATCTTTTTGGCAACCTTACCAAATGAACAGATTTCCATTTAAATGGCTAGCTTTAGAGGGCAGAATTTCTGTTTACTGTACCTCAGTTTAGTTTTTTTAGTTATTCTGAGTGTTATTGTAAAAACACATATTTCAAGGCAGCAGTGATGTAAATGGTAAGGTGCAACTTTCCTAAGAAATCTTCCATCCAAAACTACTGTACTGTACTGCAATATTTTTTAAATTGGCCTGTATATCTTTGGAACCCATTTTATGTCCTAAATGCTTCAGCTGATAATTCTTTATCTGTTTGGACATACAGCAATATCTTGGTTTTTATAAGATATCCCTGTAAATATGAAAGGCTTTTTTTGCTGTTTCTCTGTGGGGCTCAGAGTTAAGGCCAGTAAGGAAAGGTTTGGGATAAATGCCTGTTTCCTCCCACAGATACTCCTGGTAGCTCAAAGATTTGGGGTCAAAAACTTATTTTGTTAGCCTAGATATTCTTAGAAACATTATCAAATAGCTGATACAGTGATGTTTGCATATGTCTAAAACCTTATTAGGGTAGGGGCAGATGGGCAGATTTGGGGAGATTTAGTCACCAGGCAATTTATCGCCTCTTTTGCCTCTCCCGAATTGCCTTTCTCCTGTGCTAATCCACTCACGGTGCTTTGGTTTCCGAAGTTGCTCGAAGTTGCCTCACAAGGAAACATTGGGTGACTTGGAAAAATTAAACACCGCGAGTGATTAGCGCAGGGGATTCTTCATCACAGCAGGCATCTCCCCGAATCTGCCTGTGTGCCCCTACACTTACAAGCTAAATCATGCCCTAAATAAATACTGGGTGTCATTGAGAATTATGTAGCAAAACTTACTTCTTGCACTTTATCTTCTTTGTGTGCACTGATAGTTAGCACCCTGCAGCCCTGGTGTGGTGTTTTACACATGTCAATACCTGCATTATTTACTTTACAAGCTTTTAAGTATTATTTCAGAATTAGTTTGTGATTACTTCTATTGTCTAGCAAAAACAATGGCAATAAAAACAACCTTCTCTGCCAATAGCCCCTTCCCATTCCATGTGACAAATACTAATGCTGTCAAGAGTGTATTGATTAGGGACCAAGAAGTCAGCATTCTGAAGTTATACCTGCGTGAGAAGTCTAATGTCTGGCATAGGCAGTGTGTTTCCAGTCAGTGAATGCCAGGGGAGTTGGACATTTTTTTCTTTTGGTTTAACTTACTGATTTATAGCAGCCTATGATACTTGATCCTCTTCTATCTAGTGCTCATAATGAACAAAGTATTCAAAACAACTGAACTTTTTAATGAAGACGTTTCACTGTTCATCCAAGCAGCTTCTTCAGTTCAACTGGTGTAGTGGAGTTCTCGGCATATAGACTCTTCCAACAATCCAATCACAACGGCACATTGTAACTCTTCAGAGAGTTGACATCTGAAATTCACAGAGGTGTTGATTCTGTATAGTTACTGTGATAGGATTACCAATGTGTCATGCAACTCCTAGAAACTCCAAGATGCCCCAACTCACGCAATATCAATGCTCTAAAATGTCTGAAATAAATTAAGGGAAAGTGGGTTTTGACACTCACTCTCGGCTGAGGAGTTCATTCATTAATTAGGCTACTTTTTACAGCCAGTTTAGCAAGAATTACAATCCTGCATACAACTGACAGGTTTGTCATAAACTCACCGGGGCAAGCGTGGTTGTTGTCGAGCGATAATAATACATTCCTATATTTTTATAAGTACATGTCAGTATTACTTGTATAACTTATTTGCCACTATTGCCTCTCTGTTCTTATATGATTTAAAAATTGTACTACAGCAAGCACAGACATTCTTATCCTATTTATTCATCTGCTCATCTAAATAACAATTCTTTTCATTTTCTGTTTTAGATCATCTCAAGTTTGAATCTAGATTATCTCCATTTGAAAGATTGGAAGGTTTCACCTCAAGTCCCTCTTATGTACTTCTGTTGCATTCATTGCTTGGGATGCTGGATAAGATGTGCAGCTACTGAAGTTTAAATTAGAATCTTGGCCTTTTTATTTTTGAATAAAACGCTAGGCTCTGCCCCCTCACACTATTCTCTCTTGCCTTTACTATTCTTTAAATCACCATGTCCACCAACATGCACTTCCTTAGTCTTTGTCTACAGTTAAATTTATTAATCTGTTCAATCCTGGGCCTAAGTTTAGGATTAGAGTTTATGGGCCTGCCCAGTCAGTGGGCACGTTATTTGCGTTGGGATGCCAGCACTCGCAGCGATCTTAGCTTCCAGCTCAGGACCAATGTTTCTGCTGGTCTTCTGCTCTACTTTGATGATGGAGGCATTTGTGACTTTCTCTGCCTTTCCTTGGCTGATGGACATGTTCAACTGCGTTTCAGCATTGATTGCGCAGAGAATGCTATTGTAAGTGACAAGAAAGTTAATGACGGTGGTTGGCACTTCCTAATGGTAAGCCGGAACAGGCTGAGAACCACACTAGTTTTGGATGGAGAAGCTAAGCCTGGAGAAGTCCGACCCCAAAGACAGCACATGAATATTGTCAGTGACTTATTTGTTGGAGGAGTTCCAGGTGATATACGTTCTGGTGCTTTGACCCTTGGTTCTGTCAGGGATATGTCTGCATTTTCTGGATATCTGCTTGATATTAAATATGGGAACACAGAGCCAAGGCTCCTGGAAAGTCACGGAGCTCGTCTGGACCTAGAGGGGCTCTGCACAGAGAATCCATGTGAGAATGGAGGAGCTTGCCTACTCTTAGATGGAGAACCCACTTGTGATTGTACAGCCACTGGATATGTGGGAAAATTCTGCTCAGAAGGTAAGTTAGAGTTGAGTGCTCCATTGGACTGGATTTGAAAGCAATAATATCAAGAGAAAATGCATTCACACTAACATATCTAATCTTTGACATTATGTTTATTCTGCTTGGTAATGAAGTCAAAATATAAGCTTAGTAACAGTTCTAAGAATTTGCAGCTTTTGTTTTGCTAGTTGAGGAGACATAGTAAACTGACTTAAGTCACACATTTTCTCTTCCAATCTCTGCTTTTCCACATGACTGCATCTTACTGGTGTAAGATCTTCCAATCACCAGTGCTTCTTTTTGTATCATTCCCTTATATTATATCTTCCAAAATTGGCAGTCCTTCCTAATGTTACTGTTCCTTTAAGTCCCTTATATTATATCTTCCAAAATTGGCAGTCCTTCCTAATGTTACTGTTCCTTTAAGTTACACATTTTCTCTTCCAATCTCTGCTTTTTCCTGACTGCGTCTTACTGGTGTAAGATCTTCCAATCGCCAGTGTTTCTTTTTTTTTTTTTTTTTTTTTTTTTTGTTTATCATTCCCTTATATTATATCTTCCAAAATTGGCAGTCCTTCCATAAGCCAATTAGTAACACTCCATTCCATTTTGTTCTCATATCTATATAAATCTATATAAATAATGTGTTAGCTTATCCCATTGTTTGTTCATGGTGTATTGCTTTTGATCAATCAACAGAAAACTGCGGTACTAGTTTGTGTGAGGGCACATGATGTGCAGGCTCAGCTTCTCTCAGTCTGGGTTTTCCCTGCAGATGGAGAGAAGCTGATAAACTCCCATCCACTAAGCTGTTCCTCTGCACTGACAGGCACAGTGTTGGCTTACATACAGACACATTGCTGATTTAATCAGGTAGACCTGCACCACTGTTGTGATCTGTGACTTGCACTGGAAGCAACACCCTGCATCTTTACCTGCTCAGAACTGCAATTTAATCCAACCTGAAAAGCTTTATCTGCAACCCCATATCTACTGGCATGGCAGTTGTAAGTGATATCATAACATAGAAGTGATGTAATCATAGACCTACAGGGGACTGGTGTAGGGGCTGGGGAAGGTGGGAAGGAATGTGGATAATCTTAATTCCCTGGCCCATGGCACCAATACCCACATTAACATATCAGACTTTCAACCCATCCAATAACTGCATTTGAAAGTAACAACGGGTATCCACCCTGCCAGCCTACAAGACTGTAGTGCAAGGCATTGTGGAAAACTGAATATTGTTACATTATTTTAATGGTTTAACTCATTGAAATGCTATAATTAATGTTATTATGTAATGCAAAATATTTGGATTTACAAGTCATTCGATATCCCTGCTCCAGAAGATTTTGATGATATCATTAATTTATTATTTATTTTGCAGTTACAATTAAAGCTTAAACAATTGTTTTTGTCAGTCTGTCTACAAATATTATTGCTTTCACTTATGATCTGCTGTGA
>CM044445.1:65470661-65490023 GCA_024363595.1 Xenopus borealis
ACAAAGATGATGCTTAGGAGGTAAATAGACCCTGGCCTGTGCAATTTTTACAAAATAGGTCCTCTTGGAAAGAGGCAAAGGGCCTAACACATTGGATCCCTCTCTGTGTAATAGCATTTCCTTGCCATGCAATTCTAAAGCATAAAATAACATTTTTGAGCTTCTGTGCTTCTTACTTCATGGCAACAGTTTGGAGAAAGCACTTTATAGTTTCAGCACCATCATGTCCCTATGCAAAAAGCTTTCCATTTTCCTGACTCATCTCTTCATTTGTTTAGCCACTGTTGAAGTCCCTATAATCCTATGGAGTTTCTGAATCTTGCTCCCAAGCCCCATACAGATTGACATAATGTAATTTCTGCTTGTGGTTTATTTTGTCTGTTGTCTCCATAATTTCTGATTTCTGCACACAATTCTAACCTGCATTCAAACCCTCTGAATCTAATACCTTGCACACACTTGTGTTTTATCATATTGTATAACAATATGTTACACCCAGAGTTGGAAAACTAAAGCTGCAAAATCTCACCTGTTCAAATAATGTCTTCCTTTAGTACTTTCTTAGTGCTATAGGGGACAAAACTATGTGGGGTGCTTCTGTAAAGGGAAGGTCTCCATTAGTTAATTTTTTGTATGTTATGAATTAACCTAATTAAAAAAAATTTTTAGTTGGTCTTTATTATTTATTTTGTAAAGTATTTTAAGGTAAAATATTATCATTCCTATTCTCCCTGTTTGCAATTAAAATTGCAGTTAGGGTCTCTGATACCAACCAAAAAAATCTCCTAGAGATTGTAAGTGTTTTTATTGTTTCTTTTCTGGCCCTCTACCAGAATCTTTCTGACTTGCAAGGTGCTGCCTGATTGCTAGGATAAATAAACATTGACAACAATTTGAATTGAAATACCAAGCCTGAGAACTGCAGAACAAAATATGTTAAATGTTAAATAAAATCTAAGAAATAAAGGTTAATTGCAGATTGCCTTATAAAACTACTGTCTACATCATACTGTAAAGTAAAAAAAACAAGGTGAATAGTTCTCTATAGCTAAAATGTGTATCTCTCACCTGTGTATCTGTGCAATTTAAGATCAAAAATAGAATTTTCTAACTGCTTTGGTGACACTTTTGTACTTTATTTTGTAGAAGTTGCATTGCCTACAAGGGTAATAATAGCCCTTCTTGGACAGAGTAAAATGTTGTTGAATGTAATATATTTTTTTCATTAAAAGGAGTTCAGAAGGCGACTAATTGCCTCTTCAGCCTGGTGACAATCTCCCCAAACTGCCTTCTTCCTGCCTTCTGTGTGCTTGAATGAGGTATTGCCTGCGCAAATATACTCGCTGCACTTCGATTTCCAAAGTTGCCCAAGGTTTCCTCGTGAGGCAACTTCGGAAATCGAAGCACCGCGAGTGCATTATCGCAGTCGATTCCTCATTCAGGCACACAGAAGGCAGGAAGAAGGCAGTTTGGGGAGATTGTCACTGGGCTGAAGAGGTGATTAGTCACCTAGCGACTAAATCTCCCCGAATCTGCTTGTCTGCAACTAGCCTAAGGGCCGGTACACACGGGCGTTTTGGACCTGCGCTCCCCTGCGTTGCGTTTGGCTGCGCTCAGCCGCAGGGGAGCGCAGGTCTAGACGCACCTCATTTTGTTCAATGAGGTTGTACCCACAAGACGCGTGTAAGCGCCAAACGCAGATTCAGACGCAACATGCTGCATTTTTCCTGCGTTCGGCGCTCACATGCGTTCGTGTGAGTACAGCCCCATTGAAAATAATTGAGTGCGTCTATACCTGCGCTCCCCTGCGTTTGAACGCAGCAAAACGCAACGCAGGAGAGCGCAGGTAAAAACGCCCGTGAGTAGGAGCCCTAACCCTAAAAACCTATTATACAGAACGCATTAGGGCTCATTTAAAGGCAAAGTGCTAAAATGGATGCAAAATCAAGTACAAATTGATGCTATTCACAAAGGGCTTGCATATAAACGTTCTCATTAGCAAAGTGTGAAATGAGGATGTGTCTTTTTAGCCTTCTGTAATAAAATGGGCACAGCTGTATGCATGAAGGCTAGGGAATCCTGGATTTATCATAAACCTGGTACTGGCAGTAATTCTAGGGTTCTCTATAAAATTTTCCGTCCACAGCTACATGCCAATTGAATTAAGTGCCAATGCCATTATTGAAACCATGTGCTGCAATGGACACCAAATACAGTTTGAAAAGTGTGTGTCACAACTTTTTGCCAAAATGGACATGCAAGTATGTCCAAAGGCCATGGACATATGCCAAACAGCAAATACATTTTGTACAATGGAAATTTTCACCAGTGAGAACATTGTAATATTGGAGAAATGTTTCCTGTAAAATGGCACATGCACAAGGCTTCTTCATAAACACATACTACAGTGTGATAGGCCTGGAGTCTAAACTTCTGGACCACACAATAGCTAGGCACATGGGGCGATTTGTGCATTTTGTTGCCCAAACATTTTTAAGCTTGGAATGTGATAAAAGGCTAGGAATCGCTCTCCCCCCCCATTCCAATAGTAACAGCTTGCACTTGTGTGTCAGGCAATTATAATTTTGCAATGCTAATGGCTATTTCCAGCACCTAGTTTCATGCCTACCTACCAAGCTGCAAACCTCTTGGGTGGCAAAATGTGCAGAATCATACTTCACTTTTTCCAGTGGCGCAAAAAAAAAAAAATAATATAGAGGTCTAATGCTATTTACCTGAATTTCTGTGTACCATAATGGTATTATATCTTCATATTTATTCCCACATGCAAACCAGTAACCTGACCTAGAGCAAAAAGTTTAAAGAGAAATTATAGCATGAAAGTAACAATAGAGAGGATTATTTTCACTGGACATATGAGGCAAAAGGTATAGGTTGTCAGGAGGAATAGGGAAGAGTAATAGAAAGCAGGGGGAATACAAGACAATGATAAGACACAAAACATATTTCATCTGGCAAGACATGCAGTGCATAAAATATGTTGGGAGTGAAACAATATATGGAGTTATGTTCAGAGAATTTTGATATTTGTAGCTTTGAATCAAAGGGTTAACACACTGCAGTGACTCTTGTGTCCCCTTTCTCTTGTTACCTAATGATGTTTGAACTGGGATAAAAGGATGCAGAACTGGTCAGGCGTGCAGTGTCTAATGACTGGATCAAATAACACTGGTAACAGGGAATAAAAGCATGAAATGAATACATATATTAAATATTTACTTTTTCTGCTATATCTATGTTCTCTCTTGTGTTGGACAAGCATCAGCCAATTTCTAGAGGCTGCCATCAACATTCTTAGCATAATTAACTTGTTTGCATATTCACAAAGATACATGCTGGAAGAAGTTTTCGCCATTTGTTCGAGGCCTTCTCAAGTAATTGTCCACATATAAAGACCATGTGGTTAGCGGTGAGTCAATCCCCACTGCAGGAAAAGAAATTCTTCTAGAAATTATGTTATTAATATTTTTGTGCTGTTGTTTGCAATGAGAGTCCGCGAGAGAGTACAAGGAACTGGAGGGAAGTCTCATTGGTCCCTTGATTCTCAAACTTTTTCCTAGTACTGATGATAAATTCTGTTAGTCTAAACTGGATCAGGTTGTGTGTTCACTGAGTTCATGCACAATGAGTGACTGCTGCACACAATCTGTCTGAATTTATTGTCCAAAATGTGTGTGGAGTTATGTCTTTCTTTGGCTACAATTAACATTGTTTTTGAAATAAAATATTTTTCACGTAAAGAATATTCTAACACATATTCTTGCAGGTTTGTCAGCAATCTGTTCGCTACTGAACAGATTAGAGATGGTGAAATTCATGCATAGTGGATGGCTTGAGTTGCATCTCACATTCCACTTGCATGTGTGCATGGAGAGGGGTAAATTCAGGTGATTCTGCCCTGTTTGCATGACATGCAATTATCATGCAAAGACTTTGTGTTGAGTGCATAGTGTTTGACTGTCTTTTTTCCTGTCTCTCTCTCCCCTTCTTTTTCCTACACCACCTGCAATCCTTCTTCCTTTTTTGCCTCCTTAGATGCTAATGATATTCCAGGTGAGTGGCTTACCAATATAGTTAGATTTCCCCAGTGTTTTAAACTATTTAGTGTTCTTACTTTATAGAGAGATAGAATAACATGTCCCCCAAGAATATGTTTTATTAAATATGTGGATATGTGATTACCAGTTTTCCTATACATATAGAATATATTGTAAAATGTCTGTGCTGAAAGTTGTTTTGTAGTTAAAGTAGAATATAGATAATAAAGTAGATTGCCTCAACAATAATATCATCATAGAAAATATTATAGCAATAACTTAAACATTATATATATTAGATGGACAGAGATCATTGCCTCCCCAAGATTAATACTTGAAAGCCTTGTATCAACTTACATCTGCTTCCCTGTTATAAAACAGAGTTCAGGTGCTGTTGATGGGCAAATATTAGTAAACAGCACATTTAAATCCCTTGGAGCTGCTAGCCTATTTCCATACATTTTATGTATCCCCTTCTGATAAACAGCTTTTCTGCATGATTTGGAAAGCTGGAGTGAAAACAGATATGACGCCATACTTCTAGATTAAGTATGTCACCACAATCCCTGTTTGGGGTATTGTACAGCCAGTGTGATAATTATGTCTTCTCCCTACCCTGTTGTCTCCATCTGTTTTTTTCTTTCTCTATTTCACCCTTTACTACACCCTTCTTCCTCGTGTTTCTGTTTCCCTTTTCCTTCCTTTTAAAGGTCTGGCCCACTTGATGATTGATGACCAAGGTATGAATCTCTCCAAATCTGGGTGCACTCCCTGTTTCATCTCCATTATATGTCCATCTCCCCTTTTGTTTTAAACTGTATACTGTCAGGTACCAAGTCTTGGTGTGGAGAATGTATGTTCATTATGCATACTTGACTGAGGACATTCTCTATTACCGAGTTTGGATTTATTAATATAATGAACACCACACTGAAAACTTTATCCCTATAAGTTCTCTTGAACTGATTCCATTTTGTGTCCACTTTTACCTGGGGTCCAAATTAATATGCAGAATTTGCAGTCAGAATGTGCACTGGTACAATATACTTCTTACTACTACAGAGTTTAGAAGCAAGTGTATTATCGAACAGTCTCCTTATTACATTAGTGGGAATCATCCATATGGAATCACATACTCTCTGAACACCCTGCTTTTCTGCATGCTCTGTATGTAGAGTTCCCACTGCAGAGTGTTCCATGTTCATCTTGTGTGTAGTGTACTGTGATTTGTGTTGTGTGCTGTGTCCTTTGATCTGTGTGCTGTGCTTATGTCCTGTGCTTTATGGTGCTTTTATATGTTTTCAATCTTTTGAAAGCATGTCATAAAAAGCTCAATCCCTGACTTTGGTATCTTTTTCTCTATAACACATTTTTTCTGCTCTCCGGGACTGTCACTGCCGTTGCACCTTGCAGGGAGAAGCAAAGGTAGAGAGCTTGTTTACTTCTATGAATAAGCTTAGTGGATTTTCTGTGCAAACCAACCATGTGTACTATGTACTGCATATTGTCTTATTGTTCTAGTCCATTCATTGTTTCATGTAATCAGTTCACTGTGAATTACCCTACTTAATTGCTTCTAGTTCAGATTTGGCTACTGTATTTGCCATATTTAAATTTTACAATTTATTTCATAAATTGTATATGTATATATATATATATATATATATATATATATATATATATATATAATATTTTTTTTTCAAACTGTAGATAACCACAAAATATTCAGAGGCATGTTTTCTGTGTCAGTTTTTCCATGTGAAATGGGATCGTTTGGGGGAGGGATATGTTGATAAATGGAAGAAATTATATGTTGGGTATGTAGGGGAAAATGTGGTTATCTGGGGTTTATGCAGTATGTAATATGTAAGAGTTTTACAAGGCTTGTGTGTGTATATGTATATATCAATTCTCGGATAGTATCAGCACTCCAAGGCAATATTCACGGTGAAAATACATATAGTGTGATATCCAAAAGACCGGCACTCCCAAATGTAAAACTTCTGATTTATTGAATCATATCACAATCCAACGTTCCGGTCGCCATTACGACCTTTCTCAAGGATGATACAAAACCATTTGTGTAAAACTTAAATAACCCTTCAATCTCAGGTTGCTCAGTGGGTGTTGCATATACTAATCTAATTGATCCGTGTTTAACCCTTTCGGTGGTGGATCATCTATATCTTAATTGGTTCATTGATCAGGTTTTAAAATAAAATAATATATTTGCTTAGCTGGTTTATAAGCTTTCATGCACTTGACTTTGTCTGGAGTGTCTGAAGTTTTTGGCCCTGCATGTTTATGCAGTTAATAGCTTTGACCACAAGCAATACAGTCTTCCTTCAATAACTGGATTCTACTAACCAAGGACTGTTCCTACAAATACAGTACATCTAGGAACAACAATCCTGCATGAAGGTCATTGGTACTACTCTGTAATATATCAGTGAATTCTCCTCGGTAAGAAGCAGGTGTGCACAATGTGTGCTCTGTGGCAACTCCCAGTAACACGCCCTTAGGCTGCTGAACACTTACGCTTCAAAATCAGCACAATATTTGTAGGAGGAAAATTTACATAAGGACATGACTGCAGTAATTTGTTTGCAAATGAGGCTTCTGTAGAGAAGCAAAAACCACATGGGGGGCCAGAGTCCCTAGTCACAAGTGCAATTAACCCATCCAGTTCCAGCACTTGGAGCTGGTTCAGCACAATATTTGTAAAATATACATTTGATATGTAATATTTGTTTCACTATGTTAGTTAAAAGGAGAGTAATATGGTCTAGAATATTTGCTTTTACTGATTGCATGGTGGGATTTTTCAGGCACTGTCTCTATCTAATTCCCACTTAACAAAAGCAAATGTGTAAATCAAGAAAACAAAGATTTCACTCCTAGTCATGTTATGCAGAATATTGTTTTTTGTTTGTGTATCCTCATCTAATAATATATTTTTTTAATACTGCAAATATATTTAATTGGTTTGCAGCATATATGCCTTTATGTGTATAGAATGTATGTTGAGTATTTTGCTGTGCACAATTCTTTCTACCCTTTTTTGGCAAAAGATTCACATCATGACAAGAGGGTTAATATCTTTGGAACATTTTCTGTTTTTGCATATTGGCACAGATTATTAAAGCACAGTATTAAGATTGTATAAGGGTTGTATAAGATTGTATACTTTTTAGGTACAGTATTTTATTTGGTACACTGTAGTATCCATTACCCTCAAGAGTTTAAATAACAACTAGAATACAGTGAAGACATAGAGAAGGGAACTGACTTATTTTTACTACAGATCTTTAAAGTGGACCCGTTACCCCAAACAAATATTCAAAATCATATTATATCACATTAGTCAAGCAAAATGATATAATATAATTACACTATATAAATTATTTTAATCTTGTTTTCTTCAGTCTGGGAATTCATAATTATAACAAGCAGGCAAGAGCCATTTTGTGGACACTGTTATTAAGACAAGCCTTGCATCATCTCAGAATCTTGTTTGTGCACCAGAATGGGGAACCCTATGTCTATCCCCATGTCCTGCCTACACAATTAAATGGTTAAGAGAACTGGGCAAATGTTTGGGGAGCAGTGGCATCTAGGAAGTGCTGAATGGAAAGTGAAAGTAATTATCTGCTCCGACTCTATGCCTAAGACAATATTTGATTGACAGCTGAGATTTTTAAACAAGCTTAAAACAGCTATGAATGCTTTAATAAAATTTTTTAATTGGATTTCATGTTTAATTTGAAAATGACTTTTATTATACAGATTTTTGTGTCTGGGTGACGGGTCCACTTTAAATTCAGTCAGATTTATCACTAATGCTTACATGGTTTTCTAGTCGATTTACGTTATGAAGATCCAAATTATGGAAAGAGACCTTATATGGTCCCAGGCATTCTGGACAGGTCCCATACCTGTACAATTCTTGCAATTGGTTCAAGAAGCAGAGCTGGTGTTCCTCTTTATGCATGTTACAAACCAGTTTTTTTGCCAGTGCTGTTCATTTTAAGAATATGCGTTAAATGAAGAGAATAGTTCATGATCCATATATATACATGTATATGTCATATAATATTGTTCAGTCTTCCACTTTTAGAAGTTTTTAGAATATAGCAGGAAATGGTAAAGTAAGATGCTTTACATTGTTTCATACAATATATCAGTGGTCCCCAAACTTTTTTGCTCATGAGCCACATTTTAATTTAAAAAAGAGTTGGAGAG
The DNA here is from genome assembly GCA_024363595.1 of Xenopus borealis. NCBI lineage: Eukaryota > Metazoa > Chordata > Amphibia > Anura > Pipidae > Xenopus > Xenopus borealis. The sequence goes on from CM044445.1 coordinate 65,478,962, forward strand.
CAACACAAGCATGAAAAAGTCAATGTGGATGTCAAATAAGAGCTCTGATTGGCTTTTTGGTAGCCCCTATATGGACTCTCAGCCTACAGGAGAGAATGTTTGGCAGGACATCTGTTTTTTATGCAACCAAAACTTCTAAGCCAGTAATTAAAAAATAAGCACCTGCTTTGAAGCCACTGGGAGCAATATTCAAGGGGTTGGAGAGCAACTTGTTGCTCTCGAGCTACTGGTTGGGGATCACTGCAATATATAATTCTGGCTTAGTGCATCAATGTCCTATCAGCTGATTTTGAACTTTGTCCTGTCCTGGTGCCTGTATAATTGACATATAATTGACATATACACATCAACTGAGTTTCTGAACTGTGGGACATATTTCATGGCCAGTGACAATATGTAATTGTTTCATTTTTATTGTGTTTGCTGAATTTGTCTAATTGTATGCGTCCAATTGAAGGTTTTCATCTTTCTTACAACTCGATAAATCCTCCTTTAAAATCAGGTTGGATATAACCTGCATCATCTCCCTGTAGCCCAATTATAGTTGTTTAATTCCATTGCAAGAAGCCAGATTTTGATGTTGTTAATGGCAGAAAATATCAAAAAGCAGAGCTAAAGTGTAACATCATCAACCCCATAAAATGTGTTCATAGGCTTTACAAAGGAATGTCGTAAAATTATTCTAGCATAGGTCCTCCTGTCCATCATGCAAAATATAACATGAAAATATTATGGTTCCGTGGCTTTTTAAATAATTTTTTCCACTCACACAACTACAGACATGGGACCTGTTATCCAGAAACCTCAGGACTTTACATAATTTGGACATCCATTCCTCGTCTACTATAAAAAATAAAAAAATGAATTAAATCCAATCCAATTTTGCTTCTAATAAGGAGTCATTATTTCTTAGTTGGGAGTCAATGTGAGACGGCCTTCCTGTAATTTCGGTTTCTGTGGATAATCGGTTTCCGTATAACAGATCCCATACCTCTATTTACATAATACTGTGATAATTCAGAATCTCTCTACAGAATATATATATGGCAATATAGTTTCCTCACCATTATTTTGAAAAAGTAAACATAGCACATATTTATAAATGCAGCATGCTGGCATATTACTTATGACTTGATTCATGTATTAGGGACAATGCTTCAGTTGTCCTGTGCCCTTTCTCAGGCACATTCCATAATTATAATCTGCTTACTATTACCCTCATCCTACTGTTTGTACAAGAACACATTTTCAAGAAATCAAGGTAGTAGAGCATTACATTACATGGGTCCAAATGATCTTAATCAAGTATACCAGCTAATAAGCCCTCTGTGGCTCTTTCAATCCCCATTACTAGTGGAGGGCCACTTTATTCTGAATTTGGTGACAGATAACATATGATACAAACACACCCTTGCATTACCACAACTATTTCCAAAATTGGTCAAGTAAAATACACACTAGATGACACACATCTTTACAGAGCCCTGTAACTTCCCCTTGTTGCACTAAAGAGATGTTTATTGCAAAAAAATCCTTTCCAAAGCAGTGTTAGATTTTTGATTGTCAGGAGAGTCCGGTCTTCCATAAAATTAAGCTGAATAACATGTCTGACCCTGACTGTATGCATCCAACCGAGTGGGAAAATGCTATATTTAAGTTTCATTCACTCCATCACATTTTTGCATACTTCTTCAGGATTGACAGAAATAAGATGTAGTCTGAATATTTTATTTTTAATCTTAATTATTAGGTCAGAAGGAAGTACGATCTAAACTCGACAGGTTTGACTGATACTTTTTACAACTGCTGCAAATTTAAATAACTGAGAAGCAATTTTTATATACTTTGTTCAAATTAAGGTCGTATGGGATACATAATCAATATATATGCATTCCATGCAAGGGAGATGGCGGCATGTCTATGAAGAGGCACTTGTACTAAAATATGATGTTAGTGCAGCTTATTTGCTGTAAAGGTTCATCAGAAACTTAATGGTAGTGAAAAGTTTCCATCAACCGGCAATGATTCATTTGCAGTAATTGGATGGAAAGATGTATTGCAAAATGCTCCTTTATTTTGTTCCATATTCGATGACTAGATTTTTGGCACAAGTTTTACTAGTAAAACATTTCTTGGTGTTTATGTAGCGTTGTTTGATGTTGTCCTGCCATGTTGTGTTTCAGAAACACTATAGTTTATGTAAATATTCAATTCTGTGTAATCATGGAGGCAGCCATTCAAACTAAAATAGGGCAGGTGCCCCACCATTTGCATTATTAAAGCGGCCCTGGGTTAAACAGACCATTTTTGTGACCACAACCCCTAATTGCCATGTTCATTTTACAAAATTTGGCAGGTATATTTCTCCTTGTCTAAACTTTTACAATTACTTATTTTCTGATCTCAAAATTGTTACAAAGTATCTTATTTGCACCTGCTGTTCTGGACTCTCTGCCAAAAGGCAATTAAGTTTGTTTCTTTTTCTGGCTGCTTAGTGCAGAGAAAAGAGGGATTTTCCAATACAAATGAGGGACTGCGGGTTGATCTCTCAAAAGAGGGACTGTCCCAAAAAAGGGACAGTTGGGAGGTATGTGGGTTTAGTTCTTACTTTGGGAAAGGTCTAAATGTAATTAATGGCTCCTTACAGAACATTACAATAAAACCTCTCACATATAAGACAAAATGCCAGAAGATACAAGCTTTAAATGTAAAAAATATATAAACTGTATTTTCATTTTGACATTACTGTTCCTTTAATATCTTTCTCTGCTACCTATTAGAGTATTTAGGGGCACATTTGCTAAGCTGTGGTGATGGATTAGAATGAATAGAATACTTCCACCATTGAATTTGCTAAATTCGATCGGATTGAATGATTCAAATGATTCGAATAAAAAAAGTTCAATCATTCGACCTTTCGGTGGTCGAAGTACTTGTCCTTTAAAAATTCCTTTGATTGCCTACTTCGCCAGATTAAACCTACTGAGTTGCTATATTTGCCTATAGGAAGCTCCCATAGGCTTTTTCTACATTTTTTTCGATAATCGAATTCAGAGGATTTTAATTCGGAAAAATTTTATGGTTTATAACCCTCGAAATTCGAGCCTTGATAAATCTGCCCCTAAGTGTTAACATGCTAAACTTTCTGTGTTGATAGATGGGGAAATTTTATACTTTCATGCCAATGGTAGAATCTGCCTCTGCTGTCTCTGAAAACGCACTTCATTTGAAGCATCTTTGACGTACATAGCATTACATGCAGTTTAATGCCTCCCAGCGGTGAAAGAGTTAAGTGCTCCCTAGTGGGTTGGGCAGGTGCATTGACATGAAAGCTAATACAGTGAACGAATCCCGTGTAAAAACAATCAGAGGCAAACGCACATCCCAGATGGCTGCTTGGCCTGTGACCTCCTTTTAATAAGCTACTCAGGGCTAATTATTGCTCCCTTTCAGGCAGGGTAATTTACTCCTGCTTTCTTATTTTAAAGACGCAGTTCCATTTTTCACCCAGTCCTTTCCGATACTGTGTGCCAGACTGTGCTGTCACAGAAGGTCATTTAATTTGACACCAATAATGATGCAAAACAGCGAGAGAAACAGGGGGGGTAAAGACAGGAGGTAAAAATATTTGTCATAGCGTTAGAAAAGCCACACAGTCTGATTCAGAGCTGCAGAATGTGTGTGCAAGTAGCACTTTTGCTGACTCATTATGCTAGTAGCAACCTAAATATATTTTTATTCCTTATGCATGCATCATACAATTGCAGAATTATATATTTTTAAATTCTAGGCAGACTCTGGCATAACTCCCCATTATTTTAATAATTACATTTAGAATCAAATGTATTAACTGTCTATCTAATCTATCTATCTACCATCAATCATCTTTTTTCTCTGTCTCTCCGTCTCTGCCTGCCTATCTCTCTCTCTCTTTCTCTCATACATATATATATATATATATATATATATATATATATATATATATATATTTTATTTGTTTTATGACTTTTTCTAGCTTTCAAATGGAGGTCACTGACCCCATCTAAAAGATGCTGTGTAAGGCTACATATGTATTGTTATTGCTACTTTTTATTACTCATTTTTCTATTCAGTCCCTATTCACCTATTCAAGTCTCTTATACAAAATAGTGCACGGTTGCTATGGTAATATGGACCCTGGCGACCAGATTGCTAAAATTGCATACTGGAGAGCCGCTGAATTAAAAGCTAAATTACTCAAAAACCACAATTAATAAAACATGAAAATCAATTGCAAAATATCACTCTCTACATAATACTTGGTTAACGCAAAGGTCAACAAACCCTTGAATCTCCTAGGTTGTGGTCTAACTTAAGGGGTTATTTGCAAGCCTGAATGTAAAGTGCAACAAAGTGCATTGGTCATTATTTGTACCTTTTCTCACTGCATTCGGCAGTGTCCAAATTGCTCTGCACTTCTCACAAAAATACAGCTAACTGTATTTCATACAGTGGAACAACATCCCCCTACCTCCTATATGTATTTTATTTGTATTTATATAATTATTCATTTTGGCTGATGCATACCTCCGATCATTTTGGAAATAGAAAGAGGGACAAAAAGATCTTGCCATGCTAATTTATGACCATGCCCATTCTTGGCCACATCCCCTAATTACCATGTTCATTTACACAATTTGACAGGCTATGAAAGTTTGAACACATCTCTGTGTTTTTTTTATGTGTTATTACAGTGCTAATGAAGGCGAATTGCCCTTTAAGCTGCAAGTCACAGTTTCTCCAAGAGACCTTCTTATCTTAAATTATTAAGTTATTGTTTCTTTGCTTATCTAAAATTGGTACAAAAGTATCAGAGTGCACCTGTCACATATTCTAGGCTCTCTGCCAAAAGCCTATTAAGTTTTAGAAACTTTGAATCATTTTCTGGCTGTTCAGTGCAGGAGATCAAAGAGAAAGTCGGGACTTTCTTTCAAGGCACTCATTTTATTGTATTCTTTTCTAAAAACAATTGCACACACCTGTATTCTTTACATTGTATGGGTTTTTGGTTTGGTACGGGATTTGTGCGTGGCTATTGGAATCTCACTGCAGGAGTTATGTCCATTTTACATTAGTGACTATTTAATTCTTAAACATCTTTGTTTTTTTAAACTGAAAGTTGTTCTTCAGTCGGTTTCATTGGTTATGGCATTTTGGCTTCCTTAACAACATATTAACCTTACACATGGTCAGAGATATCTATATATATATTGGACTTTTTTTTTAATGCAGATATCTGATTTGAGATGATATGGTGTGAGTTATAAGACCATTATTCTAATGTATTATTCTAACGTATATTTGTTGTAAGCAATAATGTTATTTGAATTTGTTGAAGTGCAAAGAGGTTCGTTGGGATCATTTGCTGTTTGGTAGTGTTTGGGTTGCAGTTCAAAAGAAGGTTCAGGCAGCAGCAGGCCAGAATTCCCTGGGATGATCCTTCTGTGGTTCGTTAATATAGGTTCGCTGAGTGGCCATGTAGTCAACCTTGGATAGTGACTGGTGCTCGGTATGAATATTGTTTGGATTTGTGAAAAACTATAATTACTTGTAATGGAGCAAACAAAAAACCCAACATGACCCATTCAAAACAACTCTCTTTAACTATTTAAGGATGTTCACGTTGTTAGTATATGTAAACATTTAACGCTATTTTGAACTGTTTATTAATGCTGTGGCCATTTATACCACTAAATTGTCATATATTGGTGATGTTATTATTAGATATGCTTATGAATACATTCATGTAGTCATGACACGGTTAAACAGAGTTGTTTTGAATGGGCCATGTTGGGTTTTTTGTTTGCTCCATTACAAGTAATTATAGTTTTTTGATCTCTAATTATATATGCCAACAGCTAAGACCTGCATGGTTCTAACTGGGTACATCTAACTGGTGTATTTGAACATGTTGGGCTAAAAATATGCACAGCAGACATTCTATGACAGGCAGCTAAAGCAATTACAGGTATTTCTCTGCCTACAAAAAAAACGCTGTCAGAGCAAAAGCCTGGTTTTCCATGGGCCCCAAGAGAAATACAGGGCCTCAAACCTTATACGATTAGGAGTAGAATCAAAGTGAGAATTTTGTTGTATCCCTGGTTTAAAGGCTGTGCATGGAATTAGGTCTCTCGTTTTCTGTTCCATGTCATATGGGAGATAAATGACCCCTGACTGTTATCTCCCTGATTTATTCTTCAATCTTTCCTTTCTCTGGGACTCTTTTTTTTTTTCTAAACTTCTCTCTCATTTGTATTTTGCTGCGTCCCTGTCCACCCCCTCCCTCTTGCTCTGTCTCTCCATTCCATTTATCTTCCATTTCTCTCTCCTTATCTCTTGCTTCCAGTCTGCTGGTTATTTAATGGATTTTTAACTCTTTGTTTCACAGTAGATAAGGCTCTACCCCTCCCTTGCATGATTGTTTCATATTGAGCTGCGCTCCCAAGGATAAGAAGACATTTTATGACATTACTCTGCCACATTTAACCATGTGAACTGGAGAAGCCTGGTAGTTACTGAGTGAAAACTGTGTATCAATATACACTGAAATCTTCATTGGCATACACAGGTTTCTATCTGTTTCATACTTTTTGTTCCAGTGGGTCATAAAAACCAATTCAAGCTTTGTGACAGTTAAACTATTTTACTTGAATACAAATCTTTGTCTCTTGCAGTGCTGCAACCCCGGGCCACTCTTATCTGCCTCTGTTATGGGGGAGACATATGTGTCACAGAGTATCTGCAACAAGTAATTGTAAAACAATGTTAAACATGATCTGTGCAGAGATGGGTTGGCATCACTTCAAAGGGTCAATTTATTTTCAGTTTTTCACCAAATAAAGCGTGGAATAATGGTCAAATACAGATCTCTATGACAACCTTTAAGTGTTTATTAGCACATTTTCGAGCTTAGCTATTTTTCAGGTGTTACAAAATACATTTCAAACAAGCCATTTAAGCACAAAATCCCACCCACAACATTCTGTGATTGGTTATGGCCACAGCTGGGAGGGTCCTTTTTGTAACCTGGCCTACTAAGTGATGAAATCCTAAAATTAGAGTTTGAAAAAGTTTGTGCCAGTGCATCACAGGGGGGCACATTTATTAAGAGTTGAATTTAAATTAATTTAAACTCACATGGATTTGATTTTACTCGAAATTCCAATATCCGATTATATATTAGGAAAAATTGAATATGTAAAACTCATTTTACCGTCTCTAAAACTTGAAATGAATTTCACGAAACTCGATTCGAGTTTTTTCTCCAAACAAAATGTGATTGTCAGGAAGGCTACAATCAACTCCAAATTGGTCACTGCACATCCCCCATTGACTTACACAATAATTCGGCAGGTTTTAGGTGGTGACTACTTTGAATTCATAAAGGGCCAATGTATGATAAATCTCGAAAATCAAATTCAGATTCTGTAAAAAAAAACACTCAAAATCGAATTTGTATAATTCTCTAGTCGAATTTGACAGTTTTGACCATAAAAAAATTAAAATTTCAAATTTTCAGTTCAACCCTTAATAAATCTGCCCCTTAATGTCCATAATCAGTTCATATGTTGTACATCTATGTCGATTTGGATAAATGTCCCAAACTAAAGTCTTTCCCATGGCTGCCCGGAGCTATAGCATACCAACCTTATGAAATTCGACCATCAAATCTTTTTAGAAGTGTTTTTTTTCTATTGAAGATTTACCATTTTTGATAGAATAGGCCTGTTTTTTTTTTTAATTGTTCAAATCGTTCGATTGAATCGTTCAATTCGAACAGTTTCCTCCAAAAAAAATTAGATTTTTCTTTTTGAATTTCAAAAACACTCCTTAAAGGATCTAGGAGGTCCTCCATAGGCTAAAACAGCAGCAATTCGGCAGGTTTAAGGTTGCGAAGTGTCAAATTCGAATTTCTTAAAGAGTCTTAGATTTTTGAATGGTAAAATTATTTCAATTCGAATATTTTCAATTCGAATCAAATTTCTTCAATTTGAATCAGATTTTTTTCAATTCGACTCAAATTTTGGCCTGTTCGATAGTTGAAGTACCCAAAAATTACTTCAAAATTTTAATTTTTTTAACTCAAATTGTCACTTTGACCCTTGATAAATCTGCCCCTTAGAGTTTACCAAGAATATATTCAAGGATTAGACCATTGCTGCCCAACATAACATTAACCATTACTGTTGCTATTATGGGGCATCTTATTTTGAAGCTTTTTCAAATTAATAAAAGATTAACAAGTAGAGCACATAGTAGCATATTCATGTAAAGCAATTTTTTGCCCTTGTGGGATGTATACCACATAAGTGAAACAGATAAATTATTTTTTTTGGTGGTCCCTGGAACGTGGGTTGCTCCTTTCTCTCTTTTTGGACTTCTGCCGGGCACAGTTAATTACAGTTTATAAAAGTCTTCCCTCTTGTATAACAGAACAAGGGGATCTCAGTACAATGACATTTAGGTGTTCTGTCCTGTTGTAGGATTGGTCAGAGCCTTTTTATTACTTATTAAACTTTCTCTGTTTGTCTGCTAAGTTGATTATACCTGTTGACAAAGGGGATTCTGTCATTCCTTTTAACTTCCGTTTACTCTGCAATAGCTTTTCCCTTGCTATTGATTCCACCAAGCAATGTTATTTAGGGCATTGTATTTGTAACCCTTCTCTTTAAACTTTTTAGTATGGGAACCTACTGCACCCCAATATCTGCCATCATCAAAGGAGATTGTTCTGGCTCTACAGTACTGTTCTTTTATTGCAGCAGTACATTTTGGGTTATGGAAACTGAAAGAGTGTAATAGGCTGTTATGGTCTGTACTTTTAAGAAACAAATCTGTGACATGAATTTTCCAATCTCTATTTTACATCCAGGAAGGTCAATGATTTATCTGACACTTCAGCAGTAAACTGAACAGTTGGATGTCTAGAATTTGCCTCTTTTACCATGTTATGAAATTCAGACACACCCCCCTTCGAAACTAGTAAGATGTCATCCACAAAACGAAGATGTAATAGATATGCTCTTTGTATACATCATTTAGGAAGAATTATTGTTCTAGTTTGTAGATGAACACATTTGCTAAAGAAGGAGCGAGAGCTGCCCCCATTAAGGTCCTTTGGCACTGTCAGTAATAATTACCTTCAAATCTAAAATAATTTCTTTTCAACACCAATCTTAAAAAATAGACCATATTGTGTAGGGCTCAAGCCAACATTCCCCAATACATCTGATGCCTTCATCTAAAGGTATAGATGTGTATAGGTTGATCACATCTATAGTGCACAGATTATAGTCAGAACCCAGCGATTTTAACAGACAACTTATTTAGAAGGTCATTTGTATCTTTTAGACAGCAGGGAATTTGGTTCAAGTACTGAGCCTACCCCCAGAGACTACAGGGCGGCCAGGTGGATTAGTCAGTGACTTGTGGACCTTTGGCAGTAAGTACAAAACTGGTACCCAGGGGTGGTCAACCAAAAAATATCCCACTTTATCCTGTGTAATTAATCCATTATCAGCATCTGTTACCAAACCCCTGATCTCTTTTTGTATTTCAAACACAGGGTCATATGTAATCAGCTCGTATTATTTTCAGTTTGTATGTTATGTAATTTTGTTTTATCTAGATCCCATAAAAGTGTTACAGCCTTAGCTTCCACTTTTAATCATGCACAAATTAGCAGTGTTTCAGGATGGCCAATTACAACCTCACTTAGCACATCTTATTTCTTTCATTTTGTGTCATTTAAGAAGGAAAAAGCAAGCTGAATTTGGTCCCCAAAGGATCTTAATATAGCTCAGCCCCATAGCAGGGTCATTCATCTAGGTACTGGGAGATTCTAGATATCCTCCTGTAACATGCACAGTTCCGTATAAAAATATAAGTGTATGATGGTCCTTTGAAAATCAAATTTATTTCAGTCTTTTAGTGAACTTATCATCTAAATTATCAATACACTATACTCTTATTACAAGTCTTTGTTTTGCCTTCTCTTGTGGGCACATCGTTCCATATTTTATGTACCATTTTCTTGTGGGTGATTGACATATAAAGCAGAGGAAAGGAAACATGAAATTTACAAATTACTAAGGGCAACATATTTGAATTCTTGCAGAATTTTGCCACTTCTCGACTAAGATGATCTCTTTCTCTTAAACTGAATATGGCTACTGTTGCTTTAAATTTCTGTAACATGTGCTTATGTTTGTCTTCTGTGGCCATGCTGAGAATCAAGTGTCTGTGCATTTATCACACACCTCATGAATACATAAAGATAACGATGGATGTTTTAATGGTATTAAAGAGTAACTTCCACGTAGTCTTAAAACTTAACTATAAAATATATCTCTGCCTGTGTACCAGATTTGTCTTTTGTCAAGCTATACAGGGTGGAGATCAGCCTGAGCCTAGTTTTTTGGCAATCAGTGCAGCTACAGGAAGCCATTGATTAGAGCAGATCCGCTTCTGACCTGATAAAATTCTGGAGAGGGAGAGCGTTGTGAGCCTTTGCAAAATGCTGATGTACTTTCAGGGTGCCCAAAAATGCACCCCCCTTAGAATGTATAAAACAAAAACTGTGATTCCTTCAATATTTCTTATACTGTTTACAGCATCCACTGTTACAATGATTGCCTGGCTTTCATGTAAATATAGAATAAAAAAAACAAGTTTCATTCCTAAAAAAATATATATATTTCTCCACATGATGGAGCAAGTACAGCTAGCATATATGCCTGTAATCTCTGAAAACTGTTCTTGGATGTGAAATAGGAAGTTCGAAAACATCAACTGAATAGCTGTAGTGTTATTACCAGTGGGTGGGAAATGCATAGATCAAAGGGAAAAAGTATATAGCTGCCTCTACAGTTAATAGCAATTTTTGCCAACAGCGTAATTTCCCATGATTACACTAGACTGTTCTTTTGTGTTATGGCAAATTTTAAATACATTTTCTTCTATATAGTGTATATACAGTGGTGTGAAAAACTATTTGCCCCCTTCCTGATTTCTTATTCTTTTG
>CM044445.1:65517192-65561764 GCA_024363595.1 Xenopus borealis
TTGCCTTTTTGGAGTCATCTATCTTCACATGGTTGCACATGCACAGTAGAGAGAAAAGCCAACTTAAAAGTTGGCTATTTCGTTCTACTGCGCATGGGATTTCCCTGGGAAATTCGAAGAAAGAAGAAGATGGAAGTGGATCGCCACGTGGTGCTCACTGGTATAACCCCGGGCCGGTGCAGTTTTCCGCTGACACGAGCACTGGCCCGGGGTTTCAGGTAAGTTGATACAATCACTTGGGGGTGCCTAACAATTGGCACCCACAAGTGCAGCAAGCTTTTCCTTCTCCTTTAAGCACCTCTTCTCCAGAATACCTCTTTTCATACCCTTTACCAGCACTGGAATACTAGAGACCAAAACTGCACAGCATATTGTTGGTGGGAAAAAAATGACCCTTTCCTTCCTCAAATCTATACCCCTTTTAATAATGACATTTTTGTTTGCCCTTGCAACTGCTGACATGACCTTTCCTTGATAAAGCCATGCTGATTTCTATTCATAATGACATTTTCTGTCTCTCTCTCCATGAAGAGACATGACTATCCTGTAAGTTATATCCTTATAGACAGAGCTTATTGATGCAATTTCTGTCACATGACTCACTGAATCTTGTATATTACAATAAAGTACCCCCTGTTCCACGACCTGTATAAAACTACATGGCCATCAGCCTTTTTTTTAATATAGCCTTGGTGCTCCTTGATAAATTATAATATCTTTATATTTTACAAGGGGAGGTACTTTATTCACTATATACCTACTTAAGGAGATTGTTACAATTGCAGCTCTATATCGAAAATTGTTCAAGTTACAACTTTGTATTCTGCAAGAGATCATTTCAGTTTCAAGTATGCAGGTAGATTGTTCCTATTTCAGCTATATAATATATTTCGTGGAAGAGTCTTTTACTATCAGTGTTCTGGGTAAGCTTTTCCTTTATATGTTCTTTAGGAGAATGTTACTGTTTCAGCTCCATTGTTTTGTGGAAGCTTGTTAAAATAGCAGTGTTTTCTAGGGGATTGTTACATTTTCAGCCAAGTATTCTGTGAGAGATTGCTTCCTTTTCAGCAATCCATTTTATGTTAGATTATTACTGTTTAAGCATGAAATATAGAATATAGAATGTTACAGTTTGGAAATGCATCTGCCACCCTTCTATTGGAAACTGTTACTGGTTCAGCTGTTTAACTTACAGTATTTATTTTGAGGGTGATTGTCTTTTAATATCAGTTGTGTATTCTGTTGAAGACTGCTAGAGCTTCAACTGTAAATTCTGTTGGATCAGCCATGACGTATGTAATTTTTATTTTGCGGGTGATGATTTTTCTAGAGTCTTGTTTCAATATGTTTCCGATCTATTCATGTAGTCAAAGGGTTACTGTATATTAAATCTGAATTTCAGATTTGTGTTATCAATGTGATGTAATTTTATGGTTTTTAATATTATCCTTTTTTATTCTTTTTTGGGTACCTGTTTCACACCAATCCTACTCCTGCTTATATTCATTTCAGTCTCAGCCCTGCCATTCATGTTGGACGTAATTTCCAATTCAGATCTGTATACCGTGTAGGATTACTGCAGTTCCCTGCTTGTGTCTTACCATTTTAAGGACTGTATGTTAAGTACTGTATATTGTTTGTAATTGCTTGACTGCTGAGATTACCGTGTACCAGTGCCTGTTTATTTCTTAGAATACTCAAATACCTGGGCCTGTTTTGTATAGGAGTCTGTACAATGCACATGTGCAGGGATTTTATATTCAGGCCTGTAGGTTTTGTATGAATTTGTGTTTGTATCCTGAGTGTTATCTTGATTGCATGTTCTTCATTCTTCTCATTCCATGCTCCATCAGGCATCACACAGCTCCCAGCTCTCTGCTGAACTCAATCATTGCTTGGAGTCAATCACAGATCCTCTGACACTGCTGATAATATCTCAGTATATCTCAGTATATTTTCCTAACTGGCTGGCACAGGATGCAGTTATAGATGCTTAACTTTCCCTGCAAAGCTGCATTGTACACAGGCTGTTAACTGAGAATTTTATGTATTTATTATATGGTTGTGGATCAAATAAAAGTTGGCTATTATTTTACCAAATCTTGTGTTGTAATGGACAAAAAAACAGCTTGCACAACACAATAAAGTTTGTAAATATAATTTACATTAGTTGTATCTATACAGTTAAACCCTGTTGTAAGCTTTTGAGCTTCTCGTGACGACTGACTTTAGACTTGTTCTGCAGGCAGGTCCTTGCTGCACAGTTATATTTTCTTGGCAGCATAGCAGGGGAGGCAATATAAGTGATGTCACCCATAGCTCCTTGTTCCTCCACATCTGCTGCATGAAAGGCCTTTATTACAGCTGCTCAACCTCTCAAGTCTGCTCATTATGTGGCCAAGTGGGACATCTAAGGGGGGTGTTAACATGCCTGAGAGTGATGTGATCAAGCTGAGTGTGTGTGAGATAGCTACTATAAGTGGATGTATATTTTTATGTTTATTAGTTCCCATAGTAGTGTCCATAGGGCAGTGGCAATAACAGTGTGCTGCACATGTGTAAGAGGTGGCTTGCCTATACTTAAAAGAGTGGAGGAACAGAAAAAGATACATCTATTGTCATAGAACTGTTCTACATTGGTACAAGTATGTTAAACCTTTTCCTTTAAACATATAAATGAAATATGAGTTTTGCAATTTAGCTTAAGTATTTCAATACTATATATGTATTGTTTTATAGGGATTTCTGTTTGTATAAAAGTGGAACTTTGAAACATACTGTCACGGTCGGCACCCTAAACTCAGAACCAGTGTCAAGCACCCTGGTCTCGGCTCGTGCTTCTGCCTATAACAGCCGCCTTTCACCTCGGGAGGAGCCCTTGGCTAATCGGATGCCGCCAGGTCTTAAAACGAGAAGTGCAAGACAAAAGGTTCTGAGCAGGCAAAGGGGCACGACTGTAGATAGTGTCTTTTAAGGCCGATGGTCACAGTACAGATGGAATAGGCAAATTCAAGGTCAAACTGGCAGGGTCGTGGCAGGCAGATAACTAGGATCGTCAGGCAGGCAGGGGTCAAAACCGGGAATCAATCAGAAGGATGAGGCAGAATCAGTAGTCAAAAACAGGCACAGGTCAGGATACAGATAATCAGAATAGTCAAAAGCCAGGCAGGGTCAAAACAGGAATCAGGAACAAACAGGAAGCTAAATAGCACAGATACAGGCACCAGGAACAAAACCTATCACGGGCAACTACACATTAGAAAATGCCCCTTTAAATACATTCAAATTTGGCGCCTTTGCGCAATGACGTCACCACGCAGCGCGACCAGGAGCATAAACCCGGAAGTAGCGCGGCGCGCGCGCCATAGAAGAACCGGCAGCGAAAAGAGGCAGATCAGCGTGGCGGGCGTCCCCTGACCCCCTAGACCACCAGGGTGAGTCATGACACATACTCTGTGTGTTTTCATAGGAATGTTTCATAAGAATCCTTGAGATTAAATTCACATTCTGGCAAATTTATGATGGGTAAATATGTTACCCCAAATATTGAATGAAAGCCAGTCCTCATCTAAACAGTTAGATGCCCATTATGTAGAGCATTGATCCCCAACCAGTAGCTCACAAGCAACATGTTGCTCTCCAACCCCATGGATGTTGCTCCAAGTGGCCTCAAATTAGGTGCTTATTTTTGAATTAATGGCTTAGAGGCAAGTTTTGGTTGCATAAAAACACAGATGTCCTGCCAAACATTCTCTCCTGTAGGCTGCCAGTACATATAGGGGCTACCAAAAAGCCAATCAGAGCTCTTATTTGACGTCCCCATAGACTTTATCAGAAATGTATGTTTCTGAGTGTAAAAAAAGTGCATGTGTGCCAATTATCTGGGTGTAGGTAGGTCATCTTACCAACTATAAATCACCAAAACAGTGTTTCATTCTGCAGTTACCATTTCCAGATAAATGGAATGTTTCATTTTGTGTTCACTGGATTTTGCCTCTTCAATTTTTGTGTTGCTGTAAAACAGTGATAGTTAATTGGATAGATTAATAATTCGTCTACTCAGAAGAACACTGAATAAAACAGTTCTCACTGTATTCAATATTACATTTAATGCCATTATAAAAGCTTACTAACTAGGAATCGTTTATGACTGTAATATAAACACCACAACAAACCCCTGTGAAACTCTGCTGCAGCATGACAAGGGGACTCCTCAATTAACCCTTCACCTTCAGGCATTCCATTGAACCCCATTGTTACATACCGTAATGAAACACCAGGAGCCAGAAAATGGTGAAAATGGCCACAGCATTTATTCACATTTTATCAAACAAATAGGACCTTGCCAGCCTCATCCCAAGGCAATATTCAAAGCCAGAATTCCATGAGATCACTAATATGCTCTGCCACTCCTCACTTTAGATCAGCACTATGTCATTATATCCACCACTGAGTATTAGTCTGTCTCTACGTACAGAGAGGATGGCCCCAACCATCCTGCAATTATAATTTTCATGCGTTTTACTCAGTGGTGGCCACTGACTGTGGGTATTGGTAAGGGTAAAACAAGGTGAAGACTTTAAAGATAAAAACAAATAAATTAGGTTAAATAAATCTGAGACTTCAGAGTTCAGGTTAATGTCCCCAGGGTGCTGAATATTTTGTGTTATCCTTGTTGTCCCCCCATCATCTGAAGCCAAGGCTCACAGGATTAATGGCTCACAGAAGGAGCAAGTCTGCACTGAGAGATTACTGTAGCCACATCCCTCTAAAATATGGAGTCGCTAGTCCTGGAATATTTACTGTTGTCTGCGGGAAGAAAATTCAGTCCAAGCTCTCATGAGCACAGCCTTTTACGTGTGATAAGATCTCTTGAAATAAACACCTCCCTGCACAGAGAGATTAAGGATTAGAAGTGGTATGTGGAGTACTCCCATATTCTAGAAAGATACAGTCATATATAAAGGGAAAGTGGGCTTCAAGTGCAGTCACATATCGAGAGGTGCACTGTGAAGAAAGGGTTAAACATAAACAGGTTGGAAAGTACAGCAATGCAAATACTGAGAAATAAGAGTTTATAGCCATTATCATTATCTGTTTTAAAGGCCCATCATACAAGCATTTATTTAGGTGCTGCAATGTAGATTCCTCTGGTCGGAAACATTATAACATTATAAAAAGAGGCAAAAAAATGCAAATACCATAGAGCTATAGATAAATGCAAATGTTACTATATAGTCTGCAGTAGTTATTCATTTTATCACATACTATTTTGCCTACATTATCCACAGATGTGATGAAAGTGCAGATAAAAAATGGGATTCAACGAAGCACAGTGATATGCTTATTAATGAATTAGATTTTATTCAACAAGAAAAAAATAAGTTTTTTTTGCTCTGGGACTTAGCTGCTCAGGTACTTTGGTGCCTAATGTACTGGCCCCAGTTTTGTGGCATCATCTTTTTAATATTTAAGGCCTTCATTGTTTTTCCTTGGCTAGTTGTAGGTCTTCTCTGTGATCATGGCTGCCTGATTCTTGCTTTGACCCCTTACTGTACTTTATGATAGATTCCACTCTTACCTGACCCTTTGGTATGCTTGCTTATTAGGCCATGTTTCTGCAACTCTTCAGTGCCCGTTTTCTCCTCCATTTTCGCTGGTCTTGAAGGCCTCATAGTTGGGGGACTTTTTGATGCACTTTGTGTTACAAACACAAGGGACAGATTTCACCAACTCTCCATCAACTCTCCTCTGACTCACTTTCTTTTCTTTCTGCCTATGTGGTATATTTAATTCATACTAACATCTTCTTTAATATATTGGTAGACTGGCATCAATGGATGATGAAATATGTAGATTTGATGACTATTGACCTTTCTCATTAATTACCCTAGCCTATTGGTAGAGTACAGCTCTTTAGTTCTTACCTCTATTTGGTTGCATCTTGTCAGAGAGGGGTTCATGGTGAATAACCCTCAAGGAAATCAATCATTGAAAGAGCCATCATTAATAGCTAGGGTGTAAATATTTGCAGTCACCAGTGGGAATGGATATTATATATGATCCTATAGTAGCCAGATCTATAAAGCACCTTCATAGTAAGCAATTGTGCTCAAAGCTAAATCACTCCACTTTCCCACCATCATATATATTCAGTGTAATATATTACACTTTAACCACTTAGAAAGGATACAAGATACCTTGAGTAAAATATTAATAATCATTTATAAATTCTATGTCCATTATCTTTAAGATCAGTCCATCACTTTCTTCAATCATAAATGTCCATGGTTCAGTTATCCATGTTCCTGGATATATAAAGGTAATATTTTAGCATTTATTTTACCATGCCATACCCTTTAAAAAAAGGCCAAGAGAAGAAAAAGTACTATTTAGGTCTGTGACCCTCCGTGGACCCAATTTGAAAAAAAAGTAAATCAGAATGTCAACTAAAGCCCTACATTTTTCAGAAATATAATATAACAAACTATAACTACATTTTAACCCATTGGTAGCAGAGGTGTAACAACTGTAACAAACTGCAATACTGACCCTTTTGCAGACTGGCATTTAGCCATTTGTATCTAAAAACTGAATTTAAAAAACCGGTTTTCCACCTTTTCATATGGTATCATAGTGTATAATGAGAAGCTGCATGCTGTAGACTCTATACATCTATAGAGTCAATAGTTGCTGTAAGTATACTGTACATTATAGAAATAATTGTTAGCATACTTTTTGGTATATATAGCACTGGCTGTCACTTTACACTTTGTATAATCAGCTTCTGTATATACTCCGTATCTGTAATTAACTTCTGCCAGGATGCTCTTTATATGCACTGTAATTAAAAGCAACAGCCTGAGAAAATATGCATCTGAGCTAATATTACATCTGTGATATGTTTTTTACCCCCCAGTTCAGAATGCAGTGCTTGCAGCAGGGTAGAGATGAAACTAGAAAGGAGGATGCACTGCAGGGGCTTGAGGGGTCTATTGAAACTGGTTTGTGTGTGCGGATGAACATGAAACTGCGAGGGCAGGGAACGCATGTAGGATAAAGACCTTGTGAAAATTGTCTTTGCAGATAATTATTGCCTGTAGGATGTTCTCTTAAAGCCAGTGGGAAGCATGGCAGGGCTGTTGGTAGAGACTCACAAAGAAATCAGTAAGCACATAGAGAAGAGAAAACAGTTAAGCTTTTTCTGTGTCCTGTTGTTAGCACAACCCTTCTCTTCAAACACAAGGTATATAAAATGAAATGATAAATATCCGTAAAATATTATTTATTATTACAAGCCTTATTCTATGAATAAATTATCATTTTGTGGAGGATGTAAAGTCCTGTTAAATTTAGTATTATATTCCATAAAATGATTCAAACAAATCTTTCAGCAACAACATCTGGAGACCTGGGGCCCAAGATTAAGCCCACTTGGGAAGGACTTTGCAAGGAGGTAGGCAACAGCTTTAAGGGTCATTGAATGGACATTATGAGGAGCTCCTCTCCACCACTAAATAAAGCCCTAATGATCCTTGCTCTCCTATCATTTATATTTCATTTATATATGGAGATGATAAAAATATAGCTCTCTGAACAGCAAAATTTCAGCCAGCAAATTGGAATGGAATGACATCTCTATCATATAGTGTAAATAATCACATGTGGGAAGTAATTGCTTTTCATGGACATTGAAATGTCTTAATAATCCCAGGATATTTTCAAAGAATCTCTTAGATGTAAGCATAGGCAGATTCCTTTGAGGTCTGATGAAAGTTGCTCAGATGCATTATACATAATCCCTAGATTGCTGCATTTATGGGATTGTCCCCATGCATCTGGCCATGCCTTTTCTTTCTATAAAATGCTTATGTTTGGTATATCTTCAATTCTTTTCTCAGCCTCATGGGAGGATGACGGGGGATATTTCATAAAATAACATATTTTTTACAGGCCTTACAATTCTAAACATAATAGATTAACATTTTAAACCTTACAAATATGTGCTGAATACAGCTATGCTGTATATCTATATTGCCTATATCTACATAAGCCACAAAAAGCATGGGTACAGTGGCTGCTACCTGCAGAAGGATGCTAACTTGTGCTTATAAGTGTTAGAATCATTTGATGTATAATCTTTCTCAAAATTAGCAGTGACACATAACTCTACATATTCCAGAGCTTTGGAGTCATAAACTGCCTTTGCAGCATCCCACTTCCCTTCAAAATACTAAAGTATAATTAAACATTTTAGTATTTAATATTGAAAGCAGGGTTTGTTAGTCCATTTTGCCTTTATTGCAGGTCCAGAATAATGAAGTAAGTCAACTACCTCTGTCTACTATAGCACACTCACCACTGCCCTTAATGAACTTGCTCCTGTAAAAACTAAACGTGCTAGACCCAAACCACTTCAACCTTGGCACACCGCTCATACTAAAGCGCACTTGAGCGTCGCTGGTGCAAATCCCGCTCAGAATCAGACTTTTGGAGCTCCTATGACACCAGCCTTTCCCAAGCCAAACAAACATACTTTACTTCACTCATTAACTCCATTTCCAAAAAACCGGCACAACTATTGTCCACCTTTAACACTCTCCTTTCCCCTTCTCCACCCCCTCCATGCACATCTGTCTGCACTCAAGACATTGCTGAGCACTTCAAAAACAAAATTGACACTATCAGAGGGGACATCACACTACTAAACCCCCCTAGGCTTCCACCATCCTCCCTCCACACATCCTCCCCAGTCTCTCCTGTGCTCACTCACCCCTGTTACTGATGAGGAAGTCTCAAAACCTCTCACCTTACCACCTGCCAGCTTGATCCTATTCCTTCAAAACTTCTCCGCAATACCAATCCTTGTCTAATCAAAGCCTTAACTCCTCTATTTAATCTCTCTCTCTCAATTGGACTATTCCCGTCTCAACTAAAACATGCTCTTGTCACCCCCATTCTGAAAAAAACCCTTTCTTGACCCCTCCAATCTTGATAAACTCCGACCTATCTCTCTGCTACCTTTCATCTCTAAACTACTAGAGCGCCTAGTCTACAACCGATTAACCTCATTCCTCTCTGACAATAACCTGGTGGACCCCTTACAATCTGGTTTCAAACCACAACACTCAACTGAAACTGCTCGGACCCGTCTAACTAATGACCTTTTAACAGCTAAAGCCAACAAAAATGTCTCACTATTAATACAGTTTGATCTCTCAGCTGCATTTGACACTGTATATCACCCTCTCCTCCTCCAGTCCCTCCATTCGCTTGGCCTTCGTGACACAGCCCTGTCCTGGTTTTCTTCTTACCTCACCAATCGTTCCTTCAGTGTCTCCTACAATGGAGTAGCATCTTCCCCCCCCCCACCTCTCTCTGTCGGGGTTCCTCAAGGCTCTGTCCTGGGACCCTTATTTTCTCTATATACTTCCTCCCTCGGCAAATTAATCAGCTCGTATGGTTTCCACTACCACCTCTACACTGACGATACTCAGATCTATCTCTCCTCTCCTGATCTCAACCAAGAACTCCTAACTCGTGTCTCCTCCTGCCTGTGTGCTATCTCTACTTGGATGTCACAACACTACCTTAAATTAAACCTTTCCAAAACGGAAATGGTTCTTTTTCCTCCAACTAACACCAGTAACATCCCGGAAGTATCCATCTTAGTTAACAATTCCACTATCACCCCGTCTCCCCAGGCAGTGTCAGACTGGCCCACCAGGAAAACACCCGGTGGGCCAAGGTGTCAGTGGGCGCTCATACCGCTATTTCACGGCCATTCCCTATTTCTATGAGAACAAAGAGGCTAAATGGATGGAATAATTGATTATAGTATGTAAAGAAAACAAACTAGGAGAATAGAGGTTGATTGAGGAGATGAAGAATATTGATACTGAGAGTGGGCCCCTGGTCTAAGGTTTATGGTGGGCCCCTGATCTAAGGTTTTTGGTTGGTCCCCTTGTGTCCCAGGCCGACACTGTCCCCAGGCCCGGTGCCATCCTAGATGCTGCCCTGACATTCACTCCTCATATCCAGTCACTTGTTAAGTCATGTCACTTCCACCTAAGGAACATATCCAAAATACCATCATTTATCACCCAAGATGCTGCCAAAATTCTTATTCACTCTCTTGTCATATCGTGTCTAGACTATTGTAACTCTCTTTTAATTGGCCTTCCCCTCCAGAAACTGTCACCTCTCCAGTCCATAATGAACACTGCTGCTAGGCTTATACACCTTAGCAACCGCTCTTCCTCTGCCATACCATTCTGCCAATCCCTGCACTGGCTTCCACTCCCCTTCAGAATTAAATTCAAATTAATGACCCTGACATTCAAAGCACTTCATAACTCTGCCTCTCCCTACATCTCTGAACTAATCTCCATATACGCACCCAACAGATTACTACGCTCCTCTACTGACCTGCTACTCAACTTCCCTCATTACCTCCTCACATGCTCGCATTCAAGACTTTGCAAGGGCTGCACCCCTCCTCTGGAATTCTCTCCCACGGTCTGTCGGACTTTCTTTTAGCTTTCAAGAAATCTCTTAAAACCCACTTTTTTAGAGAAGCCTACCCTCACTGTTAACTACCCAATGCAATACCGCTTACAGTACTACATCTCTCACCCACTTTACTCTGATCTTGCCCACTCCCATACCTTGTGTATCATTTCCTTCCCTTTAGATCGTAAAGCTTTTTCTGTACAGGGCCTTCCTCACCTCCTGTACTGGTATTTATGGTAATGTATGTAACTCCATATTTATTGTGATGTAAGTAACTCCTTATGTTCTATGTATGTAATTCATGTGATTTAGTTGTATAATCACATTCACTTTACAGGGCTACGAAATAAGGTGGCACTATAGAAATACATGTTAATAAAATAATAATAATAACTACCTTCCAGGCAAGACTCCCATTTTCAGAATTTTCTGTGATTAACAGACATTCAAAGAAATAGAGGTGTGCAAAGCATTGTGGGAGCTGGAGCTTACTACTGCTATGTTGTTTCAGTGGTATGTAGTCAGCTTGTGCATTGCACAGAATAGTTTAGCAAACATACGAACTGGCAAATACTTTTTCCAGTAGCAGTTATATTTATAGATATCTAAAATCACTAAACAACAGTTAAATTTAATTTATATTGACAGCTGCTCAGAATTAAACACATTAAATTAATTCAAGGGAATGAAACAGGACATGCAGCATATAATGTATAAATGTGTAAACAGTTTCATGAAATAGGGCAGTGATGTGGGCCTCTGCATTTAGAAAATCCTGCACAATTTGCAGCATTCACCAATATCATTCAGCACCCCAGTGGAACTATTTGATAGATCATTGGAAAACAAAATCTTAGGAGACATGTTTTTTCTTTTTAAAATCCAAATACATTGTCCTGCTTTGCATAGTGCCACAGTACACAGAGATGCCTAATACTTTGTTAAATGAAACAATAATGAGAGGTTAGGAGAGAGAATTTGGTTAAATCTCCCTGTACTGTCTTTTTTTTAGTGTTTCTCTTTATTCATGTCCCCTGTTTCTCTCTGCTTCTCTCGCCCCTCCCCTGTCTCTTGCCCAGTTTCTTCAGGAGCAGGCTATGATTAATATACATAATTGTAACAAATTGTCGCTAACTGCACAAAATCGCTCTCCCAGCTGCTGGCCGGGAGAAGTGCTGACGCTTCTCTCTGCATCTATAGAAAGTAGAAGAAAGGCTCCAGTCGCAGCAGGAAGCGGAGTGCAGAACGCCGCGCCCCCACCCAGCCTGCACCTTTCATTCTGCAGCTGGAGGTCTGAAAGGGAATGTTTAAATGCAGATTGATCCCCTGTCATTATGATGACATTGCATTTTTATCTGTATTAACCCATTGTGCCTTTGAATCTCAGTGCTTGAAATCTATGTTAATATTTGTATTGTAGAAAACTGTTCTCATTGTTGGGCACTTCAGAAATATTACTGTAAATCCGTCTGTGAAATTTGCATCATTTTGATGCAAGAGATTGTGCAATTTGTTTGTATTTAGAATCACACCACACAGACAGAACATAGATTTGGGGTGATTATTTGTAGGCAAATATGTATTTAGCTACCATTTTAAAACCTTTCTAGGCTAGATTATTTTATATACTTTCATATTAAAGTATGTCTACCATATATTTCAGGGAACCTTTCTAGGTTATACAGTGCCAAAATGAGATAGGACTACAAAGTCTTATAATCCACATTGATGCATGATGTATTTCCATTGTAGTCCATTGCCACTGATGGAGGCTTATGTTTTTTCTTTTTGTTTAACCTGGTTATTTGTTACTTGACATGTCACAGGGTTTCCAAACTGGCCAGGTGCACAGATATATTAAAGAGCTACTGTGATCTGAACTAATGCCACATGGTTACTCTGCTGGATATACATTATTAACTGTATGTAATGCTTAAAAACACAATATTCCTGCTTGGTATGTTGACCTTGGAGTATGTATTGCACTATGCATACATTTAAAGCAGTATGACTATGACGATTTTTATTCATCCAGGTCATGGTACATCTAATAAAAGTAATTCTTAAACAACTGGACCTGCTGAGTAATCATTAAAGCCGTTTCACTATTTATCTGAGCAGCTTCTTTAGTTCAATTGACTGCTGTGGGAAGTCCTAGGCATATAAACGCTTCCACTGATCCAATCACAATGGCAATTATAATGCTTCAGTAAAGGATAGAGTTGGCACCTTTCGTGCCCGTGGAGATCAGACAAGTGGCGGGGCTGTGATGCAGAGGGGGTGGGGTTGTGTCGCGGCGATGATATTGGCTGATTGCCATGTCAATCATGGGTAATCCTGCCCGGTTTTCCTAATTCAGATTCCATATTACTGGGCTGTCTGGGTCAAAACCGGACAGGTGGCATCCCTAGTAAAGAAGTAGTTTTGTGCATTACTAAATACCAAAGTGCTAGAAACGGCACCATTATTAGAAATTGTGCTAAGGGTTTTCTTGGATGATGTGAAACGCAAGTGGGAGGGGGGACTGAAAGAAGTGCTGCAGCTCCATAACATTTTTAAATTCTGTTTCTTTCTCCTAAAGACATCCTTGGGTCTACAATGTATTCTTGGTAAGCTGTGCAACATCCAGTCACCTGTGTTGCTTAACTTCATAATTTTTTCTTGCCAACACAGCCTACTCAGCCTGTATAGAGGATTAAATATGGCATAAAGTTAGGCCTCCTGTCTATACTGTTTTGTTGGAAAGGTATCTTCATAAAATGGCCAGAAAAGTGCCATTATGGCCAATATGTGCCTACATTAATGAATTTGTTTATTAAATATCCCCAGCCCATTGGAGTTGTTCTAGTTCTAGTGGTGATGTTATTTCCTATTCTGAACCAGCTATATGCCATAGAGCCCCCTTTCTACTTGTGCAGCTGTTATTCAGATGCCACATTTTCATTTAGTGGAGTTCTTTTGGATCTTAACGGCTTACTATATAAATATTGCTAATTTGCACAGTTCATCAATGCTGTAATGAATCAATACTCATTTATACAATATCAAGTAAAAGTAAATGGATTTGCCTGAGTAACTTTGACTCTGGTGGAGGTAGTAAGACCAGGAACTGGATCATGTTGTGTGAATGTGGAACTTGTCCTAATGCCTTTTGCACTTCTCCGAGGACTGAAAGCTCGGTGTCATCAGCATGACAAGATAGGAGCAGCTGCCTGAGCTGATTATAAGGGATGGTTGTATAGCTACTCTTGGTGTTTAGCTGGGGTGAGAAATCTGAGGGCAGTAGAGCATATTATAGATTTCTTTTTATTCAACCAAGGCATGCAGTGACCCATGAAATGCACCAGAGAGTCTCAGGTCATCACAGAAAATCCATAAACACATTCTTGCTCTTTCTGTGCTTTGTTTAATTACTGGTGCAGTGAAGATCTATTATTAGAGGTTCCGAAAAAGATCATTAATGTGTTTTTTATTCTGTGTGATACAATGAGGAGGAGGGCAAGCTTTTAACTCTTGTGTTGCAGGACAGCTGTCTTTTCTGCTGCAAACAGACGTGAATTTCAGATTTAGTCTTCAGTCCCAGAGGTGCCTCCAGCTCTAAATTGTATTCACCTCTGGATGTGAGGTTAAAATGGGCTTTAGGTCTCAATGGTACGAAGAAAAATGACTTGTATTAGGGTCTGTAGAAACTAGAAAATGTAATATGTGAATTGACAGTGGTTTAAAAATATAATTGCAAATACAGACTGTGTGTCATTGTTATTTACACATACTATGCATTTTTTCCATAGCTCTAGCGATGTGCTGAGGGCAGACAACAATTATACTGGAGGGAAGGCAATATCACAATGTATTTCTGCCAGTCTCTAGGCACTGGACCTCCACTTGCCCCATAAGTCCTCTATTGGCTTCTGCGCAAAAAAAACTGCTGTCCTGCATAAGCACTACCCTTATACAAGTGCAAATTTGGGTCATAGTGTTCAATAACAGATTTAGTTGGATCACTTTGATAATTGGGCTTTAAATTAGCTACTCCTATTTGTTGTACAGCCAACAAATTTATTTCTGGAATTAATACATGACAATAACATGCAGCCCTTTAAATGTATGTCCTTTATTCGTTTTATTTTGTATATTATAGTTAATGGGTCCATAAAATATGGATTGCGCAAACCAATACTGGGCACTGGATAATCCTCCAGATGTTATTGAATTATTGTGCATTCCTGGTTGATAAATTATGCCAACTATGTTGTGTACATCTGTTTACTGTAGGAACCAGGCTGTGCTGGTCACACATAGAGCAGAACCGATGCATTTGTCTACTAATTTGAATAATTTAATCCAGCCACCTTTGCTCCATTAAGCAGATATTTAAAATCAGCTACATCTGAAAACTAATTCTGTATTTATTATTACTATTATATTATTTATTCAGCCTGGGAATATCAATATTGGCAGTGCACAAAATTTGATGTCCTTACAGTACTTACACAAGTACCAACTGTGGTGTGCAAAGTGGATGATATACAGAGCCAGCTCTGTAAGTGCCATTCTCAGTATTTCACAATCTGCTTAACTCGAGGAACAATGAGCTTCCAAATGATGCAGATATTGGTCCAATCTTTCTGCACCCTGAGCACAAAGGGAAAGTGATTTATCAGCTTGCGTAATGGTAGGAATGACGTTCAAAGCACTTAAATGCAGTATACGGGATACAGAGTCTTGCATCAAACTTCCAACATAATATAAAAGCTTGGAATAAATATTTTGGATTGTGATTTTATATTGTATGGCAAGTAATGTGCTTATATAATTACGCTTCATTTCTGTGCCATCAGTACCCAGCTGTGCTAAAATACATTCGGCTCTTTCCCAACACTTCTTACTTTTTTGGTATTGTCTACCATCTAAACATGCCTTTCCCTTTAAGACCTCATAGGTGGCGTAGACTTGATTTCAGCTGCACTGACTAAAAACATATAAGACTGGGCAGCTTGCATGGCTAACATTCACACTGCTTATTTACCTTGACTATATGATCAAATGTTGATTCTTGGACAAAAGTTGAAGCCCAGTTGTAATGGCGGAGCCTTCTTGAGATGAATGTACTCTTAGATATCAGGACATGTATTTACTCCTATTTCCTTTTACTTGGATATAACAATAAGAGGTTAGCTTGTAGCCATATTTACCAACTGTTATTGGTTATTGGTGGTTTTTGTGTGTTTCCTGGTATGTTTAATGCATACACCAATTTATTGTACAAGACTGCGAAATATGTTGGTTTTATATAAATATATAGTGAATAAAGTATCCCTTCTTGTAAAATTTAAGGATATTATTTTACCTCTGAATACCATATAAAAACACAAGGCCGAAATATCCTTGTATTTTGTAACAGGGGGTACTATATTATTATAATATACAAGTGTCAGTAAGGCATGTGACAAAAAAGACATAGTTACATAGTTAAATTGGGTTGAAAAAACACAGAGTCCATCAAGTTCAACCCCTCCAAATAAAAAACCCAGCATACATACATACACACACATCTCCACTCTTTCACACAAACCATATATGCCCATAGCTATACTAACTGTAGAGCCTAAGCTCCGATTATAACCAATGAAATCACTTAACACTGTTTATAAGGATATCATTTATAGGATATTCATGGCTTTTGTGTATTAAATATAATACTTTGCATTAAAACCTGACTGATTAATTCTATATAATAATTCTATATTGAATTCCTTGGTTCACTATATGTCCCTGAAGTTGTTGGAAGCTCACATAGCACAACCAGTGGTGGATTAATACTATGTGAGGCCCCTAGGCTACACTTTCCAGAGAGCCCCCTTCTAAGCTACATGTTTAAAAATATCACAATTGCAACATGGAGCATGGCACCCTACTGGGCCCAGCAGCATCTGCAGACCTGCTGAACAGCTAAAAAAAAGGAGAACTAAACCCCCTTTAGCCAAAAGTCCCCACTGGCCCCCCTCTGCTCCCCCCCTACATAGTGTTACACCTGAATTGTGTCCCTTCTAGAAATACTGACCACATTCCCAGTGAGCTTCGCTTCGCTGACTCTGCATGTGCTGTCAGTATTTATAGAGGGGACACAATTCAGGGATAACACTGTGCAAGGGGGAGGCAGGGGGGGCAAAGGCTAAAGCGGGTTTAGTTCTCCTTTAAACAAAATAAAAACACCAATTGAAAAAGCCCCATTGGCCCCTCAGCACTGAAGGCACCTGGGCTATAGCCTAGGTTAGCCTATGCATTAATCCACCCCTTTGTACTTCATCATGAGCTAACGTTTCCACTCGCACATGAGAGATGTGCTTATAAAACTGCTGAGGTACTGATGGATTCACATTTTGCATTAAGGATTTTTCCTAAAATAAACCCTTGTACTTGTAATGTTACCTGAACTGCCCTCACCGCACTCTTCCCACTCTGCAGACAGAGTAATACACCTTCATATTCTACTCCCATTCTTACCATGTCTTCCCTGACAATTCCCTGCCTCTCTCGAAGAGCGACGGAGTATATAGATTACAGGAATTTTGATTTCTTGAACCCATCTTTGCTGTACCAACTGTGCCTTCTAGGCTATTGTGTTTCTGTGGTGTGAGAGGTTAGTTGGAGAAGACATCTGTCTTGTACTGATAAGAGCATGTAGTGGGAGGCTGGTTTGGCTCATTAGTCTGTCTCGATCTAGACACTTGCAATGTCACTGTCAGAGGTTAGCATTTAAGCTGCAATGGTTCTTGGTGTCTTTATTCGTATCGGCAACCAAGTGGTTAATGTTTGCTGTTTTTTCAGCATTACAATGTAACATTGGAAACCATGGACTCTAATGTACCCCTTTTATAGTTGATGGCTCTACAGATTATGGCTGCATGTGTAATGGCTAAAGGCTTCTTATACACATGTTGTAAATGAAAAAAAAATTGAATTTATGTAATTGAGAAAGTGTTGTTATAGTCTTGTATTCTTGGTAGGGCTTGGTAGGCCTGTGACGATGCTCAATTACAGTCTCGTGGCGAGAACATTGTAATACAAAACAGCTTACCTAGAAGAGTAAGCTGGAGGCTGAATTGCCGCAGGGATACTCTGCATTATTGTATTTAAATAGTATTAGGTATGTTTGCTTATGAAACAATGGCCTCTAAATTTGTACATCTCACACCAAGTCATTGTGCACAGGGAACCTTTGTTCTGATTACATTTTATTAGCTATGAAAACAACTGCCAAAATATATCTTCTCGTTTCCTTATGATATTTGTGGTAACAATTCTGTCTTTTTATTAGTCAGGAGTTTTTTTTTTTTTAGCTTGCCAAAGCAATGAAATTGTACTGTACAAGAGCACCAGTAATACATTACATATAAATTATTCTGTCACCGCCCTTCTTTTAAAACAGTTGCTCCTTTTAGCAATTAAGTTCAAATTCATTATTTGTTCATCATTTTCTTTTAATAATAATTCACGCCCTTGTCTCCGATGGACAAAGAACGGTGTCACAGTGTGGACCTCTGCTGGCCATAGCTCAGTACTGCATATGTCCCTTTGCAGCTGTCAAGGACATAGAAGCAGCGGCATCTCTCTGAGGCCATACCTATAAGCTGTCACACACAGTGACACAATTAGTAAAAGCTGCCAGTCTGTGCACCCAGGAATAGTGAACTGTACAATTTGATTTCCTTTGCAAGGTATAATTTGCACTTTTAATTCACAGACGGAAAAAACAAATTTCCAGGGGCGTGAGCTGTGTCTAGATTATGTCATTTCCTAATGCACCAAGCTCCAGCAGCAAATGCTAAGGATGCCTGATTGCATAGAAGCATTTTTATGGTGATGTCAGTAAATAATGAAACCATTTGTAAGCCTCGGAGTCACTGAAACAGAATGTGCTTGTCCTGCTCTGTCTGCTCAGTTTTCATTTCTGATCTAGAAAGTTCCGCAGTATTTGCATGGATGCGAGTGCCTCATCTCAGTCGACTGTTGTAATAATAGGATATTAATTTATCTTTCTCAGTCCCATCTTCATAATTAAGGACCACTAATCATTCTTGCCTATCCATCCAAGGCCTTCTTATTTTTCTAATGTGTACTGTCAGGAGCATCCTTCAATTTCCATTTTAATGCTGGGATTTCTTTTGGGACCATTCCTGTAGACTTTGCAACTGAGCTTATATTTAAAATATTAACCATTTGTGTAAATTTGCAAGTTCTTATCATTATGGGTAAAGACCTTGGTGGGGACTATAGTCAACTAATGTGGTATTGAGCACTTGCTTACTGATTCCATTAATGGGCTATATAATATGGCTAGAATGAAGCAGGGAGTGGATACAGCTTGAACCTTATTCCCATACTGAAAAGGTTTTTAGAATTTTGAGTTACAGCTTTTTGCTGTCCTTGTGGTATAATATCTGTTTAACTTCTCTTTAACAAAAACAAGTTTAGTGAAGCAGACATATTTTCAACAGTCTTTGTGTTGTATCATTCCAAGAGCAAATTGAGCCTTAATCCTTTTATGTCATCCTGTCTATATAGACACACCCTCAACTGCTACTTGGCTACTTCTTAGTTACCCAAATAGGGAAAGAAGACACTATAACTTCCAAAGTGTAGAGGATTCATTGGGGCCCTCACCGAAAAGGGGTATTAATATATATTTGTGAAAAAGATATCTGCCTAAATTTGTGAGGACCATAAGAATTCTGCTGTTGGTCCCAGTAATATTATCCCCTGGTGTTAGTTTGCCAGAAGGTTGCCTATTCATTATTGCAGCTCTAAACTAACCAAATAAAATAACTCTCACTATTTACTTTGCTTTCCAGGGAAGTAAAGCTGAAGATGATTATGACAAAACATATTTTTACTTTTATCCTTAGTATCCTTGAGCTATATTGCCTAATTTGTGTTGTAGTAGTAGTAGTAGAAGTTTAGGGTGATTGCACAATGGGAGACTTGTCACCGACAGTTTAATCTTCGATATCACAGTGATCTGAAGGGAAGCAACTTCATGTGGTTAAGCCAGAATGACGCGAGTACTAAGTTTTACTTGTGGTGATCATAATGTTATTCATTCGAGAGTCTTTTTCTGGAGATTTCTCGCCTGCGGTAGTGAAAATTTAAGCACAGGCAAATCTCCCTGTATCCATGGCCCTTATTGTCATAATTTTATAATGTATGAGCGACGAGAGCACTTGCATGCATAGAAAAACTATGATCTGCAAAAAAAAAAAAGATACTGTATATATTAAAAAGATTGCCAAGTGTTTATTATCACTTTTTCTGCCTAAATATTCAGGTGATCTCTTTATTAACAGGTTAATTATGTATCTTTAGCTGTTCATAAGAAAATGTGGAATACATTTTACATCTGTTACATAAGGTATCCTATTTCAATTCTTGCTTTTAACATGACTTGCATTTGACAGGTCTTTCACATGGAAACTAGAGTTTAAGTCTCCAGGTCAGGCAGCTGAAATTGGCTGTCCGCCCCCAAAAACAGTTTTTTGCAGAATAAAAAAAATTGTAAACAGACAATGTCGTTCAATAGCAATTACATTTACAAGTAATTTTGAAACCACTGAAAGCAGTTATTATTAGACTGGGACAGAGGTTCTCTTTACTAGAAACCCAATCAAGTACATTAAGCACTTCATGAAGCTTAAAATGAAAGGGATGCTGTTTGTTGTGTGTCATCTGTGTGAATGGGCAAATTACAAAATTTATGACCAGTGCTATGTATGGATTCATGAAAACTATGGTTCAAAACAAAATGGAGAAACGCGCCATTGTTTGTGCATTTTACAGTTGCACAGTAGCAATCCAACTGCATGAAACTTTTTAGACTGCACTGTTGCACCTCTTAGTGCTCTTGCAGTTCTGCAGATTGTAAATAACTGCACTCTTGCACCTCTTGGCACTCTTGCATTTCTGCAGAGGAAGTTAAAGATCCTTATATTTCACTTCAACAAAGTTGGGCCCAGGGCTCACTAGAGTATATAGCATTACTAGCTATTGCAGCCTTTCCAAATTAGTACTGGCTGAGATGGAATAAGTTGATACAATCTATCTATTACTAGTACATAGAGTTCAATGTGTCCAATATTTCTAATTATTGGAAACATATGACACTTAGCACAGGAAAGAGGCAAAAGCTTGCATTGGCTTTGAATAAGAATCAGCAGATGTGGAGGGGGTTTTTCATTTACAATTTCATGTGACAGTTCTAACAAAAGGGAACAGTGTCACTGCCCCTGTGCATCTTTTATATTTTTTGTGCCCTTTCACTAGGCATTAATATTGTAACCTCTTGAGGGCAGGGACCTCCATTATATTGTGTCCCTTACAACATGACTGTAATTATTGTATATATATATAATAATATTTGTACCTTCCCATTATGTAATCCCACTGCAATTTCTAGTTTCACTACATAAATGTTATACATACAAACGTCCTTATGTCTTCAGTCTGCTTTAAGCATACACATACCAATATCTCATTCTGCATTAACAATTTTTAGTTGCATTATTGCACATTCTTCCTTATCCTCTGCTTGGATCTCCCAGTATGTATCCTGTTTTTCCCCAAGACCCTCTTTTCTCATGATCCATTTTTATCTTTGTTCCTGTTTTCTTTCCATTACTCTTTCCCCTCATTATGTTTTTTCCCTCTCACTCACTCCCACCTCTCTAGATGTTCTCTTGCTGCCCCTCCTCTCTCCACCTTCTATGTCCCTTTTTCTCCTTTCCTATTGAAATGTTTTCCTGCCCTCAATTCTCAAGTGCATTTGCTGCAGTGCTTAATGTAAGCACAGCCATGTTCGATTACCCATTTAACAGAGCAACAAGTCTTTATTGTGTAATAAAGTGTCCTATAGTTCTTTTCCGGCTCTTGGAGGCCTTTTACCAGTCACTGAGTGTGTTTGACCTGGACAGGGTTGCTGTTGGTGGGGGGGTTATGAGGGGAATAAGAAATATTATAGCTCATCTATGTAGTTGTTAAATAAGCAATCACTGTGGTTTTAAGTGCAAGCTCTCCAGACAAACTTTTAATGTAGATATGACATGCTTATAGATCTGCAATATGTGTAGGTTACTGGATAAAGATAAAGAGGATTGTGAAAATCAACATACAGTAGACAGTGTACAAAAGCATACTTGTATGCTGTATTTATAAATCACTTATAAGCCAAAGGCAAGTCGACTAGATTAATTGCAATAGATAGAGCGATAGATTGGCTTATCTGCTATCTCTAATGCAACTTGAGCATTGAATCCATATCAGAAATGTTCAGTCGGTGGCTGAAGCTGAAATGAAAATCCCAGCATCCACATGTTTTATTTCTATGGTAAAAGTGCACTATATGCGTATAAACTCTCATTGCTTTCTCCTGTTTACCCCTCCCTGTTTTGCCACAGTGCTGTAAATAAAGTAATGTGTTTTACTTTTCAAATAAATTCTTCCTTCACCTGCTTTAATTTGGTAATCTAAGGTAGGGTTGGACAAATGGTAAAATCCCAGAATCCAATTGACAACCAAGAACTGCTGGGTGGTGCTGGCAGTTGTTTTTTAAGAAACATCTAAAAGGCTACAGGTTGCCCATCCTTAGAAGAAAACATGGCCAGTGGTATAAACTGAATCAGGCAGGTCACATGTATGCCATTTTATGCTCAACGTGACAAACAACAAATTAAACAAAAATATACATAGAATCCCAGACCATTTTAAAAGATATTCGGATAAATTCTGATAAAATGTAAATTATTATGATAAGCAGGAAGGATTTAATGGGTTTGTGTATTCTTGTTCCATTATTCCTAGGGCTTGAGGAGTTTGTCTATACAAATGCAGTCCCCAAGCTGCACGTGTAGTGTCTGCTCTAGACTTCCATCTTCTCCATTGCTTATTTCCCGCAGGCCAGTTGACTGTAAGTTGATTTGAGCAGAGAGGCCAGCGGTGTGAAGTGTTCGATTTCCTGCAAGCTTTCCCCTGGGACCCTTTATGTAATGTTACACGGTTACTGGAAGAGAAAAAGTCGCAGCTCCTGGGATTATGTTAGCAAACAATCTATACTCAGTTTACATTAACATCAGTTGTAGGTGTGTAAAGAAACCAGCTCATGATCAAGAGTGATGGAGGCACATTTTTATGGACCTGTTTCACGCAACGTATTTCTTGCAAGGATATAGTGAACCCTGCTCTGGATGCATCTTGTAAAGTGGCTAAACATGAAATTATAATGAATTGTATGCTAAACAGTAGCCCCAGTTATGTGTACTGATTGCTGGCAATTTTTACAGCTAGGATGCATGTCTGTTCCTTGGGTTTTAGGCAATTAATTCTAGAACTCATCTGTAGTGTTTTTAAGCAAATAATGTTTCTCTCATCAATCATTTGTCTTATTTTGAAATAGGTACAAATAGACAAGGAAACATTTTAAGGGGTAAGTCTTGGAGATTCTGAGAAAACAAAAAGAGCTTTATTACATAAGATAGACTACTACTATTAGTACATTATACCACCTTCACAAGGTTTTTAATTTTATATGATACAGAGAAGGAATACAAGGAGAAATGATTTGCTGCAAAATGTTACAACTACGTACATGACAAAACAAGCATGCATGCATGTCGTGAATGTTAATCAAATGCTGCTCTTATTAGTTGTTGATAAGATGGGACTGGAAACATTGGACATATGATGTCTGAAAAATACTGCAGAAGAGTTCCAGAACACAGAAACAGCACAAAATAGGGTTTTATCCGTATTATATAGTGCTGTACCACTGCTCAGAGAGATTCCTGCTGTATATCATATCACATACATACAATTAAGTTTGAAATAGTCTCGGTGCTCATCAGGTCTGTCTTAAAGCTATCGGGAAGTTCTGAGAATCACATTAATTTTGGTTGCAATTGTCTTCTTTCCCTAATTCATAGTGTTGTCCACATCATACATATCAAATGGACAAATGGAATTGTTGGGCCAATATTCAAGATCTTTTGTACTTCCCCTGCAGCTAGGGAGGAAAATGTGGCTACATTCCGTGGTTCCGAGTACTTGTGCTACGACCTATCTCAGAATCCCATCCAAAGCAGCAGCGATGAGATCACCTTGTCTTTCAAAACTCGACAAAGGAACGGGCTCATTCTACACACCGGCAAGTCTGCAGACTATGTCAACCTGGCGCTTAAGGGAGGAGCCGTTTCCCTGGTCATCAACTTAGGCTCTGGTGCCTTTGAAGCTCTAGTAGAACCAACCAATGACAAGTTCAATGACAACGAGTGGCATGAGGTCAAGGTCACCCGGAATTTACGCCAGGTAAGGAAGCCAGGGGACCATTGGTAAAGCCTTGTTTTGCTAGAATAGGAGAGGAGGCAGTAAATTAAGTGGTGACTTTTTCTTATTAGAGCAAGTGCAGCAATTAATTATTGACAAGATTGGAAATAATGTACCCCATGTCCTGGTTTGCATTCTCTTTTTATTGTTATATAGGTGTTACATTTTATTTCTAATTAAAGTTTCTAGATGCATTTGCCTTCAATTATATGATCAAGTAAAGTGGTTTTTGTAGGGTTTATTCATTGGCTTATTAAGACCTATTACTGCATGAAAGTCTGCATGTTTACATGAGTGTACTCACACTGAAGGTATGGCCTATTGATGCATTCTCTACTCATGCATATTAATTTATAAATAACTGTTTAACATCTTCACAGAAAAGATTTTACATAGAATAATATATTTTTTTCTCAGTATTTGATAGAGACTACTGTAAATACTAATTCATTGTGGAACTGCCATTGCATCTTTCCTTATCTGTACACAATTCCAAGAATAATAGCAAATACAAAGTACAGTGCTACTTCAGAACCTGATGTAGTTTTTATATGTGTTAAGGGCTTAGATATTAGCCTGGCTAAATATATTCATATTCAGCTAATACTTTAGAGCTATAATACACATAATTCTAAAGTGTGATGTAACTATTGGTTAAGAGGCTTACTTAATATTTGGAGAAAAGTTGCAACAAGCATACAAGCTAACGTGAAGTATGATAAAACATAACTGTATGCATCTCAAGGCAGCTGGCAAGGATGCTTTGTACTCGGCACTGATGCTGGGCAACCCGTCTGAGTCACCAATGTAATGGCTTCTTGAACAGAGTTAATTATCATTATTTCTGTGTTGTGATGACACATGTTAGGAATGCCCTGCTTGCACAGAACTTGGGAACTGTAAGTATGGCGTATGTGCTGGGTAATTTGTGGAAACGAGTCACTTGACTGCATGAAGAGTGATTGTACTGCTTCTGATGTGTGAGATAAGAAGGAGGACTGGGGTCTGGGCCAGGTGAGCTATATGAAAAGGTGATCTGAGGGGATGAAAAGGGTGGGATAGTCTCACTACCTGCTTCAGAGCAATTAACCCCAAATCATTCATGTAATGTTTCATTGCTACTAACCAAAACCTTTCCAAGGTTGTACTAACACCCTCTTAACTGATCATCTTTGTTTTTCTGTTTTATTTTCCTTATTTTATTTGGTTGGATCTAACAGTCCTTCTGTTCACAGTTATTCAATTTCCTTTCTTCCCCACTTTTCCGCAAAGCACTCTGGCATTGGACACGCTATGGTAAACAAACTACATTGTCTGGTAGATATCATTCTTATTTGTCAAATTATTTTCTCTGGAGCTGCGGTGTGTTCTATCCTTTTGCCTTTTTTCTATTTTTTGCTCCAATTGAACTCTCTTCTTTCTGTTTCATGCCGACCCCTTCCATTTTGTTCCCCACTTCAGGGCTCTTAACTTGCAAATATACACCAGTGTCTAACACAAAGCAACCAATTGAAGCACAGCACATCTAATGGATTGGTTTCTATGAGTTACTTCACTGGAGAAAAATTTGTACCTGTATTGGCAAATGAGCCCTTGAAATGCCTCCCATCTTCTAATCTAAAATAAATAAATAAATATGTTTATCTGTTACAAACATGTATGTAATGTGGATTATTTACATATGTGTATGTTCAATTCATTTTCAGATCAGATCCATTAAATGCCAGTAGTTTATTTTATATCATTATTCTATTATCATTTATGTCATGCTTACATTAATCACTTTTACCCTGCTTTCACCCACCCCAAGGCGTGTTGCTATCCTTCCACATATTTATTTATTCACTGTCCTATAAGGCACATTCCAAACCTTGGACAGTGATGAGTGAGTCCATTTTGTACAAAACTTCTCTCTCTTAAGGAGCATCTAGTTAATCACAGCTGCTCCTTCATACTAAGTCCATTAAACATTCTGCATGCATTTTTGCCATCACCTGAAATGGCTTGAGTGTTGCTGCTGGCAATAGTGTCCCTCTTATGATTAAATCTCTCCGACCTTGATAGCTTTCAGTTTACATAATGCATAATTTGTCCAGATGTTGGGGATGGGGGACAAATCAGAAAACTACTGGGGTAAATTGAAACAAAGTTGTCAACACTGTGCTGCTGTAACAAAATGCATATACAGCTGAAATTCACACACATTCGTTATTATAGGAAGCAGTGTGAATACTCTAGAGAGTTGTTTTCATAAAAAGCATATGAAATTAGTTTGTAGTAGGGATGTAATGTTTCTATCAGCTTTAGGTTAACCTGAAGTAGGAAAGATGAGGTAGATTAGATGACATAAGCTAAGTGCTAAGAAAATATTTCGGGGAGATTCTGTCGCCTGGCGATTAATCGAGGTGACAATCTCCCTGAACTGCCTTCTCCCTGTCCGCCCCCTGTTTAAATAAAAAAGCGCCAGCACCAATGCACATGCGGCGCGCCGATTTCCGGAATCACCCGAAGTTTCCTCACGAAGCAACTTCGTGTGATTCCGGAAATCGCCGCGCCGCGTGTGCATTGGTGCTGGCGCTTTTTGACTTGAGAAGGAAATTCAGGGAGATTGTCACCTCGCAGAATCGCCAGGCGACAGAAACTCCCCGAATCTCCCTGTCTGCACCAGCCCAAAAGGCTCAAGTTACACAGCAGATAGCAGATAAGCTCCGTAGAACATAATGTTATCTGTTATCCATTACTTATCCTGTGCCATGTAGCCATTTTTCAATTTCCGCCATTGCTCTACAGCAGCTTGTTTATATGAACTATAGTAGTGTTTCTGAAGCAAACAGATCAGTTTCAACAGCGCAGGGCAACACTACATGATATTTTCTTTACTTTAAAACACTTTCCTTTTTTGGTGTTACTGTTCCTTGAATAGGGGGACATAGGTTTTACTATTGAGTGCTGTTCTAAAGCTGACCATAGATGTAAAGATTTTTGAAAGATCCAATTGTCCAATTGTCTCAAAACGATCGTTTAAATGCCCGATGTGTCCATCAACTAAAAAGACAATTTCAGACGATATTGCCAGCAAAACTGAAGGTCCACAGCCTGCTTGGCCCTGCAAACATAGGTAGATTGCATGGGGACCGATAGATTTTCTAACCTGGCCGATCAATCTTCAGACTGATGTCGGACGAAAAATCGTAAGAAATACGATCGTTTGTATCCCACTAACCGCACGATAATTTGAGAGATTGGTCGGACTTCGGCAGGGAAAGATCGTTGCGTCTATGGGGAGCTTTAGATCTACCAGGCAGCTGTTATCTTGTGTTAGGGAGGTGTTATCTGGTTACCTTCCCATTGTTCTTTTGTTAGGGCTGGGGCAGACAGGGAGATTGTCGTCTGGCGATTAATTGCTGGCTACAATCTCCCCAAACTTCCTTCTCCCTGTCCGATGCCTCTTGAAATCAAAAAGCGCCAGCGCTAATACACACGCAGCGAGGCGATTTCCGGAATCGGCCGAAGTTTCCTCACAAAGCAACTTAGGGCCATTCTGGAAATCGGCTGAAGTTTCCTCACGAAGCAACTTCGGGCGATTCTCTAAATCGCCGCGCTACGTGTTTATTAGCGCTGGCGCTTTTTGATTTTTACAGGCGGCGGACAGGGAGAAGGCAGTTCGGGGAGATTGTCGCCAGCGATTAATCGCCAGGCGACAGAATCTCCCCGAATCTCCCTGTTTGCCCCAGCCCTAAGGCTGCTGGGTGGGGGAAGGGGAGGGGGTGATATCACTCCAACTTGCTGTACAACAGTAAAGAGTGATTGAAGTTTATGAGAGCATAAGTCACATGACTTGGGGCAGCTGGGAAATTTAAAAAATGTCTAACGCCATGTCAGATTTCAAAATTAAATATAAAAAAAATCTGTTTGCTCTTTTGAGAAATGGATTTCAATGCAGAATTCTTCTGGAACAGCATTTTGAAAAAATTCCCGTTACAGGATCCCTTTTATCATACATTATTGGTTAAATGGGTGAACAAATCATTTCCACAAATTGCACAGAACCTGCTTCTTTATAGCTTCACTTTCATAAAGATAGAGTGTAGGAAGGTGCAATCTTAGGGGCAATGACAAACTACTTTATAAGTCAATTGGATTTGGACAGGGAGCAGGGAAGCAGAATAAGCACTGCCAAGATTCTTCTCCCTTAACACATCTCAGTGTTATAAGGAAAAACATTATAAGTAAATGGTGAATCGGTTGATATAACTGCAAAGTGTTGAGTCATACCAATATACATAGGTTCATCTCTTGGCGTTGTAGGTGGTGAATGAGGAACCAGGAAATGTGGAGTCAGAATCAGTTCAGTACCAAATGTGCTCCCACAAACTTTTTACATGCTTGTGTTGCTCTCTAACTTTTGTTTACATTTGAATGTAGCTCATTAGTAAAAAAAAGTTTGGGGACCCCAATGTCAGAAGTGGGGTCCCAGTTCAGATGATGAATTTTTCATGGATCTCACGGCCCAATTGTCCTGTAAGAGTCACAAAGCCAAGAGGATTAGGAAGTAAGGACTTAGGAGGAACTTAAGCACTGGACATTGTGGAACAGGCAAAGAACAGTAAGGTACTAGAAGGGTCAAGTGTTTTTGTAATCTGTATATCAGGCTCCATCGAGTCAAGCAGCAGACTGGAAGGGTCAGGAACAGGCTAGGAGTCAATCAACCATATCAATAAGACAAAGCGTACCCAGGAACTTAGCAGAATCTATATTCAGGCATTGAAATTGCAACCAAAGTGAGTTTAATTATTAAAATATAGTGTCAAAACTATTGCATTGTTATTAATGGCATCAATCGCCAGCTTGGCAAATCCATTTAATTATTGACAACTGCATTCAACCCACTAAATTCCATTCTCATTTACAAAATGTAAACTTGATCAGATTCTTGGTATAACAAAATCAAAGTACAGTAACAAGAAAATAAGGAAATTAACATGAAAATAATTTTTTTAGGTGGAGAGAACTATTTTTGTGAAATATGGTGTTGAAACGGCATTTGCACTTAATTTTATTTGTGTATATTTACATTTTTAACCCAAGAAATCATCAGATTCATATTTTTAAGACAAAGCCAATCAACACTCTAGCCTTCTTCCCCTCACCTTGTGCATTTTTCTATCTAACAATTCACTTCATCCTCATTTCTCACGCTTGGTTCAGCCCATCACATTTTGGCGATGGGTCAGGGCGGGTAAGGTGTAGGGAGAGGATTTTTCTTGGCATGTGTGTGAGCAGCTTTTCCTTCTTTCTGCCCTCCTTCCTTCTTGTTTGGTTTGAAGGTTTGAAGATATAATCAGGGCTATGGGCAAAAACTTTTTGGTGATCCAGACCTGGAAATCTCATAAATTTAATCTCTTCAGTGCTCAATGTGGCATAGAACACTCATCCAGCATTAAAGACTTTATGATTACATTTCATGTTAATTTATTTTGTTTTGGCAAATTTTTTTGGTGGTGGGTGGTGGATTGTGTGTTAAAGGGATTCTTATGGATGGTGGCTGGAGCTGTTAACTCTGTCATTGCTAGAGGTGCAAATAACCCTTGTGTTTCATGACAGCAATGTTATGGACGTTGGTGTGTCAAGAAAAAGGGTTATTATTTTTGATCCCTCCAGCAACACAGTGTTAAATGATTTTCATTGTAAGCAGCTGAACACGTGTGCCTGACAAGACATTCTTCTGGAAAGGGCAGAGAAGCCTTAAATATTTCAATGCTTCACATTATTCTGATACATTGCCTTGCAAATAGTATTTAGATTTTCCACCAGATTTTATGAAATTATAAATCTGACAGTGACGTTATGATCTGTTTAGTTTTGATAAATAAATAGTTTTGATAAAATAAATATTGAATCTGCTGTTTGCATAGTTATTAAATATCTGTCGTAGGAGTTCTTATGTTACGTTGATGAAAAATAGTTTCCTTAACAAGCACACAATTGCCTTAATGCTTTCACCAGTACATTGTTAAAATAACTGACAAATTTTGGATAATAACACCACAGTTAAGAGGACAGCTGTAAAATAGAATATTCCAAAGAAGTTAAAGTAAACCAAATGCATAAATAAGGAAAAGCAAAACAATATCCAAGTGTACGGATACCCCAGTGGGCTGAAACATTATACACCATTAGAAATCATTGGGCCTGATTCTATGAACTTAGCAGGGCCCTCTAACAGTGAGCCCCATTTATTAACCCATTTATCAGTGTCACCTGAGCAGTGGACCCTGCCAACCAGGCCTGGACTGGCAATCTGTGGATTTTGGCAAATTCCAGAGGGGCTGCTATAAGTTGCTATAGACAGTCACTATCTATTAGGCTGGTGGCTGTTTTGGCCTCTATACTTGAAATGCCAGGGCCTGTCTTAACTTTCAGCCCAGGCCTGCCGGTGCACAATTAATGTATGGCCATGACCTTCATTTGCCTGGCCATAATCAGTATTGTTACAATACACCCCCTTTGTTATTTGCAGATCCCACTTTCACCTTTCTTGCCCCTCCTTTCTTTCATTGGGCCCCAGTCTGGAGTACCCATTTGTCTCCTGATAGAAGCCCTGGTGGAAGCTACATGAAACCATTGCTGCCTTGTAAATGTTGTTCAAGGAATCTATTTGTGCAGACAGGAAGATGACTTGGACTAAAAGCCACAAAGAAGCCAGTTATATTTTTTATTTTATATAAAACCATAGTTGCCTCAGCGCGTAACCTTATGAATTGCATTTGGCTTACCAGTTTTATTAAAATGTTAAACACT
The DNA here is from genome assembly GCA_024363595.1 of Xenopus borealis. Classification (NCBI taxonomy): domain Eukaryota; kingdom Metazoa; phylum Chordata; class Amphibia; order Anura; family Pipidae; genus Xenopus; species Xenopus borealis. The sequence goes on from CM044445.1 coordinate 65,547,877, forward strand.
TGTTGATATACTGGCCATGTGTTCAGCAGCTGACATGAGTTATAAAGCATTTCATATTCTGGAAGTCTCTATAAAGGTGCACATGCTGACTCCTTTGAAATACAGTTGTCGTGAGTATAACTATAAAAAACCAATGTCAACTAAAGACATTCACCAATTAGAGTGCAATTTTTGGAAATCTGATGGTAACTGGTATGTCTATGTATGAGTGAGTATCTTTTTAAGCCCTACTTTGGTGGAAAGTGTATGGGAATACTCAGTTGAAATCTGTAGTACAGCATGTTCATGGCAATAGAAAGGCTTTTCCATCTGAACATGAAATGTTTTTCCCTCACTACAGTGATTCTCAAGATTTTGATGTTTGAGTAGGACTTGGGTACAGGTCCAGGTTTATATATGGTGTTGGTGTATTCAAGGCAGTAAGGAGGAGAGTATTGCTATGGTATATTAAATTCTACAGTGGAAATTCTAAAAAAGCTTTAGCAAGTTATTTTTTTTTAACATAAACCGGGTTGAAGAGAATAGATGGTATTACATGCCCCCAAAATATTATAGCTTTGGGAATTGGGATATGTTCCTTATTTTTCTACAAGGTTACAATCTCGGTGGATGGTATTCTTACTACTACTGGTTATACTCAAGAAGACTACACCATGCTGGGATCTGATGACTTCTTCTATGTAGGGGGGAGCCCAAGCACCGCAGACCTCCCAGGCTCTCCTGTCAGCAACAACTTCATGGGGTGCCTAAAAGAGGTAAGTGTAAAAGTTAAAGGGGAATTAAACCCCTTTAACATGAGTTAGATGAGTAGGCTGACATACTGTTTGTCTATTGGTTTAATATATATATATATTCCACTATATATAACATATATTTTTGTGATTCCTTGAGCTACACAGGACAAACAGAAGCAGTTTCACCTGTTTTTTTTTTGACCTCATGGTTCTTGCAGGCAGTTGTGGTAGACTGTAGTATTTAATCTAATTTTCAAAACGAACTCTTCCGGTTTGTAATCCAGGCTGCTAAGGGAGTAAATGGATGGTAGGCAAATACAGTCATATATTTGGAAAGAATACATTTTCAGCCCTTTTACTAATGTTTCACATATAGGAAAGGATGTGTATGGGTGTATAATACACATTTAAAAGATGTGAAGGATTCAACTATTTAGAAATTATTTTCAATAATTATTGTGGCTAGTATTATTAACAATTGAAAGATAATACCATTGTCATATATAGCTGTTATCTAATTTTATACATTGACAAGATGGTATCCATTCATAGATGTTGCTAAACCAAACAAATACAAGGCTAATGCCCTGATTCATTTGACCAGAGTCTCATACTGGTGCATCACTGGTATAAAAATGGTCTGAGGAACACAGGAATTGATTAATTGGAGAAGAGAGGTATCCCATGAGAAAGATGTATGGGAGAAGATAATGATCCATTATAGGAGACACTAAAGAACAATTGCAAAGATAGGAGAATAACAAGTAGATATCAGTGTCACAAAAGCCAATAGAATAGAAAGATTGGAGGAGAAGATTGTGTAGCTGCTGCACACAGAGAATCACCTGTTACCTCTGTGTTTCCTATAATTGAACTTTATTATAATTGTTTTAACAGTAATATTCCTGTGTTTACTGTACTAAACAATTCCATATGCTGTGAGGTTTTGTAAATTAAAAGAATCCATTGCCCTGAAAGGACATTTGATTATGGTTGATAATTTATCTAGGGTTCTCCTTGAGAAAGATGAGCTGGCATATGGATAGTTTTCTGTTCCTAACATTTTATATTTGTGAAATGGAAACCATAAAAAGGGTATTCTGTTTAAATCAGAATCCAGGAAAAAATGGAACTGGAAAGAGTTGATTTAGGTACAAGAGCATCCCATTTTCCTTGTAATCATTTTGCTATCTGACTTGCTTCATTGATTTCTCATGTTGCTCAGCCATGATCACTGTTTCTCTGGAAGGGCTCCATGACTATATACACTGTAATAATTGCAAGCCCATGGTGAGATCATGAAAATGTAATTTATTGCACAATGGGAAAATGAACATTGTGGTTTATTATGAATATTTGATCACAATGCTTTAGGGGTTTAGGGAAGAGCTGACTCGTAATTGATTGTGCCAGGTTAGAGGCAGAGGTGTGTCATTCCACTGTGATGGGTGCATACCTTGCCTTCTCTGTTCCTGGTGTATGGAATTTTTGAGCCAGTGAACATATGATTAATAGCTTCATATGCCATAATGTTATATTCCACCCGCCCTGAGCGTCAGCCACATCTGCCTGCAGCAGCTATTTAAAGCTGTTTTAATTCCTCTAATTGCTATACATTTATTTGGATTGCTGGCACCTGCGGTGAGCAGAATAATGTGTCGTTTTATGTTCTCTTGTTTGGTTTTGCATTTTCTGTTGAATTTATATCTGTCTATTACTATTCCCCATTTTGTGGCTACTTCCATTTTACATTTTTCTCGTCTATCACTCCGTCTCTCAAGGACAAGTATAGGTAGATGTATTACAAGCAAGAATGTTACTTAAAACTTCAGCTATATCCCATTTATAATACTCTTATTTTTGGAGGTTGAATACCCAGTAGGGCAAGGCAATACAGCTTCAGGCTGTTTAAAACAATTTAATATTGTTGATATGTTTTACTGAAGTCCCCAACACTTTGTATATATAAAAATATTCAATGGATAAAGGTTCTAAGGGTACATTTATATCCTGATGAATAAAGGACTTTGGTATGTCATAAATATCCCCCACACTTTTTTTTCTGAACCAACCAATGTAGTTTTTTTTCCAGAATTTCTCTTTATGAACGAATGTAGCTCCCTTAACAGTTTAGGTAAATGTTAGTCTGAAAATAGTGTTTGCTATTTATTTTAGGTAGCCTTGTTTCCAAGGATGTTTGATATTAACATAGGTATCAAATACCTATGTGAAGGTGGCCTATTGTGAGTTGTGGTTACTGCTGCAGTGAGGACATCTAGTGGGAGCCAAGAAAGCAGCATCATTGTGAAAAACTGCAAAGGGTTACTTTAAGGTTAAAGAACAGTAACACAAAGTAATTAAAATATATTGTACTGTTGCTCTAAAATTGGTGTGTTTGCTTCAGGAAGTCTTCTAAAGTTTATATAAATAAGCTGCTGTGTAGACATGGGGCAGCCATTCAACCTGCTGGAAAAAAGGAGAGAAGGCACTGGTTACATAGCGGATAACAGACAATACACCATTTTATTGGACACGACTTATCTGTTATCTGCTATTTAACTTGTGCCTTTTCTCGCTTTTTACCAGCTTGAATGGCTGCCCCCATGGCTATACAGCAGCTTGTTTATAAACTATTAATAGTCTTTCTGAAGCAAACACACCAGTTTCACTAGTGCATGCTAACAGTATATTGTATGTTAATTGCTTTAAAATTCTTTAGTTTTTGGTGTTACTGTTCCTTTAAAGGATTCAATTATACACACACACAAACACACACACACATATATATATATATATATATATATAAATATTACATGCAAAGTATTTATTGTCAAAGAACTGAAAACTGTAATATATTCAGGAATAAGCATAAAGACTGGGATAACTGATGCCTTCTCTGTTGCCTTCAAATTTTTTTTAAAGGAACAGTTCAATGTAAAAAAAATAAAACTGGGTAAATAGGCTGTGCAAAATTAACAATGGATAGCTAACATTATAGCCTATCTACTTACCCAGTTTTACTTTTACATTAAAAACCTTTAGAGCATAACTACAGTTAAGGTATGCAGAAACAGAATTCTGCATATTTAAGCTTATACTGCTTTATATCACATTTCACACTTCTACACACAATATTGGTTTACTCCATACAACAAATGCACATTAGACAAAATATGCATTATCCATATGTATTATTGCAAAGCAAATTCAATGCATTATATACTACAGCCTCTGGTACTGGTTTCTAAAAAAGAAGTATGTATACTGTATCACTCATCTTTGTAGGTTGTCTACAAGAACAATGATATCCGCCTGGAACTTTCCCGCTTGGCTCGTATTGGAGACACAAAAATGAAGATATATGGAGATGTGGTATTCAAGTGTGAGAATGTAGCTACTCTTGATCCTATAAGCTTTGAAAGTCCAGAGGCCTATATCAGCCTACCTAAGTGGAACACTAAACGCATGGGTTCCATCTCCTTTGATTTCCGTACCACAGAACCCAATGGCCTCATACTTTTCACCCATGGGAAACCTCAAGACAGAAAGGATGTCAGAAGCCAAAAGAACACCAAGGTGGATTTCTTTGCAGTTGAACTTCTGGATGGACATCTCTACCTCCTGTTGGACATGGGCTCAGGAACCATTAAGGTGAAAGCCACCAACAAAAAGGCCAATGATGGAGAGTGGTGCCATGTTGATATCCAAAGGGACGGAAGATCTGGTTAGTAAGGAGATAAGTGATACATGTTTACTATAATATAATACTTGAGTGCACAGGTGTAGAAAGACACATTAACACCATTATGCACCCTGACAGAGGTTAGTACGCATCCATGTATTGCATCTCCAAATTATAATGTATAGTATATTAAAAGGTATCACTAACAATTACAGACTAACCTTTACAATACAAATGTACTTGACATTTAAATTATGCAGCATTCATTGTTCAGTCATTAAGACTGATGGCCTCATCTATACAAAGGAGACAAATAATCTCCTAGACTTTAAACGCACATTTTTATATAGAGGGTAAACAACCCATAATCTATTACCTAGACAGACCTGAACTATAAAACGTAGCTTTCATTTGTTCAGTTTGGATGTGTAGATACTGGCATAACAACAACATATTCAGTGATTCTGCTTAAATATCTTGGGCCCAGGATTAAACATTTAGCCCTGTGTTGTGATAGCCCCCTTCTCTTTAGTTTACATACAAGAAATATGGGATACAACTATATGCACTGACAGGATGCTGTAACAGGTTTGATTGGTCAAGAGGATTCAGGGTATTGTAGAACCATTCACTCTTGAGAGGGTCTTAATTACATGTGTAACCACTATTTAAAAAACTTGTTTCAAACACCATTATACTATGGACTTAAGAAGGGCTAAACTGTAAATGTGTCACAGCCATTAATAATAATCTAATCCTGTCCTAGTTAGAGCAAAGCAATAAATATTTCTCTGTCACTCACATTACTACATTTTTTTGCAAGCAAGGACATGGCCATAAACAAGTCTGTGCCATTAGAGCTCTTAGGGTCTGGTAAGGAATCAATTTATAGCATTACTGCTATAAGTAAGCTCAGTCATATGTCTTACATGGGAAAAATTCACCCATTGCCATCATTAGTACATAAAGGAAGACCTGATCCATAACTACATTATCACTATAATAAAATTTTTGCTTTACCAATCAATTAATCCATGTTTCTCATTAGTACATTGTTTAAATGTTATGTCCTTAGAATGGACAGATTCTACATTCTGATCATTTTAAGGCAATTTTTACATTTACTCCAAAGCCCTGGCCTGCCCTTCCCCATGTTATCAGGGCAGGAGCAGGATTTCTTTTTAAATTATACTAATGATGAGTCAGGGAATAAGATTTGCTGTTCTGATCTTATAAAAACAATTCCTGTTCCCCCATTTGTATTGTCTGGCTCTATAACAACTGCAAGCAATCTCACATGGACTTAATGTGCTAAGTCTTAAGGTGGCCATACAAGTAGAGATCCGCTCGTTTGGCGATGTTGCGAAACGAGCGGATCTCTCCCCGATATCGGCCACCCAAGGTGGGCGATATCGGGCTGATCCGATCGTGGACCCTAGGGCCCAACAATCAGATCAGAATGGCACAGATACGGGCAGTCGGATCGCGGGACCGCATCAACGAACAGATGCGGCCGCGATCCGACTGGATTTTTAATCCTGCCCAATTGACATCTGGCCGACTTTAGGCCAGATATCGATCGGGGAAACCCGTCGGAGGGCCCCCCACATGGGCCGATAAGCTGCCGACACAGTCTGTCGGCAGCTTTTATCGGCCCGTGTATGGCCACCTTTAAACTGTCCATAGACGCAAAGATCTACCTGCAATATCGGACAAACGATTGGATGTCCCACATCTCCCGACCTGCCACTAACCATTCAGATCAATAAAGTTGTAAAAGAACAGATGTTCTGCCCTCACAGCAATCATACTAAAGTTCATGTCCGACAAAGCTGGTGACAGTCTCCCACTGAAAATCGTCCGATCGGCAATACATGCAGAGATATGATTGGCAGCAACAGAAATCTTCTAACCTGTGTCTACAGAAGCCCAGTATAAAGCCAATCAAAATGCAGACACCCTGGCAACATGGAAAAAGGCCCAAGCAGCACTCCTTCTAGCCCAAACAGAAATGGTAAAAAAAGCCTACTTTATCAAAAAACAAAAGTCTTGGAGTCAGGGGGATAAATGTGGTAAACTACTAGCCTACCTAAGCAGAGACCCCACCCAGCTGACAACAATACCTGTAATTAAAACCAGAGCAGGGACATATACAACAAATCCCAGGGAAATAAATGATAGATTTAGGGAATACTACTCAACTCTATATGACTCAAAACTAGAATTTGATGAAAATGAGATACTGAGGTACTTAGGGAAGGTAGACATGTCAACACTGGATATGCAAGGGAGGAAACTGCTAGATGCTCCTATAACAGCCCAAGAAATTACAGACGCTATAGCATCCTTTCCAAGGGGAAAAACACCAGGGGCAGATGGGCTCCCCATGGAATGGTATAAGGCACATCAAAAGGAACTGGCACCTAGTCTGGTCAAACTATTTAATGATGCCAGAGAGGGTACTGCCCTGCCAGAATCCATGAACAAGGCCTTAATTATAGTCCTTCCAAAGCCAAAGACCTCAAAGAATGTGCATCATATTATAGACCAATATCTCTAATGAATTGTGATGCCAAGATACTAGCAAAGGTCCTAGCCAGGCGTCTTAATACAGTTATTACACAAATAATTGACATAGACCAGTCTGGGTTTATTCCTACGAGAACCACAGACATAAACATTAGAAGGCTCTACACAAACCTCTCGGTCACTCATGACAACTCTAAGACTAGAGTTACTGCTGCCCTTGACAACGAGAAAGCATTTGACTCAATGGAATGGCCGGATTTATGGGCAGGGATGAAATGTATGGGGTTCCCTGACAAATTCATGAAATGGGTACAAATGTTGTATAGGGATCCGGAAGCCTCTATTCGCAGAAACTATAACTCCTCACAAATATTTAAGTTATACAAGGGGACTAGACAGGGGTGCCCTCTCTCCCCCCTGCTCTTTGCAGTGGCCATGGAACCCCTGGCTTGCATGATACGGCAATCAACTAGGATAGAGGGGCTTAAGATGGGAGGAATAACAGAAAAAATATCCATGTTTGCAGATGACACATTACTTTACCTAGCCAATCCAGACCAGGATCTAGGGGCTGCACTGGATATCATAAATGAACATACCGCATACTCAGGTCTAAAGGTTAACTGGAGTAAGTCTGCACTTTTCCCAATAGACCCCTTACCAGAGCCTCCGCCGATACTACCAGAAGGCTTATGTTGGACAGACAAGTTCAAATATCTGGGCATTAACATCCATAAGGACCTAGGTAAATTTGTGGAGCTAAACCTAAATCCTCTGATACAGGGTTTGGAACATAAAATTAAAAAAAAGGTCCTGCCTACCCCTATCCCTGATCGGGCGCATAAATGTATTCAAAATGGTGATGCTACCCAAGTTTACCTACATATTTAGGCAATCCCCTGTAAGGGTTACAAACACCTTCTTTAAGAAACTACGGTGCCTTCTCACGCAACTATACTGGCATCCCTCTACACCAAAAATAGCCATGGCAAAACTACAACTCCCAATGCAAGCAGGGGGGCTCGCAGCTCCAAACCCATTCTTGTACTACCTAGCAGCGAAACTGGTTATAGCAAAATGGTGGATGACCCCATCCCTAGACAACCTGGCCACACGCTTAGAGGCCCAAACTATAGGGTCATATGAGGAACTTAAAAACCTCCTCTATAGAGGTTGTAAATATACAACCAATGCAACTCCACTTATGAGAAAAGTAGTGTGGGCATGGAACACAGCACAGGGTCTCCTTCCTAAACCAAATGAGCACTGCTCAGGGCTCACCCCAATCTGGGGCAACCCTAAACTACCACATATGAGAACCATACCTGTTATACCAATTATAGAATAAAGTACATCCAAGATATAATGACAGAAGGTAAGCTAATGGATTTCCAAAACCTTAAAGAGAAATATGATTTACCAAATAAAATGTATTTTAGGTATATTCAGCTCAGACATGCCATACAATCCCAATTTAAAGGGGAGACGGTGGCTACCCTACCAACCCAAATTGAAGAAAGGGCATCAGCCAGCACACACACCAAAAGCATGTCAAGCTTCCATGCCATTCTAATAACCGCGGGGAAACCCCCACTGGGTAAACTATTTGAAAAATGATATACCGGAGTTGGACACAGAAGCCTGGAAAGAGGTCCTCAACTCAATCTTTGACCATATAGTTGCATCCAGAGATAAAATGGTACAACACAAATTCCTGCACAGAGCATATCTCACCCCATATGTGCTGGCAAAAATGTCCCCAACTCAGGTAGATGAATGCCCCAGATGCCACCTATCCCCAGCAAATTCTAACCACATGGTTTGGTCTTGTACTAAGATACAAAGGTTTTGGAGGGAAATAGCTCAGTATATTTCTGTCATGATGGATATTCCAATTATGGTAGAGCCGCGGGGAATGCTTTTGAATCAAGTAGCTGACCTAGCCCCAACAGTAGCGGAGAAAGCATTGATATCCATGTTTGCTTATGCCCGTAAATCTATCATCATGAAATGGAAAGCACAAGCAGCCCCAAGTATTCAATTCTGGGAAACCCAGATCATATATGCAGAACCGTTGTATATAATTCTCTATACAAGAAGGGGCTGCCCGGAAAAGTTTGAAAAAATATGGTCCCCATTGGTAGACACACACACACTGGTCCCAACTAGAGCCAAGGCAGTAAACCCTAAAATTAAGGAAGGAAGTAAACATCAGTTCCTCCTATAACCTTCACTAATGCAGGAAGAGTGTAACACAAATACAAAGAAGCGGTGCATAAGTTAAATTAAGTTAGATTTATTGAAGTTCCACCAAAAGGTAACAAAAGAAGTAAATTAAAGAATAACAGTACATACATGGAATAAAGTTATAGAATGTGGATATAAACTGTGATTATTAAAGGGAAAACCGACTGTGATTTTAAGAATATGCTGTGTAAACTTGTATATCACACATGTCACTGTACTTAATTGAAATAAAGTTTTGTTAAAAAAAAAAAGAAATCTTCTAACAGCTGAACAATCGGCATGGCAAGGCAAATGTAGGGACACTCCAAAGACAATCCGAAAATTGTACGATTCAAGGATTTGTACGATCGGATCTTTGCGTCTGTGGCCAGCTTTACCTTGTATCTAGTCCATATCAGATTACTGATGGTACACCATATATCTGCACTGGGGGCTTGAATAGCTGTTGTAAGATGGACAGAATCTTTAAAATTTAGAGGAGATGAGGAGAGAACTATGAAGAGATGCCTGCATAGTCTTAACCCTTCCCAGGAGAGTAGTCTGAACAATGTTAAATTTATTTAATATTCATTTATATTTAGATCACTTTTAAGTTATTTAAAAATGTAACAATTTGTAGATACCAGTGCAGACCAGGTATAGAAGTTGAAAGTAGGGGCATAACCATGCTGTCTACTTCTATGCAACAGAATTATACATCATTGTGTAAAAAGCATTTAGTAAGTTTGCATATAGACATTTAAAATGCAATGACGTAGAGACTGTACAGAGCCAACATTTGTATTCTCAATCAAGGAACCTGACTCCCAGCACTGCACTGAATTTTATTGCCCATTATAGAAAGGATCTCTCTGTTAAAGAATGTAAGACAATCTACTTCTCTCCTCATATAGGCACTATTTCGGTAAACACCAGGCGGACTCCATTCACAGCCAGTGGGGAGAGTGAGATTCTCGACTTGGAAGGGGACATGTATTTAGGTGGTCTTCCTGAAAATCGTGCAGGTCTCATACTGCCCACTGAACTTTGGACTGCCATGCTCAACTATGGCTATGTGGGTTGCATCCGGGATCTCTTTATTGATGGTCGCAGTAAAAACATTCGACAACTTGCTGAAGCACAGAATGCAGCAGGTGTGAAATCATCATGTTCTAGACTCAGCGGCAAACAATGTGACAGCTATCCCTGCAAAAACAATGCTGCTTGTAGGGATGGCTGGAACCGCTTTGTATGTGACTGTACTGGCACTGGACACTGGGGCAGAACCTGCGAAAGGGGTGAGTATTCCTAAACAAAACATTTTGGTGTCTTGATAAATGTTTTGTGATAGAGTTTCAGGGTAAATTGCAGACAGAGAATGTCATGTTGTCAGAACAGTCACTTTGTACATGTATTTTTCTTGCTTTACATTTCTCAGCCATCTCTCTGTGTTTATTCTTCCTCAGTCCACCGATATATCAGTACCCTGATTCTGTCCTGTGTTTAATTCCAGTATATTGTTTCTGTGCATGCAACCTATTAAATTATTTCTTTCTGGACTTATCTTATTACCCAGAATTCTAAAAGTTGCAAACACAAGTGCAAAAAATTGTCTCAAATGTCAATTATTTACTGACAATGCAGCACTTTTCTCCAGAATTAGTAAGACTTTCTTAAGCTCCCCATAGACGCAACGATCTTTCCCTAACGAACGACCGATCTTAGGGAAGTCCGACCAATCTGTCAAATTATCGTGCGGTTAGTGGGATACAAACGATCGTTCATCTTACGACATTGGTCTGATGATTGATCGGCCAGGTTAGAAAATCTTTATCGGTCCCCATGCAATCTACCTATGTTTGCAGGGCAAGCAGGCTGCGATCCTTCAGGTTTGCTGGCAATATCGCCTGAAATGGTCTTTTTAGTTGATGGACAAATCAGGCATTTAAACGATCGTTTTGAGACAATCGTGGTCTCGCGATAACAATTGGATCTTTCAAAAATCTTTACGTCTATGGCCAGCTTTAGTGTGTATAGCATCACTTCTGATGTTTCACATAGCCTGAATAATGGTATTAATAGGATTCTCTAGACCCAATCAGTTGTGTGTGTGTTTAGGTGCCACATGCTAAAAAAAAATATTGCTTTTTGTGTTTGCTTTGTTCTTTGCACCTTGTGTACAGTTCATTAGAGCAGGCTGAATGACTGTCTTTGGGCTCGTATGACATAATACTCTGCCATATTTGCATTTTATTTGTTACCTTCCTATATTGCCAATGCTGAATAAGTCAGGTATGTAGGTTTAAAACTCATAGAGCTTGTGGCATGTAAGTGGAATATGTTTAAAGGTAATACTTTAATGTATTCATCTAGTGAAAAGAGAATTTTAACATAGCATTGCTATTGTTGAGGACATCTCAGCATTCTAGCAGAATATCATACAGATATGCATGACATATCAAGGAGAACATTAGTCCTTTTAATTTATCTTGTTCATTGTCTAAAGAACTAGTCCTTATCATTATGAAGAAAAAAACCATCAGAGGGGAAATACAAGTGATTGCTTCCAAAGCAGAGTGGGTATGTGAGAAGAGGGAAACAATGTTACCATTGTGCCTTTGATGTTAGCCAATTGGAGTTACACTAATTGCTTAATGATCTGATTAGTTACTAGAGAGGATATTTCACAGCCTATAGAGTTAGCAGCTGTTGTTTAACCAATTCCTTGCAGGCTGAAAAGGCTGGAGTGAAACACACCTTTTAATGAACCAAACACCATACTTCAGAGAAACCGTGATCTGACTATGCCTTTCTAAGTTTAAATGGAAGACACGCTTCCACATGATGCTATTACCTGTAGTAATCTTTCATATTGAAAATCACCAATGCTAAACCACAGTGAAACAAAATGAAAGGAAGCTTTTTTTGAGCAGGGCCCTCTTTACCTCTTGTATCGTAATTGGTCACTTTGTATGTAAATCTGCATCTTCAATATATACACCTACATTATATATACCATCTATTGTACAGTGCTGTGGAATATGTTGACAGTAAATCAATATGCCATAATAATAATAATGAAGTCTTTCTGCATTTTTAGTAGCTCAAGGCACAAAAGGATCTCATATATATATATATATATAAAATAACCAAAGATCAATTTACCTGTAGTGTATCATATGAATATGGCAAGAATTAATATTACATGCCCTACTTGCCGCATAGCTAAATTGTTGGGTTAGACAAATCACTTGATAGCCTTTATAAGACACTTGCCGTAATTACTGTCTTTTTATGCTACCCTCTCTGAGATTGTGCTCAGATTCTTCTATGTGAAAGGTTTTCTGGCTGTGTATCAAAACAGATTTTTTTGTGCTCTGTAACTATCCATAGATAATAATTGTCCTTAACTTTTGATGGAGTGTCTGAGGATACATGTCTTTGGCTTTTAACATTGACCAACCTCACAAATATAATTCAGTTATCAGCCCATTTTATGCGTCTACTCTATAAGCTATATTTATACAAAAGGGGTGCTTAAAATATAGTTGAAATGCCTTCTCAATTACCAGTTCTATATATGGTAGCTGTTGTACATTAAGCTCCTTATAAGTTCAATTGCCATATGGTGCAAAGTCCAGATGTTGGCATCCACAGCCAGAGGGCACCAGAGCTGTAGTGACTCCTGCATTCTCAGCATATACTTACTTGCATTATATTTTTCTTACCCACAGTGCACTAGGATTTTTGAGAGTTCAGATTGATTTTCTTGAAGCATTTATTTGGAATTATTCCCTATCAGTACAAGTGGGTCTTGTGAAATAATGTCTATAGTATCCATCCTCTTTTCAAAACACTTGTATAAAATAACCATAAAATATCTGGCTCTCAACCTCACATATGAGCCTTTTGTCCTCAGTGCTTTACCCTGTTCCATTAGAGAACCCCCTTCCATTTACTCATCTTGCATTTCTGCTGCATTTACATTATCAGTTGATAACATAATTTCTAAGAATGTTATTAGCTGTTCCTTGCTGACTCTGTCCAACCTACTTATCTTATTGTTTACCAAGCTCACATAATTGCAGAATTGGCTCAAAACTGTGCATCTAAGATTGGTGCTTTCCCTTATTTTGTAAATTGTGAAATCATAATGCAAACGGTATAGCACTTGAAAGATATTTTTGCAATTTCAGTAAAAGCACTTCAAGAAGATTGAATGTATAGCCCATAAAGTGACTCTTTTGTATAATAATATACAATTGAAAAAATATTTGGATTTTTAATTATAATGTTTAATAGTGAAAAAAGTTATGCATCTACCTAAACTGTCACTGTGTATTAAGACATTTTATTCAGTAAAACCTTTTAGATTAAATAATGGAATTTTCTAATACAGCGTATGTAATAATATTTTTTACTCTAACTGCTTCTTAACTTTAATGACACACCAAACACTAAATTATAAGCAATGTGATGTGAACATAAAAAAAGAGTGAAATAAAAGATCTTACCAACACTTTGCCCTTTGCTGCAGAACACGTTTGTGTGTTCTCTGTAAAATTTACAACACACAAGTTAAACTGCAAGAGAAATGTTCCATACATAGCCTGGTATTAAAAAAGCATACATAGATAAGTACATATAGGTTTCTTTTTTTATTTAATTCCAGCCATAGCCACCATTTATACCACAGAAGAGCAGTTAAGGCACATAA
>CM044445.1:65564921-65579437 GCA_024363595.1 Xenopus borealis
GAAATCAGGAAGGGGGCAAATAGTTTTTCACACCACTGTATGTAAAATTGGAAGATGTACAAATGTAGTGAAAGACTTATAAAATATTCATATGCTAGATACATAGTGGGGATAAAAGACATATTTTGCAAATTCAATATAGCTTTTGCAATAGTATTTGGAGTCTCCATTTACCAGTGGAAAAAGCATATTTTAGAGTTTAGTACTGTGCAGTATATTTAAAACAACATCCTAATTTTAAAAAAATTGCTATTTTTTGCATCAGATGAATTCTTTGTGTACAGGCTCTGTCCAGAGTAGCCAAGGTGCCAAGATGTAGTGGCATAACTACCAGGAGAGCAGGAGGTGTGAGTGGACCAGGGCCCAAACCCCCGTAGGGCCCCCTGGCAGATTGCACCCACTATAGCCGGCTTCAGTTGGTTGCAAGCGAGACAAAAACGGCACAGAGGAGGGGCCCGCCCCATCTAGTCACGTTACTACCAAGATGCAATTGGATCTTTTAGGATCTGGGTTGACTTGACATCACTCATGATGACTTGTGGCATGCCACAAGTTAACGTATGGTTGCCACCCAAAAGTATAGTATTGTTGTGTCTGTGATGCAGAATGCAGGGGCCTACAAATAAAGTTGTACAAATTGTTCCATTATTACCCTGGCAGGTGTATTTAATTCTGATTACAAAATGCTCATTTCAGTGCAGTCTGTTGTGCTTTTTCTCAGATTTTCCAGCTGGCACTCTGCATGATCAAGTGCTTCATTGTTGTCACCAAAAGGTTGCAGGGTGTGATTGTTGTATGCACTGCAATCATATCAACCCCTGGTGTACTGTTTACAAAAATGCAAAACTGAAATACCTTTAGATTTTTGGTATTTTAATTAAAAGAAATTCGCTCTACTTTTAATAACATTGTTATAGATTGCAGCCACTTGATAAATGAGCCCCATAGCTCAAAATACGATGTGGTGTAAGCAGAGGCCAAAGCAACCTCGGGCCAGTAGAGTGGCACAGCCTGCAGCACTGAGTATCACTGGATTTAATCCCCAGGCAGCTTTTTTCCAATTAATTTCACAAATCTGCCAGCGGAGTCTTTCCACTTTATTGTAATCCCACCATCTCCGAAGGGACTGTGTACGATAAGCTGATAAGATGCACATGAAGGCCGAAGCCAAGGCCGCAGCATGATCTCATCTGGTTAATGAGGGCATCATACAGCAGAACAGCCAGCACAACTTAACCTTTCCTCTACTGGAAGAATGAAGGGTTCTGATTCTTGTTACTTGACCAATATGCCAATGTACTCAGGATTTAAGCATTATTTTAAAAAGTGATTTATTAGGGGTAAATTAAATTGTGTTTGTACAGGTCATTGAGTCATGAGTCATTGCTTACTGTGTATAAGAAACAGAGAACTATATGTAAAAATATTAATTCCTGTGTGAACTTACGTGTGTGTGTGTGTGTGTGTGTGTGTGAACTTGATACAATAGCATGTTATTTGTTTATATGTGTATTTATGCAGCTGTATTAGGGATGCACTGTATCCACTATTAAGGATTTAGGATTTTAGGAATCCCATTACTTTGTGAAAGATTTGGCCAAATACTGAACCAAATCCAACCCCTAATTTGCATAATGCATAATGTGGTTAAGACATTTTTTAATTCCTTGTTTGTGTGAAGAAAAGTCACCTGATTTTTTTGGATTTGGTTTGAATCTTGGTCAAATCCTGAACCAAATCCTAGATTTGGTGCATCCCTAATCTGTAGGTAGGAAATTTAAAGTGTAATTGGCACTGGACTAGTTGACCAGTATGTTGTTTATACATTTTATAATATACATTGTCTATAGTATAAATAAAGGGTAGTAATTGGCACACAATTATCAGCTTTGAAGCATGAGTATATGTTGTGGTACAAAAGAGAGCAATGGAGAAAAGAAGAGAAGTCCAAAAATGAAAAGGAGGAAGGGAAGTCAGAAAAACAGAATAGTGTAGCTTTGAATAAAATAAATAAAAAGAAACTGGGTAGGGTACAATGTATAAAATACTTGTGCAAGGGGCATTATGGTGGGTTGGGGTGGGTAAATGATTGTGTGTGTGTGTAAGAGAGATTGTGTGTGTACAGAGTCTGAGAATAATGCAGTGGCTGTGTGTCAGAACAGCATTACTGTGATTGTGTGTGCAAGAAAGTCATTACTCTGTACAAAAGAGAGACCTCATTGTTGGTGAGAGACATTTCTGAAAGGGAGAGTCAATATCAAAAGTTTATAGAGAAACTGAATCACTGAAGAAATTGTATTAACAGCATCACTTTCCTAATAGTTTTTGACCCTCAATCTCCTCTCTATGTGATATAACGGTGACATACTGATTTGTTTTCTAAATCAGCAACTCCCTCTTCTTATGCAAGATTCTGACATGCAGGTCTCTTTCCTGTGTGCTATATTCACTAAACTGAGCTCTCCCATTCCACTGTACTTTGTGCCAGTTAAAGCCATTGCTGTTACAAAGCCTCTTGAATTGAGGATTTCCTATAATCCAGATTATGATAGGCCCCAGCCTGTGCTTGCACACTCTTTCTTCCATTCATTGTGAAAATAAGTAAATGGGGTATTGTACCATTTTAATATTTATTATAACAAAATGGGATAGAGGGATGAGTATTAGGATTACAGCACATATACATTACTTATTATAATACCATTACCATGACTGAATACACCTCTCACTATACCTTACTGATATGTGTGCACTGTTTGACTCTGTACTACACTACTACACTATACATATAATGTCACTGTTTATTGGTTACCAGCATTTTATCACCTCATTGCGCTGTACAGCTCATCTAGCACTCTTCCATCCCTGCATCCCATTAGTGCTCAATGCACTACACAATTACCACAATTCCATCTATATATATCTCATTGTAGTGTATAAGACGTATGCCATACTTTTTAGCTTTCAGTTTTGTACAGCCAATAAAATATTAGGTGTTTACAACATGCATTTTACAGCAGAACCAGTATAGAACACATCCATCTGTACATTTCATTGTATCACACAATCGGTTTATCACAATTCCACCTATACTTGTTAATGTACTGTACAAGCAACATAGCACACTTCTATTTGTACATATCATTGTACTGCAAAGCCAATATATCAACATTCCACCTATACATGTCATTGCACTGTACAACCAATACACCAAACTTCCATCCTTCCCCTTGTCACCATTAGGGTTGTCACCTTTTCTGGAAAAAAATACTGGCCTTCCTATAGATTTACCTTTTTTCCCTATTAATAACATTTGGATCAACCATCACTTTTACCGGTCAGGCCAATAAAATACCGGCCAGATGGCAACCCTAGTCACCGTACACAGATCTCTTGACACCCACTGCCAACAGCTATAGTTAAAGAAAGCCAAACTAGGGCTAGGCACATTTTCAATACTACATCTTGTTGCCACACTCCCATTTGTGCACCACTAATATTTTATTGTAATTCATCAACTTTACTTGTCGATATGGTAACACGTTACATTGTTCTATAACACCTTTCATTATTAATAATGTGCTAAACTGTATGTATAATAAATCTATTTATATAGCACTACTAATCTATTTATATAGCACTACTAGGACACACAGTGCCGTACAATTTTACAGTATAAAAAAAAAATACTAGGGATGCACCGAATCCAGGATTCGCTTCTAGATTTGGCCAGGATTCAGCCTTTTCCAGCAGGATTTGCATATGCAAATTAGGAATGGGAAGGGAAATCACGTAACTTTTTGTAACAAAAAAAGGAAGTAAAAAATGTTTTCCACTTTTTACCTTCCTTCCTGTCACTAATTTGCATATGCAGATTCAGATTCAGTTCGGTATTTGGCTGAATCTTTCATGACGGATTCAGGGATTTGGCTGAATCCCAAATAGTGGATTTAGTGCATCCCTAAAAAATACTCATGGGAAAGTAAAACAGATTGAGGGGTTTATTTATTTCCTGAGTTTTTTCGATAGTAGTTGCAGTAAAAATCTGAAATCCAAAAGTACTCCTGTTGAGATCACGTAGAAGTCATTGGCCATTAACAATTTGAAGAAGTTTTTAGCCTTCCTGATTTTTCAGGTTTTTCTGGTGGTTTGTGCTCGAAAACTCAAACTATTTGGGGGAATTCACAAAAGTGTCAGTAAAATAAGTAACCCAGAAGTGGTGGTCGATAAATTTGTAAAATGTCGTACAAACTGCAAATTCACAAAGGCAGATGTTACCATCTCTGAATGTCTCATAAGTCTGACAATTTTCTAAAATGTCATATCTTTTCATCGTGCAGACAACATTTTACATGACATTTTACACGATTTTTTAAAAGACAATTTGACCGAAATTTTCATTTTGGAGAGCCTAATGTGTCGAAAAAATTGTCGGCAAAAAAAAATTAGTTTACGAGTAATTCATAAAAATGTTGGGGAAAGTGGCGACGGAAAAACCACACCCACTTTTCTGATTCTATTTATTCTAGTTTTTTTACATTCAAGTTTTTTCATAAGTTGTGAGTGAAAGACACACAGAGGAGGAGGTCCCTGTCTTGTAGAGTTTACAAGCTTGTGTTATACATCATGGCACATGGTCTTATTTCTGTGTTCATGTGCTTTTCATTGGTCTATGTTTACCTTTCATTGCAATCCATATTATCTCTGATACTGAAGCATCAGCATGTTTCAGTAAGATGCAATGGCAATTTGATTCGGTTGTACTCTGCTTATACTTTATAGATTGTTCCAGTGCTTTTCAGTCTTTAACTCATCACTAGGATTTTGTGGGGGTCAAGCATTGGCAAGCCTAAACCTATTTATTAAAAAAAAGGTGGTTCCTAGGAACGGTGCTGTAGTGTTCTGTGATGTTACCACTGAGTCACCAGTTTGACCTCACAGTGTAATCATATGAAGTGTATTGTGTTGATAGCAAAGCCTAACCTCTGTACATTAAATAGCTGTCAGCTGAATGCCATGTATCTAATTCATGCTATTGCCAGAGGGCTCTGGACTTACTTATGTTGACGTGATAATCAGGAAAGACCTTGTAAAAATAAACGTTTTTTTTTTCTCTTTAGCACTGAAAGGGTCAGTAAAAGAGCAGTGGAAAATAGTTCTATAATTTCAAATCACTGAGCATTTTGGGTGCTTGGTTTGTTGAAGGGCAGGGCTCTACACTACTCATACCCCTTGATAATTGTCTGTGCAAATGTTGTGCTGACATTTGTGTGGGCTTGTATATTGTGTGTATGTGTGTGTGTGCTGCCTCCGTCTCTCTTCTTGGTAATCTCTGTGTTTGGCTGGTATCCCAGGGCGACTGCTAACATTTACTGAACTGGCAACAATATCTTCCTTCTGCAAACATGCCCTTGCTTCTGCAGAGTGCCCACAATTAGATATACACACTGTGTGTCTGCTTGTACTGCACATGTATTTAGATATGCCATACATGAATGTAAACTGTCTTCCTTTTGAGACAGACACAAACATTACTAAAGAATGCCATTTTCCCATATCCAGCCTAAAATGCAAATATTTTCATTTATATTTCTAATTATATTTCAGTTGTTTGGCAGTTATGTTTTGGTTTCAGCCATTCATGCCACAAAATGTCTGCTTCTGCTGTTTGCTGGTGTGGGTTTTGCTCCCTCCATCACTGGGGAATCTGTGACACTGAGCCCACATAGCATGTCCTGATTTCTGTAGAAAGCATGATGAGTTCTGCTGAGGAGGAAGCCACATTGCTAAGCTGGCTAATGAGCTGGAGAGGAGACAAAATGGTGGTGCACCAGCCTAAGGCTGGCTAAGAGTTTTTTTTATACAGAGATGTGCTTAGGCACAGGTTTTTAATTTACAGGTTTCATATGTGTTAAAAGGACAGATCATGAAAGTATATCTTTAGGGAGCAGCTCAAAAATCTGTGTTTAATCTTATGTGCTTATTTAGGGCTTCAAATGCATATGTTCAGCAGCATGAGACAGCATAAGTAACGTAAACGGAAGACAGAGTGCATGAGAGAATGCGAATCGTTGCTAATTCCCCCCCTTTCTGCTTAATGAGGATAGAACAGACACACAGGTTTGCTGTATTTCTCACACCGATTTTTCTCAGTTAAGGTTAATTTAATTCAATTCAAATTAAAGACACATTGAAAAAGGTTATAGGGAAAAACTCTCTCACCTTTTATGTATTATACTTTCTTGCCTAGAATATTGTTTTTGCCATAGAGAAGCTATGTAAGAGTATACAAACAAATACATCAGATCACCAGGCTTTTTATAATATTCAGCATTCACTATCTCTACTATCTAAAAAAGAGGAGTTCATAAGGAGATAAAATAAGGGGGATGAGAGAAGAAGCCCTGGGGTCTCAGTATTTTGAGTAGATTGTGTTTATATTTTCCATGTAACATTCAAGGAAATATGTCATACACAAATTAGTTTTTTGCTATTAATAACCACAGAATAATCAAGAGGTTTAACAAGTAAAGTGTTTATGAGCAATAGGCAGGTCTGTTTATCAGGACCATGTTTTGGATCACCTAGAATGGGGTTCTTGTACAGCTGAGCATATTTTCTCTGGCATAAAAATACATGAATCAGAATTCCCTTTTCTGCAAGGGAACTGGAAGGTATAACTTCTAGTAAGAGGAAAGATCTTATTCCTCATGTAGTTTTTCCAATGTTACACCATCCATGCTCCTACAGAACATCCTAATAATATAATTTTCAATTTAGTTACATTAAATGTATTTTTCCTCCACTCCACTGAAACATCCTTAGACACTGGGATGTCTTCTTTGCCATTTATGCTGCTTGCAATCTTCCTCGGTTTCTTCTCCCTCCCTAGCAGAGCAATGCTGTATCCCGGTCACGTCAAAGCCATTTCACACTCTGTCGCACTGTTCGCTCTTGATATGGTTGATTATAACTCTCCGGCTGCCATTACCCCACCCTCTCTTCACCTCCACATTGTATTGTCTACCTTATTCTGCAGGGCATTCTGGTTCTTATGGGCCTGTTTATTTTTTTCAACCTGTCTACGATTAATATTAAAGGTTAGAGACCGGAGGCCTATTTATGAAAGGCTGAACAGACCAGTCACAGAGTTTACCAGAGGAAAACACTATCCTTAGTACAGACTGGGGCAAACTGTCTGTTCATTCTTTTATAGTGACCATCACCCACTTTGTTAATTGAATAATGGAAAATTACAGGTTTGTAGAATTAATATAGATGTATGCTTTGCATCTACTAAACATTGTTGTAACTGTGCAACTGAAGCCAATAAATACAAACATCTAGATAGAGCACAGGTGGTTGTGGTTAATAAAGACCAGCTATACTTTTATTGTACAAGACATTTGTTTTGCTCTTTCTTTTCACTTTGCTGCTGCTTGTTTTGTTAACTATCATCTATCAGGCATTCCTGTTACTGAACCAGTCATCATTTAAAGGCTAGCTAATGGGGTAATTGACTAAAAGGTCTAATGTTTGCCTACATCTACTAACCCATAGTATCCAATTAAAATTGTGTTTTTAACCAGCAGACAAGTAAATGCTAACTGCTGAGTTATGTGGGCTATTAGACAAGCAGCACACTTTAGATGGTTTATTACTTTACCCTTGCATTCATCTTCCTTACTGTATATTCTACAAAAGGGCATATTCATTTTTTTCCCTAAAGGAAAATAGTGCAAGTAGCACCCCATTTCATATGCTAAGGTTAACACACATGAAAGGGGTAAAAGGCAGAATAACACCGGTCCATAATTTGACTTTCACATGTGCTTTCTCCCAACAGAGGCCTCTATTTTGAGCTACGATGGAGGCATGTATATGAAGATCATCATGCCAGTGGTCATGCATACTGAGGCAGAGGATGTTTCCTTACGCTTCAAGTCCCAGAGAGCTTATGGGTTATTAGTAGCCACGACATCCAGGGACTCTGCTGATACCATGCGTCTGGAGCTGGATGGTGGGAAGGTCAAGCTTATGGTTAACCTAGGTATCGTATAAATCCTTCCTTTCTTTGGGAAGTTGAAGGGAGGTCATTTTTGTCAGTGTTTTTCTGTTGATTTCATCTGGCCGCTTTAATGATGTCAATCATTTTACCATTGCATGTTTCATTCCATCTGAAGTCCCAAAATATACCTGAGGCACATTTCTGTGCTTTCACTGGTTCTGCCAATAACCCTTTGCTTCTGTTGAAGGCAGCTCTGGAATTTTCTATAAACTT
This sequence comes from Xenopus borealis, assembly GCA_024363595.1. Classification (NCBI taxonomy): domain Eukaryota; kingdom Metazoa; phylum Chordata; class Amphibia; order Anura; family Pipidae; genus Xenopus; species Xenopus borealis. Next base: position 65,573,203 of record CM044445.1, read on the forward strand.
TCAGACAGTTGCCTGATTTTCTTCCTCCAGAAACAAAAAGGTTATAGGAGACCTGGGACAGGTGCGGCCACCAATCCTATACTTCATTCCACTCTTTTTTCCCACCAATAACGATCTTGTTATGAAGATAGAAAACGATATACATTTTAAGATACATACAAAGCTGCTCAAATAATCTACTCAATAGTTGTTTAGATGAAAACAATGTTGTCACAAGCAGTGGACTGGCCCTAAATGGCTTACTATATATATTATATAGTCTTCTCTGTGCTGGCAATTAAGAGTGAAATGATTTAGTGACATTGGATTTTTTCAGTCCCTTTCCCTCTAGATTTCCCATTAAGCCTTAAAAGCTTTATTTCCCTTAGTCTTAATCTTAAGTGTCTCATTTTTGTCCATCTTTTATCAGAAGTCTGCTATCCAAAACAGTCTCTGTTGCTATGACTAGAACATTTTGGTTTAAACTGAACACACCACTGGAAAACATAATTTCCTTGTAGTGGACAGTCTTGATGGTGGTGAATATATTTTTTCCAAAAATATAGATATCAAACCTAATCTCTGCAGGAGACTGGCTGGCTTATGTCATTTCATTTCTGGGGAGAGACTGTTTTCGATGCTGTCTTTGTAGACACTGTCTGTGCTCTGTGTGCTTTGTGTCTATGTACTTTGTGAGTATTGTGAATTGTCTGTTGTCAGTCCCCCTGCATCTTTAAGTTTATCAAATATGTTCCATCGGCCACGTCTGTTCAAAAGATGGCATTCACTACCCTTCAAAGGCCTGAAGCCTGCGGCCCGTACAGCAAACAGCCTTGAGAACAGTGTGCTGAGCAGCTAGTAGGGGGTATGCAATATGCCCATCTCTAACCCACATGCTTGCTCTAACCCACAGGGCATTGCCAGAGTGGGAAGCAAGTGAATTGGCCAAGTTGAACCAATCTTGCTGGTGATCAGAACTCCCGACCTATGCTCTGATCCCCCTCCTCATCCAAGGGCATCCCGCCCAGTTCAGGGGAAAAAAAACATCTGCTCTCTGCCGCTGAGAAATCAAAGCATTGTTTTCCATTTCACAAAGTGTGCCAATGAGCAGATTTAGTGAATGACTAATGGAGACATAGAACAGAGGTCATATAGTGGTGCAGCCAAGGACAGGAATGTATTTCCCTCCTAGTAACCACATGTTCTGCCATTGCATTTATTTCATTTATTTATATTACTATGTTTTAACCTTTCTTATTATTAATAGTTTTTTTTTAATACCTATACCCACCCTTTCAACTGATGCTCTACTCCCCAAGTACCCCCCTTTTTAAAATAATTTATCCCCTCTGTTAGAAGAATGGGGTTCTGGTCTTGTTCTCAGCACCTTCTGTGGTATTTAGGGCACCCCATTCTCTGCTTGTATTCACTGCCCTGCTGCTCCCCACTGTTTGCTCACATGTTCTCTGAGGCTGTTTGCTCCCACTTTTCTGTTGCGGTTGACGACACATAGCAAACCTAATCGCACGAAACACCAGAGTGCCAGAAACTCCAGATAGGCTCCTTCCTTCTTATCAAAGTGATAATAGTTCCCTTGTATTGTCCATGAGCTCAGGCCTGGAGAGAGAGTCTTAAAAGGTGTGTTCGCTTATTTGAGCAGTGTAAGTAGCTCAGTAAATACCAGTTGTTAATATGCAGTAATGAAGTTTGTACCATTTGCGTATCTCCACTCTCAGAACTATATAAAACTTTAGCACCTTTATTTACTTCCAGTTGTTTCTTGCTACTGCATTGAAATAAGGGACTATGGAAGATGACATTTCCCCCGGTCTGATTTTGTCAGTAGTATCTTTCTACTATACCTGGTGCAGCTTCATAAATGAGTAACTAGGATTTTCCTAGTACTTCTCTTTGAAACAACTGAACTGTTTGAGTCAGTAAAGCTGCTGGTTACATCTACAAACGTTATAAGCTGTATGCACCTTTTTATTGGCCAGGCATGGACAATGCTGTTATACCTGTGGGCCCATATGTACTGCCTTATACCATACTGCTTATAATATAAAATAAGCACAAATGAGCCCTGTTTCCCCTTGTCTTCTGCGATACTGGGAAAGTAAATTACACTGACCAGTGCCAGATCAGAACAGCCCCCTGCACTTTTGAGGCCCCAAACTCGCTTCATCTACATTCTGGCACAATGTGTTCATGCGGTTTGAAGTTTGTACGTGGCCATTTTATAGACAGTAAATATTCTATGTGAGTCATGCACACAAAAGCATTCAGGCACTTTCAACATACAAGATTGTAAATACAGTCCCTTTTCCATTAAAGTGTATTGCACACAGTGCTTTTAATCACACTTTTCTTTGAGACTTATAGCTTGCATATATTCCACTGCACTCTGACTCACAAATGCCACCCCCCACGCTCACTCACTGTACACAAATATAAAATGGCCACTATTGTTGCGTGTGTCTGTCCCCGGAAGGGTGGACCTCACTGTTTTTGGATGACTGCAGCTGTAACCTTGAAGGATGCGATTTCATCTTTAATTTATTTTTTCCCATCTAGACTGTATCAGGATAAACTGTAACTCCAGTAAGTTTATACCCTCAAATCTCATTTTGTTCTTTCTATCTCTCACTTTTGTTGTATATTAATATTTAAGCTGCTTCTTATTGCCTTCTCTCAATTTTTTTTTATGTTTTATCTTAAAGGAATGGTTAGCAATGAGCAGCTGTATCTTTGACTTTTCTGCCTGAAGTGAGGCTAGCAGATATCTGTGCTGCAACACTGACATCCAGTGGCAATATTTTAAATTGCAGGCATGAGATATCTTCTGTGTTTTTCTCTTGCTAGGTTGTGAAGTCATGTGCTGCTGCTCAATCTAATGTTTACAATATGCATACAAGTCGTTCTCTACTTTAGCACTGCAGCGCATTATTTGTTTTCTCTTTCGATGGATAAAGGGTTTGTTTGCCTTATATTTTTGTTGCAGAAAATGTAAACAGCCAACAGTCCTAGCTCTTGGTTACAGGTACTGACTGCTCTCGTTAAGAGCTTCAAATGAATTGAATTGCTTAAAGTAATGGCTATATTATCTGCCAGTTTGAAAAACAATGTTCAGAACATGCAGTGGTAGCTTATCATGGGGCTTCAGTATGCTGCAGACCCACCATTATCTGCACTACAGTACAAACAGACTGAACCCTTAGAAAGAAACACCTTGATAATTATACAGTATGCTGCTTGAAACCTGAAAATGTTGCATGCTGAATGTCTCAAATAGCAAATATTTCTCTATTCTTACAAATTGAATGTGTGCCACATGCATAAAAATGAAAAGTTGCATTTTAAAACGGTTTAAAAATTGGTTGCCATGTGTTACTGCCCCTGGGCAAACTTAGTGCTTTATATTACATATAGCGGTAAGTGTCTGTTACTGTTATATATACGTGGACTCAAACTCTTCAGTCTAGAGACAGAAAATCTGTGGCTTAACTGATAAAAAACAGGCAGTTTTCTGGTGCAGGCTACACACAGTCTTAATAAGGTACAAAATAAGTTTGGGGGGAATAAGCTAATGTTTAATGTTGTATGCTTTATTTTATACCTTCTCATTTCATATAGAATTGATATTTCTCAGAACAGTTAAAATTGTGAATATAATAAGCAAATGGAAAGTCAGCTTGAGAATGGGGAAAATGCAAATGCTTGCCTCAAGAGAGTTAGCTTGTAATGCATAACATGCATCAGATCTACCACTGTGAATGATATGCCAGTGTGTGTTTGTAAGCTTAATGCAAGTGCTTTTCTATGCATTTGGTATAGAGAATGTACTGTATGTAAACATATGACTTACACATGTGGCTGGATTATTGTGTGTATGAGTATTTCTGTCTATATGATTGTAAATTTGTAGACGTCTACATGCACATGGAAATGCGTGAACATATGTCATACTATTATGTATGTGTTTATACATTTGTAACACTAATTTGGTTTAAACAAGCTATGTCCAGCTAGATTAAATAGAGCATGGGTTACATTAGACCCTCTTATAGCAGTATGTTCTCTATGTAGAAGGGACAGAGTGAGGTTGTTGTTAAACTACACCTCTTCACTGGCAAAATATAATACAACAGAGCACATCAGGACATCATTATTACCATATTTTTAGAGCACCAACATATTTGCAACCTTGTAAAATAAATGTTTTTATACAGAATTACATACATAGAACATACAGAATTACATAGTGACAAGTAACCCATACAAGGGTGAGGAAGGTCCTAGAGCTTACAAACTAATTGAGAAGGAAAGGAGACAAAGGGTGTAGGAGTTGGCAAGATCAGAAATAAGCAAGTGAGAGCTGTACCAAGAGAATGAGACGCAAGGTGTGGGAGAGGACAAGATCAGAAATAAGCAAATGTAGCATATGGTATTGCATTTGGTAGCTAAACATAGTGAGTGTAGGCTCTTCTAAATAAGTATGTTTTAAGAGATCTTTTGAAACCAGAAAGGTTGTGAGAAAGTCGGACAGACCATGGGAGAGAATTTCAGAGGAGGGATGCTGCCTTTACAAAGTCTTGAATGCTAGCATGTGAGGAGGTAGTGTGAAAAAATTAGCAGGTCAGTAGAGGAATGTAGTATGTGATTGGGTGAGTATCTAGAAATTAGTTCAAAGATGTAGGGTAGAGTCCTGTGCAGGTCCATTTTTTGCGACCTGTACCCGACCCATACCCGCAGCCTGCAATCCGCAAACCCAGATCCGCAACCCACATTCTTACATGCCTGGACGCACTACCCAACCCCTGACCCGCAAGTATCTTATCTGCAACCCACGACCCGCTGACCATCAAAAATCAGGAAGTGCTGTTATGCTGCCAATCAAGAATCAGGAAGTGCTGTCATTTTAACCAGAAGTGACAGCATCGGAAGTAGGCGTGCAGCCCCCAAACCAGCAGAACCGATGACCTGTTTCTATACCAGCACCCGGAACTTCCATTCTACATGGTAGTTAAAGCCAGTTCAGGGATTGGCAGAGTGGCATGGTAGAGGAGGAGCGGTTGCTGAGGTGTATAAGTCTAGTGGCAGCATTCATTATGGACTGGAAAGGTGTCTGTGGAGGGGAAGGCCAATTAATAGAGAGTTACAATAGTCTAGACGTGATATGATGAGAGAGTGAATAAGAATTTTGGCAACATCATGGTGATACAGTAAATTTTTGTATTTTGGATATGTGGAAGTGATATGATTTAATAAGTGACTGGATATGAGGAGTGAAGGACAGGGCAGATAGCCCCAAGGCACCAGGGCCTGGGGAGATAGGGTAGAATTGTTAACTATGATAGATACATTTAGGATGTTACAGGTGTTGGAGGAAAGAGAACCATTTCATTAATTTAAAGTAGCGTTGTGACATCCAAGTAGTCATAGCAGACAGGCAGGAAGAGACCTGAGTTAGGTTTGGAATCTGGAGAGGAGAGTTAGATTTAGTGTTGTCAGCTTAGAGGTGGTAGTGGAAACCATATGCATTAGTTTGCTGAGGGTAAATGTAGAGCAAAAATAATAAGGGGTCCAGGGCAGAGTCTTGAGGAACCCCAACAGAAAGAGGTAGGGGAGAAGATGATACTCAATTGTAAGAGACATTGAAAGATCCATTAGTGAATAGTTGAGGTTTTTGTTAAATGGTGGGTACAATCACAGGTGTTAGTAGAGATAACTAATGTGCACCACGGAAAATGGCAAAAGGGAGTTGTAGGATTCACGTTGTCAATGCTTTATGTGGTCCGGATCACCTACAGCAGACATTGATCAGGGAGAAGAATCAAAGCCTGATTCCCTTAACTATACTGCTGCCCCTTCACTTAGGCAAGCAGAGCCTAGAGCATAGCTACTACCTTCTAGGTTTGCCGCCTGTACAGTTTTCAGTCCAGGTCAAAACTGCATGCCCAGTTTTAGAAATTAGGAAAACAAAGCAAGACTCCCCTAGATTGACATCGACCAGTCGTCAATAGCCACATAATAGTTCCACTCTGTGACATCATCACATCGACCCACAACATCACAGCCACGTCCCAGTGATGCAACCTTTCTCCCCCTGTTCAATGTTCTGGACGGTTAAAGATGGCAACCCTGGGCAGAGCACAAGGTTTCTCTTGCTATTTAATGCTAAATGTATCACAAGAGAGTAACAGTTGCTATCCTATACACTAGCTAGACCTTCTACGTGGTGTCCCTGCTCCCCAAC
>CM044445.1:65579607-65590329 GCA_024363595.1 Xenopus borealis
ATGAAGGGTTCCCTCACTGAAAAAAATCTTGTATCAATGAATGAGCAGCATTTTAAAATCACAATATACTCAATAAGGCATAAGGTTTTCTCCCACTTTTAGGGTTACCACTGTTTGTGAAAAATATTGTATCCCTCGTGTTTTTATTACCATTGACTGTTATTTATCTTAGTTTTCAGCAAACTGGAAAATAAAAATGACAGACATAATATAAATGCAAGTTATGCATTAAATGGCAGTGTATTGGGGGTTTCCTTAATTGAGAAGGATCAGTTTTTTTTTGTAGATTAATATTTTGTAGAAGTTGTCTTATTCGAGGCAGTGTCATTCTGTGACTACTAAAGTAAAAACTGTTTTTCATAAAACGGGCAGTATGCAGTGCAGTGAGGGTAGATGGGGTTGTTTTCTCTGGAAATAAAATACGCTTGTAAGGGGACATGATTACTCTGTACAAAAGTACGTTAGAGGACATTATAGACAGATGGCAAAATAGATTATCGAACCAGAGGCCACCCCTTCATAGTAGAGGAAAATAACTTGAAACAGTGTAGGTGGTTCTTCACAGTGAGGACAGTGAGGTTGTGGAATGCACAGCCAGATGAAGTTGTGATGGCTGATTCTGTTGATGCATTAGATGATTTCTTTGACAAGCATAATATCCAAGGCTATAGTGATACTAAAATCTACAATTAGTATAGGTACTGGTATGTATAGTTTATGTGAGTATATAGAGGGGTCGTGTGAGTGTGTGTATGTATGGATGCTGGGTTTCATTTGGAGGGGTTGAACTTGATGGACTATGGTATTTTTTCAGCCCAACTTAACTATGTAACTATGTCAAAAGCAAAGATATGGATCAGCGCCTAAGGCTGCGGGGAAATCAAGGAAAATAGAATATATAGTGTAGTAAGTCAGATATTTATTTGGAACACCCACTCGTGTATTCAGGATATTCAGTGTGACACGTGCTTTATGATAGAATGTCCTTTAAGGTTCTTTTCTATAACCCCAGGATCACCCCAAACGTGTTCCGACCAGTAGTGGTAGTTTGGCAAAAATGCCTACTTACAAGACCAGTTCTTGTGGTATAGCATACAATGATACTTGGTTATCCTCCGGTAGTTCCTCTAACTTAACAAGGGAAAAAGCAAACATCCCATAGTGTAATCGTATTTATTCTTAAAAAAAATTTTCAATAAAATTTTACACTCACATTTAAAAAGTGAATCATTCACTTATCGGTATCGCTCTTTCTATTCAGAGTGGGTCCGAGAGCGGGGGGGGTTGGATGATTCTTGCCGGCAAAAAATCCTTTTTCTCCCTCCTCTTCGTGATATTTACTGCCACTCGCGATACAGTCAACTCCGCCCATGTAACTATGTATCTTATAGATGGACTTAAGTACAAAACAGCAGTCATGACGGAGCATATTGCATTGTTTCCCAGTACCTGGATGGGTCCTAAGCAGCAGCCTGTGCACTAACCAGTGCATAATGGAGCCACGCCTGGCAAAAGTTCGATATCTGGCCACAAGTTGGACTGATGTTGATGAGCTCCCATAGGATCAAGAACCCCATCGGTTTGCTGATGTGGTCCTCGATCGGACAGCCTGTTTTTACCATATTGATCGTTTAGCCCTAGGGCCCACCTTGCCAAACGAGTGGGTCTCCATATGGATGGCCAGCTTAAGTCTTTATGGGACTTTATGCAGTCTGTATGCAGTTTTTATTTGTGATAATGTTTTTTCCTCAGATGTTTTTGGTTAGTTTGTGATGGTTTCCATGCAAAAGGTGGGATGTGTTGGTCTCACTAGGGGGGTGAAACTGTTTTGGTTTCTAAGGAACTGTGTGTATGCTTAATTTGTTTGGGTGTTTGTAATGCTCTTTGTGTGGGGCAGTCTCTGTAGTGCAAGGTGTGTGGGCCCTGGTTTGTCTTGGAGAATTTATTCTGCTGGTGTTTCTGTATTTGTCTTACAGGTCCACTGTATCTCTGGGGGTATTCAGGGGCGATCCTGGCCCCTCCACCGCCTGAGGCAGCTTGCCATTGTTGCTGCCCCTCCCCCTTGCATTCACCTTTTTGGGGGGTCCACAAGGGCGGCAGAGAGGGCCAGGACGCCAGCACAGAGCGCATAATTGCACTTTTCACTAGGAGAGCCGAATTTCCTGTTTAAAAACAGAAATTAGGCTCTTAAAGTACCTGGAGCAGAATTTTTGCCGCCCCTGATAGCTAGTGGGGCGCTGCCGCTTGAGGCGAATTTCTCAACTTGCCACATTGGCGGAGCACCCCTGGGGGTATTGCATACATCATGTCTACACTAATCTTTCTTGGGGCATTTGTCTGTTTTTGGTTGTCTAAGACAATGGGTCTATGCTGGTCTTTTTAGTACAGTATTTTTCTTTTTGGATTCTGTGGGCAAAGTGTTTGGTGCATCTGATCTTTTTAGGGTAGTGTCTCTCTCGCATGGGTGTGTTAGTCTCTAGTGATCAGTTTGTGCTGGGGCATCTGTCTGAACTTTGTCCCTGTCTTACTATTTGTACCATCTCAGCAGAAACAAGGGCAGCTGCTTATGCACATCATGTTACGTCTGAGATTTAGATCTGACTAATCTGTGAAATAACTATATACTGTAATGTTTTCTTATTTTTTATTTTGGCTTGGACAATATCCAGCAATCACAAATTGTAAATGTCTTTCACATGAAAATTAAGTTGTATCAGGATTTTTGGGCTTGACTTGGTGGGAAGAAAAACTCGGGTGTGGATAAGGTATGGGTATTGGCAAGTCATTAAGCAATGTTATTTTCATTTGATTGCAAAATAATTTTTGTGTTCACAGAATTATTTTTCAGCTGATGACAACATACATTTGATGACACACATTTCAGGTTCACCAAATGTTTTGTCAACAAAACTAATTTTGTAGTTAATTTTTAGCACAATATAAATTTTGTCAGCACAAAACTTATTTTGTAGGGGGCACAGTGGAGAGCACAGAGCTACCAGGATTGGTATTGTTATGCATCAAATAGGGATTTACTATAACTTAGTTGAGATCAAGTGCAAGGTTCTTTTTTATTACTACAGAGGAAATGTTTTTTAAAATATTGAATTATTCGATTAAAATGGAGTCTGTGGGAGATGGCCTTTCTGTAATTCTAATTTTTCTGGATAACGGATCCCATACTTGCTATTTGTATGTTTACCTGTATTGTTTTGTGTACATACAGTTTTCTTTCAAGCTGGTATCTTTGATTTGGTCTGACCTTGAAGAGTTGCTTATGTGATTCTTCATTCATTTGCACAATGCGTTTTGCCTCTTAGGGTTGTCCTTATGATTAGTCTTTCTGTAGTGATCGCCTTGTAATTTTATATGTTATTGCTCTGCATGTCTTCAGTAGCCTGGAATGGTGATGCCATTCTGTGACATGAATCTGAGTCTGTGGGACCTTGCTAATGTATTAAGCTGTTTACTCTATTCATCTGCTTGTATGTCTGTCATACTGACTGTGCTGTTATGTTAGTAATAAGCGTTATGTGGATGTCAGTCTAATTTAGCCTGGTAGGAACAGTATTACAGGAACATAATATAAATAACAGGTTGTAGTTTGTTCATAGTACTCCTATCATATTTTATCTATCCCTGTTTGCTGGTCCTTGGCGAAAGATTACATACAACTTTTGACCGTGCACCCAGGAGTGAATTAACAGGGAAGAGTGCGGGTACTTCCAGAGACATTATATAAATATATATTTATATAATTAGTCTTCTAGAAAGACCACTGCATACTCCAACTTATCATGAATCAAATGTGTTTTATTTTAATGCATATCCTGCATAATGCATTTCAATGCATATGCATATTAATGAATATGCATTAAAATAAAGTATATTTGATTCATGATAAATTGGAGTCCGATTCCTTCTATAAGACTGTATAATGAAACTTTGACCCTTGTACCCGGAATCATCTTCAACCCGTTAAGAGTGCAGACACTGAACATAATATATATATATATATATATATATATATATATATATATATATACCCCAATCCGTTTGCTATGAGTGCTTTCTATAATTCATGTGACAAAACAGAACTCACTGTTTATAACTGAGTGAGTTCTGATGTAATTTTTGTCACATGAATCACTGAAACTTGTGTATTATAATAAATAAAGTACCCCCAGTTGCAAAATATAAGGATATTAGAAGTTACCTCGGACTTCCATGACCTGTAAAAAAACACTCGGCCTTCAGCCTCTTGTTTTTATATGGTCATGAAAATCCTCAGTAACTTCTAATATCCTTATATTTTACAAGAGGGGTACTTTATTCACTATATAGTATATATCGCCAAAGAAATCTGTCACTAATGATAATTTACAAGCAGGTTTATTAAAGTGTGAATTTAAGTAAATCTAATCTCAAATCCTAAAATTACCTACATAAGGCTGAACACTGGGTTCAGAATGTATGACAATGGAAGACAGAAAGCCAATGGGGGATATATAATCTTTTTTTAAAGAAATCATTTAAAACTATAAAAGTGACAAGCAATAGCCCAGTTCAATATTATGTATACAGAAGACAAATACTCCTGGCATTCCGCAAATGATGAGACTCTATATTAACAGATATTCTTTCAGCTTTATTGATTTACTCAAAAGAACACAGCAGTGTGCAGGATATTCAGCAACACCCTAATATACCTAATGCATGTCATGAAAGCTATTGCACTTAATCTTAGACAGTATTGGGTACTCATTTCATTTATGTGTTTATAACCTCGAAATGGAAATGGAAAGCATTGTCTTCATTTGCAGGCGACACTAAAATATGCTAGAAAATAACATGCAGCAGGCTTTGTATTTTTCCAAATAGTGTGAGAATATAATAAACTAGATACAGAAAATTGCAGTAGATTACAGATAAACTTTAACATAAATATGCTGTTATGTATTTGATGAACAAAACAAGCAGTTTAAGTACCCATTTTATGCTACTGTGTTTAAGGGCATCCCTGAGGGAAAATAATTTGTCTGAGCATGAGGAATATAAGCTTTTTCAATAGCAATCAATGTCATACAGTAGTGTCAAATGTCATAAAGTTAGTATAACAAAGTGCATGCATTACATGGGGGTTGGTGGTGGATTGTTTTATGGACATGAATGCTTCTTAATTTGTAGATTATTTTTAATGAAAGGCCAGTCTAAAAATTGACTTTATGGATTTAATCTCTGGCTTGGCTAAAATCCATCCTGGAGACAAGTTCAGAGGGAAAAATACCTGATTTGCTCAGTCCCTTTTGACACATTGTTAAAATTATAGGATCAAAAAGAACAAAGATTTAAAATTATTATAGTGTAGGCAATGACTCTTCCCCAGTGGTGTGGTTAAAGTTCCTGAGCCCTACAGTAAAATATTTTAGAGTCCCCTATAAAAGGAGACAACTATTATAAGTGAATCCTCTAGCACTGTAGCTATATATATCGGCCATTGTACTGTGTGAACATTAAAAGTAAGCAGCAGATTATTCAGGGGGATACCTATACAGAAGTAGTTGTTATTTATATTCTTATATAGTAGATTGACATAAGACACATCCATCAAATTAAAATACTCTCCATTAAAGGGAAACTGTCATGGGAAAACATGTTTTTTTTTTTTTTTAAATGCATCAGTTAATAGTGCTGCTCCAGTAGACTTCTGCACTGAAATCCATTTCTCAAAAGAGCAAACAGATTTTTTTTTATATTTCATTTTTGAAATCTGACATGGGGCTAGACATTTTGTCAATTTCCCAGCTGCCCCGGTCATGTGACTTGTGCCAGCAATTTAGGAGGGAACTGCTTTCTGGGAGGCTGTTGTTTTTCCTTCTCAATGTAACTGAATAGTACGCAGTGGGACATGGGTTTTTACTATTGAGTGCTGTTCTTAGATCTACCAGGCAGCTGTTATCTTGTGTTAGGGAGCTGTTATCTGGTTACCTTCTCATTGTTCTTTTGTCAGGCTGCTGGGTGGGGGAAACGGAGGGGGTTATATCACTCCAACTTGAAGTACAGCAGTAAAGAGTGATTGAAGTTTATCAGAGCACAAGTCACATGACTTGGGGCAGCTGGGAAATTGACAATATGTCTAGCCCCATGTCAGATTTCAAAATGAAATAAAAGAAAATCTGTTTGCTCTTTTGAGAAATGGATTTCACTGCAAAATTCTTCTGGAACAGCACTATTAACTGATGCATTTTGAAAAAAAAATTTTTCTCATGACATGATCCCTTTAAGTTAAAAAATCTTTTGCTTAGAATGTATAAACAAACTCAGTTGTTTCTGAACCCACGACTGCCTGCTGGTTTTGTGAAAATTATTTTAAAATGACAGCTATTGGAAGTGGTAAGGAAGTACATGTAATGGAAAATTTTGTGGTCACAACCTCATTGCACCCCCACTTAATGTTTTTAAAAATTAGAGGTGAGCACTGCTTTCCCTTGTTTGATGTAATGGATAATGGTATGTGAAAGATTCGACTGAATATCAAACCAAATCAGTAGCCTGCATATGTAAATTAGGGGAAACAGGAGGAAAGAGAATAACGTGCAAAAACAATGTTTTTAACTTCTGTAACGTAAAGTCATGATTTGTTGGATTCTTATTAGGGTTGGCCAGGCAATTTAGCTGAATCCAAATCCTGTTGAAAACAGCAGAATCTTGGCCAAATCTTGAACCAAATCCTTCAGTGCCTCCCTAGTTTTATGTCATCATGGCATCAAATCACCAACACTTCTTCTCTGACCCCCCTTCCCTGTGAGGAAGCGCGCACACTTCCCACTATGCACCGAGAACTGTGTGCTCCAGTAAGTAACTAGGAAATTTTCATGCATTGGCAGATGGTGTGGCTGGGCAGCATGCTGCCCTCAAATCATGCCGCCCTAAGCCTGGGCCTTTGTGGCTTCGCCACAAATCCGTGACTTTTTTTATGTCATGATCTAAAAGCAGATCAAGAAGGCCTATCAAGTAACTTGCATTTTAGTCTAAAACTTGAACAGAGAAGTTGGGCACAACTTTACTTGGCTATACTTCTTGTCATCTCAAGAGGTCCAAGGAGATGTATAGCACCCATGATGATAACCATCAGTTTATTCTTTTCATCATAGTATTTTTTATCAGTTAGCAGGCAGGGAGATTCCTTTAAGGCACATTCTACCAGATAAATGGCCATATCCTTGTTGGCAGATGCCAGGGTCCTTGCCAGACAGATGGTCATCATTTTATAGTATAATTTGCCTTTATGATGAATGTCTGAGGATAATAAATATGAGGGGGCAGTTCTTTGGTGGATTTAGACATTTTAGGTCAATAGAATCATGAGCTGAATAAAGGGCCTTTTCATGGATATATCTGCTTGGCTGCCTCAAATATATAAGTAGCCATAAAATACAGTCTATAGAACAGTTATAGAATTGTGGGGTAAAGTTGGTGAGGCTTGAATACATTTCCTGCTATTGTAATATGTGCAGTGCCAGCTACTAAACCTACAAAGGACCATTGTTAAACTACTTTGTTTCACTTACACTTGGGTTAAAATCAGATCCAATGAAGTGGCGGCCTTTACAGAACACATTAATTCAGTGGACAATAACATCAAGTTCACAAGGGAAGATGTCCAGGGGAACAAACTTGCTTTTTTGGACTGTTTAATTTGCATCCAAGAGGGGGGGTAACTTAAAAACGGAGGTGTACAGGAATCCTACTCATAAGGATCAATATCTGTTCGATTCCCACCATCCGCTGGAACACAAACTGGTTGTCATTAGAACTCTGCACCACAGGGCAGAATCTGTGGCAACTGATACAGGATCATAAACATCTCAGATTAGCTTTAAAAGAGTGGGGCTACCCAGATTGGGCCTTTGTCAAAACAGCAGCAACCAAGCCCAACAGGAACATCAAAAGAAATAACCACCCGGAGACACATAGTAAGCGATACATAGTCATTCCATATGTAGCATGTGTCGGAGAAACTCAGGAGGATTTTCAACAAACACCACGTCCCTGTGTTTTTCAAACCTAGCAACACACTTAAGACAAAAACTGGTACACCCAAAGGATCCAACTCATAAGGGAAAACAAAGTAATGTGGTATTCGCAGTCCAGTGTAGCGATCTATACACTGATCTATGCATTGGGGAGACAAAAACAACTGCTCCATAAGCGAATAGATCAGCATAGGAGGGCGAACTCTATAGGTCAAGACTTGGCTGTTTTTCTACACCTAAAAGACAAGGGACACTCTTTTGAAGATAGCAATGTCCAAATTTTGGATAAAGAAGACCGCTGTTTTGAAAGAGGTGTGAAAGAGGCGATTCACGTAAAGGTGGAGAAACCATCCCTGAACAGAGGCGGGGGCCTTCGACACCACCTGTCTGCTACATACAATGCTGTTCTCACATCAATTCCCCGGCTGTTTCAGAACTCGACACATCCATTCATGCAATGCTCACAAGTAACACCTGTTTTCCAGGAGTTGCATGACACATTGGCAATCCTATGACTGTAACTACACAGAATCAACACCACTGTGAATTTCAGATGTCACCTCTCTGAAGAGTTACAATGCCCCTACACCAGTCAGTTGAACTGAAGAAGCTGCTCGGATTAGCAGTGAAACGTCTTTATTAAAATATCTCAGCAAGTCCAGTTGCTTTGAGTTACTTTTGATAAATATAACATGACCTGGATGAATGAGAATCTTCATAGTCATACTGGAAAGCTCAACTTGAAGGTCAGTTAAATTTGAGACTAATAACGAATTTGCTGAAGATTAGTCAGTGAAGAATATCATCAGAAGTTACCATCCTGGGAATAAAATCTGCAGCAGACAACTCTACAGATGGAAGGTCATATTTATCAATGATTAAAAGTAATGCTTACTGCAGTTGGCCAAAGTTTTGCTGCTCTATTTTAATGTCTATTTAGTTTTTAAAGGAGAACTAAAGCCTAACTAAAGAACTAGCTAGAAATGTTAATGTACATTATGGGGCAGATTTACTAGGGGTCGAATTAGAGGGTTAAAAAAACCTAGAATTCAACCATGGGAATAGTTGGGAATTGTTGGGGGAAGTAAAATCCTTCAAATTCGAATATTGAATTTGAAGGATTTCACCGCAATTCAATTGGTCGAACGATCAAATAGAAAATATTCAATTGATCGATAAAATTGTTCGAATCAAACTATCCGAAAGATTTTAACTAATCGATCGAATTTTTTTATTTGATCAAAAATAATGAAACCCAATTCGTTAGCTTTGATCTGGCGAACTAGGCAGTCGAATAAAAATTTAAAGGGGAAGAAATTTGACTGTTGAATATTCAAATAGATTTTTATTCGAATGATCGAATTTTCAAAATTCACTGGTCGAAGTGGTCTTCAAAAACATTCGTAAATTCTAATCTTTTTGAAAATTCGATAGAACTTCGAATCCTACATGTGAATTTAGTAAATCTGCCCCTTTGTGTTGGGCTTCTGTTACAGCCCAAGGCAACCACAGCCCATTTAGCAATGAAGATCTGTGTCCCCTAATATGTACGCGCTCTGCTGTCACTTACTGAGCTTTGGGACCGACTCACAATATACAGTACACATAGAATATAAATGTCACAAAATAAAGCTGATTAATAATTAATATGCATAATTACTACATTGCAGCTCAGAAACCAGTGCAACTAGCATAATACTTTAATAATCAGTCCTGTAGCATCAGCTTTTATTGTAGACCAACCTAATTTTCTGCTTGATAACTGAAAAACTGCTCAGAGCCCACTGAGCATGTGAGTGTCGGCAGACACTTTCCAAGATGGTGACCCCCCCTGTGACAAGTTTGTCCTGGATTATTGCTGCTGTTGACAAGCTTAAACTTTAGGCTGGTGCAATAATTTCAGTGTATAAATCATGGCATTTTTCGCCATATTAATTTTTATGGTTTAATTCTACTTCAGTTCTCCATCTCATGTTCACCCATTCATAGTATATGACCCCAAAAATCCAACAGAAATGAATAGCCCTTAACATGTACTGTACAATACTTCATCAATTGCATTGTCACAGACTATCTGAACCCATAGGCCAAATTGGTTTATTTACTAGGGAACTGAAGATAGCTGTCAAGTAGATATCATTTTCAAGTAATTTTATTCAGCAATTAGTACAAGATGTTGGTGCCATTTTACAACAGTTAGTACTACCAACTGGTTTATTGATCTGAGGTGCCCCATAGATTTGAATATTGTAATCCATAATATTATTGTTCCTCCAAATTACACAAACCCAGTGAGACTGATAGTTTCATCAGAGTCCAAAGGGCATTAATGGGAGGAATGTTGAACTGTGGGCCTCCCCTCAGTAATGAAGGATGGTTCCCATTCCAAATGTTATTTTATAAATCAGTGCTGCCCAACTTCTGGTGTACGTGGTGGAGGGCCGAGGTAAGACAGTGTTGACCATTTCCTGATTCAGACTGTACCACAAGATACAGAGACTGTATCCACATTAATGGTAGTAGCACATCAAAAACCAAATGGTTTCACTCATCACAAGTTTATTAAACCATATTAAAAGGGTTGTTCACCTTCAAACAACTAGTTGTTTTCAGATGGGTCACCAGACATAATGATTTGTTCCAATTACTATCTATTTTCTATTTGTAACCTTTTTTCTAATATTGA
>CM044445.1:65610565-65638379 GCA_024363595.1 Xenopus borealis
CATGCAAAAGAATAAGAAATCAGGAAGGGGGCAAATAGTTTTTCACACCACTGTAGGTTATGGTTGGCACAGAGAAACTGAGTTTCGTGACAGACAGCATTGTGGGGCAGAAGTATAACCAAGGAGCAGGGTTGAAAATGACATTTTTATCTTGGGATGCTGAGTGGTAGTCAGGATGGTGTATGAAAAAGCCTTTATCTAGCTTCAATAATGAGTTTGCTTGTGTCTCCATTTGGCTCATAAAGCTCATGTACGGAAGTGAATGTGAAATATGTGATTTTTTTTGTACCATCATATAGCTCTTTGATAGTTGCCTATTTTCTGTTAGAACTTTTGTTTGTGTCTTTTTGGGGGGGGGGGGGTGTTATGAATTCTGTCAGCCGCAGCTAGCAGCAGACAATTGTCATTTAAAGTAATACTGACACCAGAAATTAAAGTCTTTTTTACATCTGTCATAATAATGCCTTTGAAAACTTTGCCATAAAGTATTTGCCCAATGCAGACATTACTGAGGGGGCTGCCATATTTGTGCAGCAGGAGTCCGTTAGTATTAGAAACTGTAACTGACAGGCTGAGATGGGACAGTCAGGTTGGCAAAACAGTCCGGTTTAGAAACTTTAACAATTACTTACAAAAATAAACCTCTCAGAAAAACAATCGACATGGCCTATAGGTAACTTTTATTGTACATTCCTATTTTAAAAAGTAGTTTTTAAGGGGCACATTTACTAGGGGATGAAGTGAATTTTCAAATAAAATTTTAATTTTGGGCTACTTCGAACTATCAAATAGCTCAAAATTTGATTCAAATTGAAAAAAGTACTGTCTCTTTAAAATACTTGAAATTCGACAATTTGCCACCTTAAAGCTGCCGAATTGCCATCTTGGGTTCTAGGAATTCAATGGATTTTTTTGAAAATTGTTCAAATCATTCCAATCAAAGGATGCATTCAAACAATTCAAACTATTTCAATTCAATCGAAAACTGACCTGTTTGGTCCATTTTCGATCGAAAATGCCCCCCAAAAAAATTCAATGGTCGAATTTAGAAGTTTTTTAACTTCGAAATTTGACCAATAGTAAATCTGCCCTTTAGTGTCTGTATCAATCTAAATGTATGGCAGACACTTATGACAGGTGTTTTGCTACTGGTAAAAGTAAGCTGGTAAAGCAAATGTCTGGCGTGACAATGATGGTAAACGTCTCCTTTGTTTTAATCAAATTGTGTCATGGAGATGGGATAATTTTGGGTACTGTACTTTGTCCCAAATCAAGATGTACCTTGGTTGGGCGGAAAGGCTTAAATAGCAATAATGTAGTTGGTGAATTAATAGTTATATTGGACAAAGGAAGAGAGTTAAAAGTGCTATGATATTTAAAATGTCGTCTTCTTAAAGTGCAGGAGGGGTGGCCTTAAATAGAGGGCCTAGTGAGATTTTAATTATTGAGCAATTTAAATATATAAAATATATCTTGGTAGAATAGGTCAGTGTATACTTTAGGTTGTAAGTCAATTCCACATGCTTCGTTTAGATGTTCTGCAGACTGAATGGCCTGTGTGTACATCTCATGCCTTTGTATTTATATAATACACTTAAAATAAAGTCGAATAGGTTTCAACATACAACTTGACAGCAAAAGGGTCAATTACAAATCTAAAGCATTTATAGCAAGCGTGCATACATGCTAGGGACTTTACCTGCTGTTAATTCCATAGATTTACTAGCTGGTAGACTGACTTGGATGGTAATTCCATTATTGGCACGGAACAAATAAGATGCCATCCCCACTCTGAAAAAAAGGCATTAAACGGGTTGTTCACCTTTAAGGTAACTTTTAGTATAATGTAGAGAGTGCTATTAGACAATTCCCCTAGCAACTATGCATTGATTTGAATAAGAGACTGGAATATGAATAGGAGAAGGGCTGAATAGAAAGATGATAAAAATATCAATAACAATACATTTTTAGCCTTACAGCGCAGTTGTTCTTTAGAAGGGGTCAGCGATGCCCATTTGAAAACTGCAAAGAGTCAGAAGAAAAAGGCAAATAACTATGAAACTCTAAAAAATAAAAATAATGAGGACCAACTGAAAAGTAGCTTAGAATTGGCCATTCTATGACATACTAAAAGTTATTTTAAAGGTGTACCACCCCTTTAATTTGCTGCTACATTGGTGGATCTGATAAATGGCAACTACTCTACTAAATGTGCTACCACTATTACGCTGGAGTTCTAGGAAAAGCTCTGCATTTTGAGCAAATAAAGGGTGATTTCTACTCCACATTTAGTGATTAATGATCTGGCAGTTATGGATGAGCAAACCTTAGGCACAATGTAATTTTGCCTTTTACTCAACTCAAGTGCTGCATTTTGGAAAAACATCATGATTTTGTATAATCTTTTGGAGAAACACTACAAGTTTGGTCATCAAGCATAACCTACATAATGTACTATTCATTTTGAAAGGCAATGTTGTGGGGGGGAGCACAATGGTGCATCTAGACTCAGGAGGTGACTGAAACAAAGATGAAAACCCTTCTGAAAATGGTTATACTTTGTAGAAGCCACATACAAACACAATATATAGGCAGCTATTGGTTGGTCTAGGTAACAGCATTGGTTGGAATATGATTTCACTTAACTCTTAATTCCATGTGTGCTCCCAGTTTCAGCATCTGAGTTGAAAGTTATTTACAGTTATGATGCATGGTGCGAAGTGTAATTCGTTGGAGGCATATTGTCATGTTGCTTTACCTACAATGTAGCATTTTTCCTAGAATTTCAGCATTAAAGAATCTTTGAACTATGTTTCCATCATAATTGCTCTTGATGTGCCAAAATACAAACTAACTAGCATGTATGTTTTGTGACTCATGAACAAGTACACAACACATCCCCTTGAAGCTATCACCACAAAGCTGTTGTAAAAAGTCCATGTTGCATTGAATGGCCTCCCACTCTGGTGTACCAGACAGCCTCACGTGCCTTACAAAACGTAGCAAGCACACAGTGCAGAAGCTGAGGGTTTTCACCCTTCCTGAATTAAAGGGGACTGGTCCATGCTGATCAGGCAAGCCTCATGTACGTGTTGGCACAGCACAGGCCCCAAAGCTGCTGGATAAATGCAGGGTTGTATTTATATACTTATTTTAGAAAAATAAAAAACTTCGGGGGGGCAGTTGATTCCTGGGGGTGTGACATCACGAATAGTGTCAGTGACATCACAGGGCAGATCAAAGCAAATGTGTGTGAATGGAGGCACCCACAACACAGCTGCACGCCTATGAGGTTGGGGTTGTGGTGAGGAGTCAAACTGAAACCCATACATTGGGTGCCAAAGTTCCCTGGCATAACTCTGCTATTGCTATTACAAACTAACAAGCATCTTATCTAATCCAGAAAACACAATTTATTATTTAGGCATTTTTTTGATGTTTGAAGCTTAGATGATGCATGAGAGTTTTACATATCTAAAGAATATCTAAACTTTCAGAGATATAATTTTTCTCTCTGAGTCATTCCTAGATTTACTCTGCCCTAGACACAGGGGTTGCGTTTTGTATAGTAATTTTTTTTGTGCTTGCAACACAGTATGAATAATGAATACACCTTTATCGGCATAAGTAAAACTTGAACAAAACACAACTAAGAATAGTGAAAGAAAGGGGTGGGGTCCTTTCAGATTTATTTACTTCAATATCCAGAATAACTTTAGCCAGGGCTGGCTTTACATAGTGGACGCCCTAGGCCCACTGTTGTTTGTCACCCCTGTCACCTCCCTTTTATTTGCTCAAATTTTCATTATCGGGACAGTGGCACACGGGGAATTTTAATTTCTGAACCGAGGGTGGGGCAGCATGCCGTCCCCTAAAATCCTGCCGCCCTAGGCCCGGGCGTAGGTGGCCTCTCCACAAATCCGGGCCTGACTTTTCTACTTAATTCTACTAAAACATTAGGTTTCATTTTTATATTTAAGATTTATTTTCAGGACATGCAGTGCAGTAAAAGTCCAGGTTTATTTCTTTGTATGGTACTAGGTGTACAGTGTTTCTGTATTTAACCCTCCTCTCTAACTAGTTAAGTTATGCTAGCATAGTTATAGATGGGAACACTTTATTCTGTCCCGGGGTTGGGAGGGATATTTCATGGCCCACTGGCTTATAACGCTTTCATATTCCCTGTACTGTAGGCACTGGTCAGTATTTATGCAACCGTTTAATTTAATATACTACTAGTATAACATATGTGAAGGGAGATGCATAGTGCTAAACCTTAGAACCACAACCATAGAAGAGGTTTTTTGGTTTTACATTTTGTACCCCCTACCTCAAAGAGCTGGGCTGTTGATTCCTGCTGACGGGAAAGCTTAGAACATAATAGTACTAATATGCCTTAGATGCTTAATCACAAAAATAATTTAGGAGAGGTTTAAAAAATGAGGCAAAGCAGAATGAAGGAAAACTCACAAGAATAACATAAAAGTGATATACATGGAGCATAAGATTATAAAATTATAAATTGAGTATAGAAACTGTTAAAAGAAAAGAGCCAAAGAGAAAGAATTAAGGTGGCCATAGATGTGCAGATATACCTGAAATATCGGACATCCCCATCTTCTGATCTGCCACTAATCTTTTGGTTTAAATAAAGCAGTAAAAGAATTGATCAGACGTTATTCTGTCCTGACCGCAATCGTGCAAAAGTTTATATCTGACAAAGCTGGTGACACTGAAAATCGTCAGATCGGCAATACATGCAGAGATATGAATGGCAGCTGACAGAAATCTTCTAACCTGTCCAATCGACTGAACGACCGATCAGCATGGCACGAAAAATGTCGGGACACTCCACACATGGCCGGAAAATTGTACGAATCAGAGATTCGTTTGATCAAATCTTTGCGTCTATGGCCAGCTTAAGATGGATAATGAAGGAACACAGAAAAAGAAGGGGACAAAAAAGAGAGAAAAAGAGAAACATGATAGAAAGAAAAACTAAACAGGGCAAAGGAGGAAACAGAAAACTTTAGAAAAAAATGGAAATGAAGATGAGCATTAATAAATACATGAAGGAAAGAAAAGTTCACAGATATAGGATAGCCTATGTCAGACGAATGATCGCCCGTGCCAACCTTCTGAACTGCAATTAAACCAATCAGCTTAAAATAAAGTTGTAAAGAGAACAATTCACACAATGTTCGGGCCATTAATGAAAGACTCCCATTGAATTCCTCAGGTAGGAAATACATGCAGAAATCGGTGGACAATATAAATCTTTTGACCTGTCTGATCGCCATGATAAGAAAACTGTTGGGACACTGTACATGGTATAATAATTGTATGAAACGAAGATTCGTACAATGGGATATTGTGTCTATGGTCAGCTTAACATATTTAACTGAAATGCTTTTAGTTATAAAATACTTACATGGCCAACCTGCAGCACCTTAAGTGCCTCT
Organism: Xenopus borealis; assembly: GCA_024363595.1. Classification (NCBI taxonomy): domain Eukaryota; kingdom Metazoa; phylum Chordata; class Amphibia; order Anura; family Pipidae; genus Xenopus; species Xenopus borealis. The sequence goes on from CM044445.1 coordinate 65,616,028, forward strand.
AGCTACCTTCCCTGACTACTGTCCACATCTATTATGCATGATTATTTGGAATAATACTGTCTGTATGCAATATTAGAAACAGAATAAAGTATTTGTCTTCTCTGCCTTTACTGCACAATTATTACTGTTATAAAACACTAACATATTGCTTAGGTCCTAAGAGTGGGAAGATATGTTTCTATTTTGCATTATTCTTTTGTTTAGAGGGCCTTTAAAGATCACTGGATATAAACAGAAAATACAATTATTTGTTGTTTTGATGTCATCTGAAAGAACTGTGTCTGTGGGATAGAATAGAGTACACAGAAATCTCTAGTAGGAGAACCCTATAACTTACATGATGATTGCATGCTCTAGTTTTTAGTCGGCAGCTCTACAGTTTGCAGTTTCATCAATCTGGTTGCTGGGGCCCAAATTACCCTAGCAACTATGCTTTTAAATAAGAAGAAAGTAAATAAAAAAATAATAAGTTGCTTAGAATTGGCCATTGTGTAGCATACCAAAAGTTAACTTAAAGGTGCCTTTAAATGGCTTGATTGGCTAAACTTATGGCATGATGTCTGCTTTATATAAAGATTCTTTGCATAAAAATTTACCTCACAGAAGAATGAAGTGTACCAGTAATAAATGAATTCTCTTTTTGTTTTTGCTTATCATTTGGTTACTGTAATGCTTTCAGTGTTTTTATGTAATAATGGCTGCCATTCCTCTATTGTTTAAGTTTTCATTTAAATTTTTCTAATGGAACTATTATAACCGCAATGTATAATTATTTAAAATGTTGCTTGTTTTTCCTAGTTTCTGTAAAGGTGTTAATGCCTCCATTTACACTGTCAGGTTTCCCTAAATAGCCAGTGACTCAGGATGGTTGGCCATAACCTTATTACATCGATGAAGTGTTAGAATCTATTTACAAGAACCCAAAGGGGACTTGGCGCAGTTGACTGGGGGGTGCGGATAGATGCAAATGGGAGATTGGTCAGGTATCTCATTCTGGTAAATAGAATATTCCAAATATTGCTTTAGCAGGAACCTCTGTACAGATGATACCATATAACATTGCCATCATGGAACAATAGTATTAATAATAAAATATATGCTACGAATATAGCAGTTTTTAAGGTGTTGCTGGTGATCGGTTATAGGTAACAAAATTACATTTTAATATATTAGGAGTTCTCTACCCCCCCATATGAATTGTCCGGTACTGTACAGATTTGTCAAAGATCTGCACAATAAAAACATATCAATATTTTCCCTTACATATGTAGCAGTATAGAGAGACCCAAATATAGTTTTGCTGCCCACATTATATGCAGTAAGTAAAAATCCCACAGCATCAGGCAGCAACCAAACATCCGAGCCTGCCCTGAAACTGTGTGGAATCTTGCTTTAGGAATCATCTAACAGTGACACCTCTCTCCCATCGTACGTTAGGTAAGGGTCCAGAGACTCTGTATGCGGGGCAGAAGCTGAATGATAATGAATGGCACACTGTTCGTGTTGTCCGGAGAGGAAAAACACTCAAATTAACCGTGGATGATGATGTTGCTGAAGGTGAGACATTCTAAGGCTTTTTTTGAACTGAAAATGACATAACTGTTACGTTTTACAGAAGGTGAATCAGAAGAATTACAGGCTCTTCAGAATAAAGGCAACTTTGAGTAACTACTAACTTTGCTTTCTTTGCTGTGACCAGAAGGTGGCACTCTAAGTTCAATAGTTAGTGCTATGGCTTTAAAATATGAATTGCGAAGGTAACATTTCTGCATCTGGCAATAGCAGGGTTAACATATGCATTCCCTGCAGATTGAGACCTAAAATGCATAACCTATAGTGAATGTATGGAGGCATTGACTGCTGTGTTGCTGAGGGCTATGAGGAATTAGATAGGATTTGTTTAGCAGCTGCTGTAGAGAGCAAGTCTTATTCTGAAGCATCTAAATGCAGCTCTTGTATTACAGTACAACACAGACACCTGTGGCACTGATGATGAGCGAGTCTCATACCTTATTGCTTTTTCACATTGGTGATGATCGAGTCTCATACCTTATTGCTTTTTCTGCTATTCCCTCCTCCATCTCAGGCACAATGGTGGGTGACCATACTCGTCTGGAATTCCACAACATTGAAACTGGGTTCATGACGGAGAAGCGTTTTGCTTCAGCTGTGCCTTCCAGCTTCATTGGGCATCTCCAGAGTCTTATGTTCAATGGTCAGCTATACATCGATTTGTGCAAGAATGGAGACATTGATTACTGTGAGCTGAAGGCACGGTTTGGCATGCGCTCTATAATAGCGGACCCTGTCACCTTCAAGACCAAGGCCAGTTATCTGACTCTCTCCACTCTGCAAGCTTACACCTCCATGCACCTCTTCTTTCAGTTCAAGACTATCTCACCAGATGGCTTCATTCTTTTCAACAGCGGAGATGGCAATGACTTCATTGCAGTGGAGCTGGTGAAGGGGTAGGAGAAATGGGGTGAATGGGGGCAGGTTGTACTGTCACATATAAAACAGAGAAGTACAGAATACAATGAAGACACTAGTGTGTGGGGTAAATTGAGTGGAGGGTGGAAATGATGCAGGAAGTTAATAGAATAGGGTAAATAGATGACAAAAGCCCATAAATACATGTTATATTATCAAAAACTTAGGTGTCTTGCACAGTTTGTCATTTTCTTTCATCTTATTAAGAAACCTTTTTAGTTTTGCATTAGAAATCTAAGAAAAAAACTTTTTGTTTTTGCCTCTGGCACTTCACCCATATTGTGTTGATGGAGCACGAGAGACAATTTAATAATCTGCTCTAATAATAATTTCAGATTAGCCCTTTTGTGAATCATCTGTAATGGCTGTATCCTTGTTCTTACTCTTTTGTGCTTCAGGTACATCCACTACGTGTTTGATCTTGGAAATGGCCCACATGTCATTAAAGGCAACAGTGAAAGGCCTCTAAATGACAATCAGTGGCATAATGTAGTAATCACAAGAGACAACAGCAATACTCATACTCTGAAAGTAGACACCAAAGCAGTTACACAAGTCATTAATGGTGCCAGAAATCTGGACCTAAAAGGTGAGGACCTTTATTATTTATTTATTTAGGACCTTTATAAAGTATTGTTTTCAATATCATTAAAATGACACAAGCTTGCTTGTGAAACCAATTCAGTGTGATGTCTACCCAAAATTGTTATTGGCATAATGAAAGAAAATGCAATTCAAAACAAATTTCCAATATGCATTAATTAAAATATTGATGTGGTTTTAAAATTGTTTATGAATGCAACTGCAAGTGAACTTGGTATTTATCTACCTGTTCATAGTGTTTGCATTACTAGTTCTGACTACTGACACAATGTAGCAAAACCTAGCAGTATAACAGATCTGTAGAAATGTCTGCTACGTTGTTTCAAGGGTCAGAACTAGAGAACAAAAGGGGATTAACAAATACTGCTTTCACTTGCAATTACATGTAGAATACCCACAGAAAATGTGTAATCAATTTATAATTGGGCTAATAAATGCTCTAATTGGTCATGTTGATGTACTCACATTTACCCTAAAAAGTGGGTAGGAGTGTGATGAAAGATGTCTTAGAATACTGGCATTGAAGTGAACACTGCAATTAAATAGCAATTTTATGGTTTCAATATATCAATACACACTCACTAAAATAATTTGTCTATTTGAAGAGTTATGAGGGGCGAGAAAAATATTTGTGAATTTTTAGTATGCCTTAATACTCTTAGGTGTGATGCACGGGTATATATTTGTGATAAAAAGAGCTTTATCAACATTTTCTCTAATCATTCAGATAACAATGTTAATTAGAGAGAGACAAATTCTGGCTAAACTCTGGGGTAGATAAGCAATATTATCTCTGAAGTGGATTTCCATATTAGTTTGTGCTCTTTCTGGTTGATCAGTTAACCCATACTGTTCATACACCTAATCTTGCACCTTACTGTTCATTTGGCCTAACTCTTTGTTATGGCTAGAGGCCCATGTGCATAAACTTTTATAGCCTGAATGAAAGTGAATCAAATTGTGTGAAATGTTGATGCAATGTGAAACCATATTGACACAGTGAGATTGGGATTCATTTGGAGATTGATGAAACATTGCCAGAACGAATGGATTTTTCGACGTGGACAGAGAAGGTTAGACATCAGGTATTATTTATTACAAAATATTTTGTTGAAATTTTTAATTCACAGGTGATCTGTACATCGCAGGACTAGCTCAAAGTATGTACAGCACTTTGCCAAAACTTGTGGCATCACGGGATGGATTTCAGGGCTGTTTAGCATCAGTTGATCTTAATGGACGCCTCCCTGACCTGATTGGCGATGCCTTGCACCGCAGCGGGCAGATAGATCGTGGATGTGAAGGTACAAAATCATATAAGGGTGCCATTCACAATAAAGGCAGAGCAGGCCATTGGGATCCATACCTACCACTCCTCACTGACTCCATCTCATCTCCTTCTTCACCTCTCTCCTGTTACTGCACCTTCACGGTATCCCTCACTGCCACTCTCCTCACCTACATCAAAAATTGCTATTGACCATCCACAGGAAACATTTGGACTTGGATTCTACTCTCCATAAAGATGATTGTTTTCACTTGAAAGATTTTGTAAAAATAATTAGAGATATTTAATTCTGTTGTGTAACAAAAATAAAAGATTTTTTTTTATAGCTGCAGTATTGAACTTGTGAGCAGGAAAAACTTACAGCACAGAGAATTATATCACAGCAAAGTGGATTCAATAGGGGTCATTTACTTACTGCACTGGAGTGCTTTTTTTGGGGGGGGGCAATTGTATGTTTAACCCAGAGTGAGGCAATTTAATCCATCAATCCAGTGTCACTGTAGTCAACTGGGGGAGTTGCCCAGATGCAATTGTACTTTGGTGTGAAGTCCAGTTGCCATAATTTCTGGCATTTATCATGAGAGTGTTGTGTGGCCAATTCTTTTGGTGCAACTGTGCTGCACTGATTGATGCAGGCTAGTGTAGGAACACTGGAGCTACTGTCTGGTTTGGAGGTATTTGCAGCTATGATGTTCCCACAGCGGCCTGCATCAATAGGCGCAATTGAGTTCAGTTCAGAACACAAGGCAGTGGCACCAAACGCATAGAAGTGAAATGTTGAATCAAGTACTTTTTAATTAATGAGATTTTTCATGCACCTGACTGCAGCCAAGCAAAACTGTGTTGTGGTAAGTAAATGACCCCTGATGTCTTATACAAAGATCCCATTCGTTCATGAGGAATCCCTACAATCCCTACAATCATTTAGCAATGGTTTATGATTATAATAATAGGTGCTCTTTAATTTATAACAGAATTAAGTAGATAGTTATTAAGCTCCAGTAGGTGTGGGGTTCTCATGTACATTAATCACTTGTTGGTCATGAAATAGGTATGATGCTGACATAAGGCTGTTGGCCGGGCATTCAAACAGGGTGATAGCCAGTAAAACAAGAATCTATTCTGAGCTTCGCAAGTGAAGAGCCAGTTACATTCATAAAAATCAATACTGCTTAAAGACACAATTACTTTATTTTTGTTTTGGGATATATTGCCAGATATTGTAGTTGCTTGATGTAAATCTCTGTTAAACACTGTGCTAAATTAAAATGGGATTTCCTTAGAATACCTCCATTATGGAGGAGAAACAAGTTCTCTGTTATTCAAGCAAAACCAAAATTAGAAGGTAATGACTTTTGAGCCAAGAAAGCTCTTTTTGCTTTGCCGGGAGCTCTTACATTACAACATAGTGATACTTACTCTTGGCAGAAAGAAAGAGAACTCTGATCTTTTGGTGAGTTATAAACCACAATGTTTTATTTTAAAAGCCATTCTATTTGTTCACACCTCATCCCCACAATGCGTTTTTTCAACCACGTGGACCCTCATGGCTCAGAACACCTAATTCAGTAGTATTCTTAATCCCAGTTTTGTTATATTTTTCCCAAATGCTTCGCTTACTCATTAATATGGTTTTGCAATACTATGTCGCACTACTGTATTATGTGAAAGTCAGAGATGTCCAAGCTGAACCACAGCTTTAATGATCTTTCAAAACCATTACCATTATGTGCAGACTAGCAGACTGTTTTAATCGAATACACGAATACACTAACTACCATTCAATGTGGCTTCTCCCTACAGTGCCATTTATTCACCTTGTTTATGCCCAAACTTGTTGCATATTTTTCCAAGTGAAAGCTATGTTTTTTTAATATGGAATTTAAGGAACAATGCACAGAAATATTGTGCTTACTCCTGTTGTCATTGAAGAAGAACAACATAACCTCAGTGATATTTTTGTGTCATAAAAGATGAAATTGTGATGAATGTTGGCGACATAAGTGTGATATAAGTATGATATGAAGTATGTAGAACTTTAATTTTAGCAAGATCCTATGAGTAGTCTACAGCATATGTGCAGGGAACCAAAGATACTGCAAGCAAAAAAACCTGCATTTTAAAACATTAATATTTGCCTATTTGGCATCTCTGTAATACATCAAATATTTTTATGAATATAATGTTCATTATATATTGAAATAAAGTGAGTAATGCTTCATATATAATACAACTTTTGTGATAATTATGTGTTTTCATAAAGATATGAAAGAGCCCCAGTGATATGTGGCCCTGAGGCCTAGGTGGATAAGGTGCCGCAAAGCCTGGGTTTGAACAGCTGGGCTTTTTCAGACATTGTGATTGCATTGCTGTTACACTGTGAGCTTTGCTTGTGGACACATGCTCTGCTCCTTCCTGTGTCTGGCTGCTTGCCCTCTGGCTGGCTACTTGCCCTGTAAAGGAACTGCTTAGCCTTTGGCTGGCACATAGGTGGAATGCTTCCGCTCTTGTGTTGTTAACTGTTTTTGTTTCTGACCCTTCCATGCAGGGGAGTACAGGAGGGTGCAGGGAGATGTTCAGTGAGTGCTTGTAGCAGCAGGAAGGGTCAGGGGTACATACTAACATCTGCTTTGTTTTTGTTTCTTGCCTAACAAAGATGCTTTGACCAAAGCTAATCTACAAGGTAGTTTCCACCTCCTAACCTGTGTCACCATCTGTAGCTCATCCACACCACAGCCAGAGACAATCTCTTCATCTGTAAACATTTCTCCTGTATTGAAACTGGACACTGAGTCCTTTTGGGGAATGGGATGTACAACTGGAGATGACTGTCTGCTGGTTTGTTTGCTTTTTGAACTAAAAGCATGGCATGGGGACTATGGCCACAAATTCAAGCCTTCGCTATCATGTGGTTTGTCATAAAATGTTTTTATATTTAATAGTCCGCTGACCTGAGAAAATATACTGATCTAAAAAAAAGTCAACCACAAAAGGAACACATTAGAATTGTATTACAGTACAAATCAATGAGTGAGACACAGTCAGAAGGATATATTTCAGCCACTAATGCAGAAATATTTCTACAGTCACATATTCTTGGCTCTCCACACTTATATATGTGGCTTTATGTGAATTTGTGAGTAGAATGGAATTGTCTGGAACAGTGCAGTGCTGGCAAAATTGAACTGTGTTTGCTTCATTGGTTTGAACCAAGAAATATTAATATCCCACTCATTAGTACATTACTTAACGTTAAATGTGTTTTTTGCCATGCTTTTAGTCCTCTCTGCATGATTTGCATTCATTGGTCGCCTTGCAGTGTGTGCCTGATGCATGCCAATATAATTTATGTGTATTTAGCTGTTTGAGCAGTAAGTAAGGCAGTTGAGATGGCCTTTACCCACTTCTTGATAAGCACTGAAGCAGTTTGCATAGTAAAAATGGTTAATGTACATCACTCTAAAATTTTGCTTGTTGGGGTCAATGCATGCTCTTTGTTGTGAGGTGGTATTTGCTGCTCTAAAATTTTACAAATAATGTGGCTCAGAACCTTTGTAAGCAGTAAAAATAAAATGTATTTTGTATTATTTGCAGCTGTAAGGAAAATAGGTCATATTGGTGTATGTAAGGGCTTTGCATTTCTAGATTTAAGAATATCTGGAAAGGATAGCACAATATCTGGATGAACTAACCAGCAGGCATGTAAAACTACCCCACTTTTACTCTATGATAATTAAAAAATTTCCCCAGTTCCTTTATCTAGGTGCAGTGTTAGTCATACAAGGCCTGATATTCCTGATTTAGTTGCAAAGGTACCAGTTTCCCCATTCCTGTTGTTGTATAGTTCCAGCGCATCTTCCACCATGATTACTGTACCTATTTGTAGATTAGCGATTACTGGAGGAATACAGGCTGTGTAGCACTGCGAATGTGAAATAAAGCTATTAGCCAGTGACCCCAGCACAGTTATAGCAAGATACTAAGCAATGATTCATTGTGAAATTTGGGGGAATGCCTGTTTGCATTTATAAATTCTCCTGAAAGCCCACCTTGAAAAACATTTGGGTGATCATTTTTGTGCCCTACTAAATATTGAAACTATGGCTGGGTGGCATATATGTAACCTTGTTATACATTTATGGGGGCTTGTCAAAAGAATCTATAAGGGTCTATACCCAGAAGTGTGCAAAAAGCACTGTTCAAGAGGGACACTTTCCAATTTAGATCCAAGAATAATATCCTGTATAATCTGCTCTGCCTTGTAAATGCTGAAGGACTGTATACAGAGAGGGGTTTCGATGGAATAATGCTGTAAGGGGTGCACCAGATTATTTTTGGGGCAACTTTGATATATATTATTGAATTAATGATTAAGATCATGTGCTGTTCAAAAGATGCACTTTCATGTAGACTTTAGGATGCGCTGAAGTGTAGATAGGCACGTGACAGCAGCTGCTGTATTCTGTGACCAGTACCATACAATATAATAGAAGAGGGAGCTTGCAGCACCAATATATTTTGCCATTCATTCACTTATTCTTAGTGCCACTGTCCTGCCCACTCCTAACACATGAAACAAGTGCTGATGTAGCTAGCTTCTAAAGGCAGGTAGAGCAACATAATTCAGATGTGCCACTTTTTGACCCAGTCAAAATGGAAAACAGAATAGAACACAGTGCATGCTTGTGAACTTGTAAACTTAGCAAATGTTTTCTACATTTAAAAGTATTCAATGTAAGTTACTGTAAACTACCTACTATACAAATAAGCCTGTATATTATTTTGCACTCTGTATATTCTGCTATATACAAAGTGCATAACAAGCAGGACAGGTTGGCTTCTACAGTAAAGTTCTGCCAGAGAACAGCAAACTCTACAACACTATAGTTTCACAAGGTACAGTATTTTGCATGTTTCACTGCATTTTCTATATAGAGCTGAGATTAGTTTAGCATATAATGTAAACTACCCATAATGTTTGCTCTGTATAGAAAACATTTCTAGACCAGTAAAAATTAGGAACTAGGCAGGTATTTAAAAGGGATACTGTCATGGGAAAAAAGTTTTTTTCAAAATGCATCAGTTAATAGTTCTGCTCCAGCAGAATTCTGCATTGAAATCCATTTCTCAAAAGAGCAAACAGATTTTTTTATATTTCATTTTGAAATCTGACATAGGGCTAGACATATTGTAAATTTCCCAGCTGCCCCAAATCATGTGACTTGTGCTCTTATAAAGTTCAATCACTCTTTACTGCTGTACTGCAAGTTGGAGTGATATCACCCCCTCCCTTTCCCCCCCAGCAGCCTAACAACAGAACAATGGGAAGGTAACCAGATAACAGCTCCCTAACACAAGATAACAGCTGCCTGGTAGATCTAAGAACAGTACTCAATAGTAAAAACCCAAGTCACATGACCAGGGGCAGCTGGGAAATTGACAAAATGGCTAGCCCCACATCAGATTTCAAAATTGAATATAAAAAAATCTGTTTGCTCTTTTGAGAAATGGATTTCAGTGCAGAAGTCTACTGGAGCAGCACTATTAACTGATGCATTTTTAAAAAAACATGTTTTCTCATGACAGGATCCCATTAATAATGTTTGTTTTGTAGTAAACTTTATTCAGATGAGACATAATCATCCTTTCCTTAATATGATTAGTTATAACTGCATAATTCCCCAATTAATAGGGTTTAAAAAATAAATTTTATATGATATCCCTGTTAGCACCCCAGTAGAGAGAACTGCTGTTTTTATAACGTGCAGGCAAATTGCTTAAACAGCTCACTCCAGGGAAGTAAATAGACATTATAATTTAGTAGCAGGGGTTGTAGAGCAGGGTATTTTGAGCAAACTGACATGCAGATATAACAAACATGCAGATATAACAATCGTTGTAAAAGCTTTTACTGATGAAAGGGAACATTGATTTTTCACTGGTCGCACCCTTGGCAAAATAAGCAGGCTTGGTATATGGAAAGTGAGTGTGGTTCCTATTACTGCTGAAAATCTGCACTTGGAACATTAGCTTTACAGGATCTTACTTATTTATTTAAATTTATGTACAAGAACAACCAAACCAAATCTGAGCCCTAACTAAAAGTTAGTAGGAGATTATATGTAGACCTAGGGCAGGGATTTTATATTGTAGCAGGTACAGAATATGGTATATATGGAACAATATACATCATATTAGGCTAGGGATAAGTAGTTCTTTTTAATGCACATATAGTATAAAGGTATGTTTATTTCTAGCTTGCAGCACAGGCAACATGCAATCTCAATACTTTAGTCACAGTACCTGCATGTAACAGCTGCTCTTCCCTTCTTTAGGCCCTGCATGAATGAGGTTTGTCAGTGTTGCATGCCCTGGCATCTTTGCATATAAGGTATTGCTGTGCCATCTGTATTTCTTTAATATCTTTTTTTTTTCTTGCTCTTGGATATTAGGTCCTACCAATACCTGTCAAGAGGATTCCTGTGCAAATCAGGGAGTCTGCATGCAGCAATGGGAGGGCTTTGCCTGCGACTGCTCCATGACATCCTACTCAGGGAATCACTGCAATGATCGTGAGTACAAGGAATATTGCAGGGAATACACACAAATGAATTTATATTTTTAAATATGCACCAGGCTTCATTAAAACTCACCGCAGTGGTTCTAAGCATTGTGCCAACAAGCTAGCTGCCACACATAGGGGCTAATTTACTGAAATTCACATAAAATCCCTCGAATCCCCTCGAAATTCGATAAGCATTCGACTATCAAATGCTTATCGAATAGTTTTAGCTTATTTCCTCGATATTCGATTTCTCGATTAAATCGTACGATCGAATACTGATCATTCAGTTTCACTGAAAAATCGTACTTTTTCCTTCGAGCTTCCGAAAAATTTGTACAATTCGAACGATCGAAGCGTTTTATCGTATGAATGGTATTCGAGCAGGTGTTTGCAAAAGAAGCCTATGGGGGGATTCCCATAGGCTTCTATTGGTATTCGGTAGGTACAATCTGGCGAAGTAGGCATTCGAATAAATTTAAAAGTTAAAATTCTTTGATCATCGAATGGTCGAATATTCGATCATTCGATCTATTGGATATATTGGAATTGGAAGTGGCCAAATTTGCATATTCGATCCTCCGAAAAAATCGTATGATCGGTATTCGATCAAACTTCGATCTCTTCACGTGAATTTAGTAAATTTGCCCCATAATGTGCTTAGTTTGAGGTTAGAAAAAAGTGGCTTGTGTTAAACACACATTCTGCTGTTTTAATTGTATGATTTGTGGTAGATTTTGCACTAGACAATGCAAAACGGTAAAACTGAGAACACTTTTATTTTACACTTGATTCCTCTTCATTGGTTCTTTAAAGCACTTGTCGGACAGTGAAAATGCATTTTATCAAACTAACTTTTCACATTTATAACATATTCCTTATTGCATGATAATAAGTTCAACATGCATTCACAATGAATAATGTTTTCCTGTTTTGACCAGTGTTCATTGTTTGCTTATTCTGCAAGGGCAGAACAAGCATATTTAAGTCATTTGTTACATTTTAAAGAACTAAAGTAAATGCCACCTGGGCTGGATTTCCTGCCGTATTTGCCAAAGTGTATCAACTAACTGATAATGGGGTCATTTTCTTTTACCAAATGGTAGAAAAGCATAGAGTATTAAAAAGGAGTATGAAAAATGCAGTAGTCTATGAATCGTTTATAAAATTTTGTATGATGCATGATCTACAATATCAACATTGCATTCTACCATGTGTTTATGTAATAATTACTCTCGCATATAAGCAGAAATAAATGCAATTTTAAAATGTCAAAAAAAAGGGGTCCTTATGGGAGCAGTTTAAGTCAGTGCAGTTTGTTTGGCCGTCACTGCTACATTGGATATTTAACTTTCATATACTGCCTGAGAAGGGAAAATTTTATGCACTAAGGAAGCCAGTCTTCTTCTTTTACCCTCAATCTCTTGAATGACACGTATCAGTATTTTCCTACTTGTAGCTGCTTTAGAACTGTACCTAAAACTACTACACAGACACCCATTCTGCCCCCCCTTAAAAAAAAACTAAACGGGAAAGGATCGTGGCCTTTTTTTTGTCTCAGTGCAGTACTTGATGGCAAAGTAATACATTCACATACATTTCATTTTCTTGTCTGTATGTCTGAGTTGTTAGATCTAAATAATTTCACACAAGCTAGCATTCACAGAATAGGATGGGTTAATTGTGATTTCTATTCTTGCGATAGACAGAGAGAATGTTTTCCAAGGTCAACAACAAGAGGTTGTTTGTGGTTTTAGTTATTTTCTTGTCTGTGAGAGTTTAATTATTTATAATATTTAATTAAGCCACTGTAGAACACCAAACCAGCCTAATGCTCTCTCTATATTTTACACCTCTTAATTGTCCTCTTTTAGCCTTTTGTTTGTTCTTTTTCTGACCTGTCGGACAAAAACAATCACATCAGGAAACAGCTGGGTGGGGATTTTTGATTCCATATGAACTTCCATCTCAGATACTTGTGTTGTAGTTTTATTTTGCCCTAGACAGTTGTCAGTAATGTAAGAGCAGTAGTCAAAGTCAGATATGAGTAGTTGTTACAAAGAAATAAATGGATTAAGCTTGTGTGCACACATGAAGGGGTAGATTTCATGTAAGTAAATGATAGGACACGGAATTGGGCAGCTCTGAGTTGAAATGTGTTAATCAAGACAGCATGGCCAGTAACACTGACATTGTGCATCATTAGTTAATTGTTATTGTTTAATATGACCTCTGGAAGGAAAGTTTTGGCAATATCACCTGAAATGGTCTTTTTTAGTACAATTCGTACGATCTTTTCGAGATAATCGTGGTCCCACGATGATGATCGGATCTTTTAAAAATCTTTACGTCTGGCCAGCTTTCCTGGTCAAATAATAATAATACTGGCCAAGTTCCAGAAATAGATGGTAATTAGTCAGTAAAAAGTAATTGTTGATAAGCTGGAGCACAGAGATGAAGACTGGTTTCTGACTAGTCTTGATCTGAGAGCAGGAGATAAGACTAAAATTGTGGAATTGTGTGACTTTTATTCCTATAATGTCAGAAGGAATTTTAATTGGCATTACTTGTTTTACATTACTGAGGTGAATGTCCATTTGTAAAATATATTACTTAATAATCTATATAACGGTTTGCTTCCCCTTGAATGATTTTACCGAATCCTTCGAATAGAAATAATTTGATCGATAAAATCGCCATTTGATCCATTTTTTTTTATTCATTCAAAAATAGTTAAATCCAATTTGGTAGGTTGAATCTGGCGAACTAGGCAGTCAAATAAAAATTTAAAGGGCAAGTTATTCGACTGTCGAATATTTGAATAGAATTCAAATTATTCAATTGAATTTTCAAAATTTGATGCTCGAAGTGGGCTTCAAAAACATTTGAAAATTGGAACTCGAATTTTTTTGGAAATTCGATCTGCCCCCTAATGTACATTCGTATGTTAAAATTAATTTTTTTGTGTCAATATCACTTTAGATAGTTGGCTGATAAATTAGATAGCTTTAAGAAGGGGTTGGATGGCTTTTTAGCAAGTGAGGGAATACAGGGTTATGGAAGATAGCTCATTATACAAGTTGATCCAGGGACTAGTCTGATTGTCATTTTGGAGTCATGAAGGAATTTTTTCCCCCTCTGAGCCAAATTGGAGAGCCTTCAGATGGGGTTTTTTGCCTTCCTCTGGATTAACTAGCAGTTAGGCAGTTAAAAAAAAAAAAGTTTAAAGGTTGAATTTGATGGACGTGTGTCATTTTTGAGCCTAACTTACTATGTTACTATGTTATATCTGCCATAGGGAAGGCAGAAAAGAAAGGACACTGTTCCCTGTTATGGCTTGAGTTCTCTGCTGCTCCCTAACTTGCACAGCTAAATGACGCACGTTCATTTTAGTATGTTATAGAATGGTCAGTTCTAAGCAGCTTTTCAATTGGCCTTCATTTTTTCTTTTTTTTTTTTATCATTTGCCTTCTATTACTGACTCTTTACAGCTGTCAAAAGGGGATCACTGACCCCATCTAAAACAGTGCTCTGTAAGGCTACAAATGTATTGTTATTGCTACTTTTTTTATTCGGGGCCTCTACTATTCATGTTCCAGTCTCTTTTTCAAATCCATGTATGGCTGCTAGTGTAATTGGAACCCTAGAAACCAGATTGCTGACATTTCTAAATGGAATTCTGAATAAAAAGCTAAATAACCCAAAAATCACATAGAATCTATACCATACTAAAAGTTAATTTAAAGGTGAACAACCGATTTAGATGATGGGTTGGGGGATGCCAGACTGCCTTCCTCCTCCTTCCCCTGATGAATACAGTGCTGCCAAATGCAGGCAGAGCCATATCAGCTGGAGAACCTGCAGGTTTCTTTGAGTGAATCAGCTCATCACTGCACATGGAATGAATATTGAAACAAAAAAACATACTTTTCTGTGTCAAAATTCTCTCTGTGTGGCCTGACTGGCTGATCCTGTGCATATCAGGGCACATACATTGAAGAAATGGAAGGCAGTGAATCCACTTTTCACCGTTTATGTATATACAGTGAAGGGAAAATAGATACTACTTTCTTTAGCAAAGTGTATCAATAGTAGAAAATGGTGTGCTAAGTCTATGAAGAGTATCCTGAAAATAGAAGAAAAAAACACTCTATGGTGTAGTATGTTCTCCACTTAAATAAGTGTGTTCTATATTAAACTACTCACAAATGATTTCCTTTAACGAATGCTCATCAATAACCTCCTTAATTGGTTGGTTATTGATGAGCATTCGTTAAAGGAAATCATTTGTGAGTAGTTTAATATAGAACACACTTATTTAAGTGGAGAACATACTACACCGTAGAGTGTTTTTTTCTTCTATTTTCAGGATACTCTTCATAGACTTAGCACACCATTTTCTACTATTGATACACTTTACTAAGTTGGTGAACACGTGGGTTCACATTTCGTACATCGCTGCTCCTTTATCTAAGCTGCGCAGGGTTCACCACTCATTACATTTCTACTTTCTTTAGCAATTACATTTACCAGTAACAAAAATCATTGAAAATGTTTTATCAATGCATCTTGGAACATTGCTGATAATTACATTTGCTTCCATTATGGAAACTTAGATTTTGGTTTACTACATCTTTAATGACCTTATTTCTTTCTTTATATGATTCTCTCCAGACAATAGGCCTTACGTGCAAGTTAAACTGATCAGTTTTCCAATGTGTTCTCAGGCCCCAAGCAAACAGAAGCTTGATTATTCAATACACTTCAATTACAGGAAAATTAAACCAAGAAGGTACTTTTGCAAATATCAGTATTTAGCAAATCTCTGGCAATAATGCATTGCAATTCACACTTATTTTAGCTTCTTGACCTTCTAAAAGCTTGGAATCAGATATTGAATTCTGAAGAAGATAACTGATACCTAAAATATCTCATACACAATGTAATTAGGCTTATTGTGTGTATGTATGTGTATTAATCCTGCTTTCACTATCCAGCCTTTTCAGTTCCAACACATTGAATACAATGGTAAGATTAATTTCCCTTAATAGCTTTTTGGAGAGTTGCACAAATGCTTATTCCTATATATATATATGCTGGGTGCTCACTTGCTTTTCAGCTGCCGCCTGAAAGTCTGGGAACTGGAAGAATCCCCACAGCAGACATGAAATTACAGGCAATAAGTGATGTTATTTAGCCAATAAGATTTACTATTTCACAAAAGGGAATTATTTCATCCCCGAAAGCTTAATGTAAAGAATAAATATATTTGATTGTTGTAGGTTTCTGTTGTCACCATAAATGTGTTTGATTTCTTACCACCTCACAACTGTGAAAAAGAGTTAGTGGCCATTGCCAAAATGCTTATATACTGTTCTTTATTCAGCTCTTCGTCTCAGGGGAAATTGTCCTTTGTGTTTTGTACTGCTAAATCTACTAGAAATCGGTACTTTCTCCAGTATATAATGAAATGACTTCTTTACTAGGGAGACATTTATTGTGACATAGTCCATCCATAATAATGAGTCCGTCATGAACCTAAGATAAATCAAGGACTATTCAGGGTACATGCAAGAACAGTTATACTTGGTAATCTCTTATCTAGAAGTTATTGAACACCAGATTCCAAGGAGATTACCAGTTTCTCACAGATATGATGTAATACAAGAGAAAGCCCTTGGACAGACACAGGCCAAAAAAATTATTTGTTGAGCTCCTCAAGCCCACTGCCCTCCAGTTGGATAGCTCTGTTTTCACAAGCCCCTTTTAGAAATTCAAACCCTAATTTTGTCTTATTTTTGCTGATTCTTCCCCAACTGTTTCAATGTCACCATACATCTACATTAGTTTGCTCTATTCAAGTAGAGTAAAGGCAGACAAATACTGACTAACCTGTCATTAATCATTCAATTAATTTTGTGTTAACAAGAGAATGTAATGTAGAAAGATGGTCAGCTTAAGGCATTTTCCCTGTTCCTTGTGCAACCATAGAGGTGAAATACCTGAAGACAGTTCCATGATGTGTACTACTTTTATACTAGAGGCACTTTTTATGCTATTGAATCATCTCTGCTGCCGCCACTGCAGTGCTTTTACAGTCTAGAGAATTCTGCAGAGCCATTACCGATGTTGCAGATATAAAAAGCTATAATCAAAATTAAGAATATTTTATACTTTGAAGCTTGGGTATAATGCCCTCCTGATTTAATTTATGCAAATTTCTCCAGCAAATTGGTTTCTGTATACAATGTAATACCCTGTTTCCTGAAGCATCAGGGGTAATATGGTGGCTTTTCTAAGGCTAGGTTTTATCAGTAGACAGAAAAAAGAACTGCGCATAAGAGTTAAACATTGAGTTTTTACATTTCTGCATTCTTCCTCCTGTGCTATCCATGTCTAGGGAGCTATTCCTTCACTGGGCTTTATTTTTTTTTTGCATCTTTCAAGTCTCTTCCAAAAAGGCTGAAAAACAACAGCTGCCTCTAGAGCGATTGGAGCTAGGAGGCAAGTGTCACAAGCAGAAGTCATTTAATAAACATTTTACTTTTAAAATCCTCTTTGCTATCACCACCAGTGTCTTGTAGTGAAATACGTTGTTACTGACTCAGCAGTGAGTCTCACCATCTGCAGAACCATTAGAGAAATGAGGAGCAGTCTTTCCCAGTTAATCAGAAAGACACGGCTGCTAGCCCAAAGTTCAGTCTAAGATATGGGCAGGCAAGCAGAGGAAGAATGCCCAACCCAAAAATGTTTTCTTCAATGAAAACAGTCATCTACTTTGAACTATATATATTTCCAGTATATTCATGATGCCATGATTTAAAGGCAGCCATCAAAAGAGCACTGCAGAGATAAGTAAAGTGCTAGTGTTGTGTAGGCAGGTGGACAGAAGCAGATCTGCCTATACTAAAAATATACATTTGATTTTTTTTTTTTTACACAGATGGAAAGAAAGCCATATTGTAAGTACCAATTTCCAACCCCCCACTTAGGCTATCAGTGTACTAAATTGGGTCTGCAAATTGGTAATAACAATATGGATTTTTGTGTGTCTGTGTAAAAAAAATATATAGTTTTTACTGGAAGTTTAGATAGTGTTTATGCATCTTTTTAAAATACCCCTAACTAAATGAGCGCATGTCACCAAGGGGGTGGGGCATATTTTGCTTTTAAAACACTATTCACCAAACAGTTCAGGCTCACTTTCCTTGGGCTGCTAGCATAATCCTTTCATAATTCAATTTTATTTGATTTTTTTAAAAAACCCTATACTCTTGGCGGCAAATTCACTAAGATCTGAAGTTGTGCTAGCAACAGCTTCACCACACTTCGCCAGGCGTAGTTTCGCCAGTGCCATGTAAACCAGTAGATCGTAAGGAGATCATTTTTGTTTTGTATGTGGTTGAAAAAAGCAAAATAAAGGTGTCAATCTTTATACTTTAGTGGTTAATTTAGACATGGACATTCTGCAAAATTAAGATGGAAGTTCTGGGCATAGACAGATACAGAAAATACCTGTGTATCAATGCACAAAGGAAATATTTGAATAAAAATAACCAAACTGATTAAGATTTGATAATTTTTCATTTTGGGACTTCTGTAATGGGACTGGAGTTTTATTATTGAAAGTACTTTCACACTGGAGCATCATAGTGATGTTGTCACTCTTTATCTGAAGCTTCAGCTCATTCCGAGACTGATAATTAATTTCCCTTCCTAACAACCTCTTGCTGAGTTGAGCAAGTGATGTGCTACAGGGTCAGGGATTTGCTGTCTTCACCAGAGGCTTTTATCCCCTTAATGGGTTTGACCCATCGAGAAGTGAGAAGCTCCTCTGTGTTATTGGTAAAGGCATGGCTAATAATTGAACCTTGCTAAAGTGCTCTTGTGCTATTGAATGATTCTTTAAGTCAAAGGCCGAAAAGGTTGTGCTTTGTAAATGATTCCCATGTTCTTGCAGAGGAGCCTGAAATGCACACAAAGCTTAAAGCTTTACCTAGGAATAGAGAGCACTCAGCTTCTCTGTTTCAGATCTTTGGTTTGTTATTTAAGTTTCTGTATCATTCTCAGTAAACACAACCTTAATAAGATAAAGGTGTTTATTACTAGGAACTCTCAATGCCTTTCCATGGCTGTACTGCTCCGTCTACTATGAAACTCTTTTCATACTAGAGGCCGATTTATTGGTTTCATAGTTTGAGAAAAAGCAAATCGTGATTCCTGAAAAATCAAGACAAAACAATTCCCTCAATTGCTATCATGGTTAAACTCCATTGTGTTTAATCAATTTTGATGAAGCTATAAAATCTAGAGTGTTTTAAAATCTCAACCCCTACCCTCATAACGTAAACCTAATCTTGATTGAATGCCTCAGATGCGCACTCCCCTTGGAAGGAAGTAAAAAATGTTTTTCCCACTTCTTACCTTCCTGTCACTAAGTTGTATATGCAAATTAGGATTCAAATTTAGTTCTCTTTTTGGACAAATCTTTCATGTAGTATTCAGTGATTCAGCCAAGTCCCAAATAGTGGATTTGGTGCATCCCTAGTTATATGTAATCCAATGCCCATAATCAGGTCCCAAGCTACATTTTTCTCGTTGTCAGTCTGTTGCATGACATTCAATCACTCTTGCCAAGCACACAACAGAAATATTCATGACAACATTCTTCTTGAATACAAACAGTAATAATACAATAAGGTTCTCAAACAATGTTTTAGCCAAGGTGTTGAATTCTTACTGGCATGTCAGCACCTAGGCCTTTTCAGTTTAGAATTATTATTTAAAGTGGACCTGTCACCCAAAAGAATTATTCAAAATCCTATTTTATCACATTAGTCAAGCAAAACGAACATTAATGACACTATATATACATTATTTGTATCTTGTTACCTTCAGTTCGGGAATTCAAAATTATAGCAAGCAGGCAGGAGCCATTTTGTTATTAAGGCAAGGCCTGCATAATCGCAAACTCTTGTTTGTGCACCAGAATGGGGGACGCAATGTCTATCCCCATGGCCTGGCTACACAATTAAACAGTGTAGAGAATGGGGGAAAGTGTGGGGAGCAGTGACATCTAGGAGGTGCTGAATGGAAAGTGAAAGTAATTGCCTGCCCCGCCTCTATGCCTAAGGCATAGAGGAGGGGCAGACAATATTTGATTGACAGCTGATATTTTTAAATGAGCTTACAACATGAATGCTTTAATAAAAAATAGAAATTGGATTTCATGTTTAATTTGAAAAGGACTTTTATTATACAGATTTTTGTGTCTGGGTGACAGGTCCACTTCAAAAAATTACAATAAGGAGTGTATAGTCAGTTTTTGCCAACATTTCAGATTCTCAAATGTTTCACCTCTAGAGAAAGAGTTATAAGCAGCACAAATGTTATACAAGAATGTGTCCAGCAAATGCACAGTAATGCCTTTTAGGCCAGATGATTTAGTATACAAATCATTAGCCATTTCACTACAGTAAAAGTACAGTACAGAGTGACAGCATAGATGTAGAGATTTAGGAAGCAAGTCTTTAGTTCAACAAGAGAGACTACAATTAATTAAAAATAAGAAAAGAAAAAAAAAAGAAATAATTAAAAAAAAAAAAATAAACTTTTTTGTGGGACAAAAGACAAAAGTCATAATTAGTTTTCAAAGGCAATATTATAATAGATGTAAAATAGTTTAATTTCTGGTGTCTGGTATCTCTTTTATAAAGGATAACTTTCGCCTGAGATAGCTTAACATTTTCTTTCTGCATTACATTAACATACATACAAAGACAGCACACACACAATGGCTCTTGTCTGTCTCTTTTTCAATCACTAAAACCACAGAACATAGGTTAAGTGCTATGTGTGCCCCCATCAGGCAAATATCTAATTACAGCTTCATTATCAATGGTAATGCAAGACCCTGGTCTCTTCCTTGCCATCAGAATAATTCTCCACTTACAAACTGTATTGTAATTTTGTGCAGTATAGTTTGTAACAAATACAGGGCCTCTTCCTCTATCTAATCTTAAAGCATACATTTGTATATATTAACCCATGCATTAAACATTACTGTTATATAATTATTCTCTAAATAATATTGGTGTTTATATTGCTAGTTTGCTACCTGAATAACTGGCAGCTCTTCCAGTTGAACAACATAGCATTTCTTAGAAATTCTCCCTGTATAGTTCTGTAGTGCCTTTAAAGCCTTTCTTATATCACTATTTCAATATTAGTGTCTTCTGAAAGCTATCCTACTATAAACTGCTCCTATAATTGCCATTTGTATTATTATGTAACACACCACTACTGCCTGTAGATTTGGGTTTCCTTGTCAAAATCAACAGACCTTTTTTTCTTATTTTTCTCTTTTATTCAAGCATTTTGCAACTAAATCCAAAAAATGGTGAAGCCCCTAGGAATTGTTGCATGCAAGCAAAGATACAAATGTGCAGCATTGGGAAGTAAGCTCCATGATCCCTATTGTATCTCCCTTCATGAAAACAATGGCTGCAATGCTTTCAGGGGCAGCTAGTGGTACTACATTACACCCCAGCATGCCCATCTGTCTGCTTGTCCCCATGGATCAGGGGTAGAGATTCATCTAGAGTGGTATCAACGGTTTTGATTTTGGGTAAACCTCCTACCATGCTGACTCGCTGAGTGATAAAGTGCTAATTGCCAATTTGGTTGCACAGACGTTAATGTGTGCATGAGGGGGGCAGGAGCCGGCATCTTTATGGGTAATGTGGCAGATGTCGCCTGTCTGTCCTTGGGAGCTGATCACAAGAGAAGGGGAATTCTTAATGCAATCTATAAAATTGCCTCTTGGATGAGAGTTTACTTTGTCGCAGCTGGAAACCCATTAAGATAAAGCCTCTAAAATCAGCATACACGTTATTAGCAGTTTGCTTGTTGTTGTACATAAAACTGGGCTGGAGTTGGATTTTGGAGAATCACTGTAAACATGAGATAAAACAGAGACCGTGCAGAAAACTGACTGTTATTTGTTACTGATAGGCTTCAAACTGTACAGGCAGCTCCTGGAAGAAGCCAACACAAGGGCCATCTGGGAGCTGCCACCCTCACCCACCAGGTGCTTTCCTCTTTGCCATTCATGATAAAGTGCTACCTGTCTGCCCAGTGCCATTTCTGCCCCAATGATACCCCTCCTTTCTGCTCCCAAATTAAAACTTAAGCATCAGAGTGGAGCAAAGGGGGTGCATTTACAGTTTTAAATCTGGAAATTTGGCCCCTAAAGTTACAGAAGGCAGGTTTTTGCCACCATTGCTAACTAGCCACTCACTGCTGCCTGTGGGAATGGGGCATTCTCTGCTCATTGCACCGATGCACATCTCTCTGTAACAGTCGCCTGTTGAGGTGATGAAGGCTAATTGGACTGTGTTGGCTCCAGGG
>CM044445.1:65640856-65660594 GCA_024363595.1 Xenopus borealis
AATAACCCCACATTGGTGTGTCAGTAGAATTCAACTTGTGGTTTCAGGACTTAAGTTAGAGTTGTTTTCGTGACTTCAGGTATTTTCGCCGCTTCAGGACTTCAATATCGGCTCCTTTCGTAACATTGGGTATTTTTGCCGCTTCAGGACTTGAGTGTCGGCTCTTTTCATGACTTCGGGTCTTTCCGCCTCTTCAGGAGTGTTCGGCACTTCCACATTCAGGACATCGCACTCGGCAGCACAGCTTCGGCGCTTGGGCCCGGGACACTTGTCCCCACTGTCCCCCCCCCTGATTGGCTCTCCCTGGCATCACTGTGGTTGGTAAAATGATATGCATGCTATATCCAAATCCATGACAGAAAAAGAGTCCCCTCCCTTATCTGGCTCTAATGACTTACAAGTTAGGGGGCAATAGTGTAGTACCTACAGAACATCTCCCCCACTTCCTCCCCTCATGAATACAGTGATGCAGAGCACAAACAATGCTGTATTATAAGGGGATGCCTCATTTTGTAGCACCGATATTTGCAGCAATTCAGCTATGATCAGGGCAGGGATTAAAGTGGAAAAACAGGGATAGTGTCCAGTTTACATTTTGCACCCTATTCTGCAAGTTATGACTAGTGATGGGCGAATCTCCCGAGATTCGCTTCGCCGAATTTTTCGCGAATTTCTCTAGAAATTCGCGAAACGGCGAAAAATTCGCGAAACGAGTCGCGGGACGCGCGTCGCGTCAATTTTGTCGCGCGTCTGTTGCGCGTCGCGTCAACTTTGACGCGTCGCGTCGTTTTCGGCACGCGTCGCGTCGTTTTCGGCGCGTCGCGTCAAAAACTACGCGCGACTGACGCGCGACTCGTTTTCAGCGAATTTTCGGCAACCGAAATTTCGCTGGTGATTCGCGAATTTATTCGCCAGCGGCGAATCGCGGGAATTCGGCGCGAATTCGACCTAGGCGAATAAATTCGCCCATCACTAGTTATGACCTCAAAATACAAACAAATTTGTTATATGAACTTTAGGCATATTATCTATAGAGTTGATGTGCAATTGTCACAGTACAAAGAAAACAATGTCACTCAATGAAACTCTTGGGGTATTCTGCTATGTTACTTAACAGTGAAAAGGTACAAATAACCTATGCTCTATCAAAATTGGGAGGCACCCTGATTTTCACCAGGTGTAGCAAATTCCCTGTTGCTACCAGCTTCTGTATTTAATTTGTCCTTGGAAAGCTAATTCCAATTTTAGTATGGCCTTAAAAACAACCTCTTTGCCCGACGCAAGGCGACTTTAAAATCTCTAGCATCCACAGGAAAAGTTTTGATTGATGTCTTACTCTTTTGCTTTTCAACATGCACATCTGTGCAATAATCTGAATCCTAACTCTCAGACGTGCACTGGCAGTTAAAAAGCTCACAATCATTTCAGAGCACCTTGAATGCTGTCCTATAGCAGAAAGGGCAGGATAAAGCTTTATTTTAACATGTTCAATGTCTAGGGTGGGCAAGGGATGGCTGGGAGCTACAACAGGACTCTTGCAACTGGAGGAGATTAAGCAGGTGTAAATGCTACTGGTGAAATAGTTATTTTATGCAAAACTGATAAACATCCATAATGGTCTAAATTTGAAGTAGCCATTAGAGATACAGGCAGTAGGAATACTGTAGGTGCAGTTTGGTTGTGCTGCCAGGTGTCCTAATATATCAGACATAATATAGTGATTCTCTCCAGGTACCTAATTTAAGGACACATATTATTATAATACAAGTATGGGACCTGTTATCCAGAATACTCGGGACCTAGGGTATTACGGATAATGAATCTTTCCATAATTTGGACCTTCATACATCAAGTCTACTATAAAATCATGTAAACATTAAATTAACCCAATAGGCTGGTTTTGCTTCCAATAAGGATTAATTATACCTTAGTCTGGATCAAGAACAAGGTACTGTTTTATTATTACAGAGAAAAAAAGATACTTTTTAAAAATTTGATAAAATTGAGTCTGTAGGAGAGACGGCCTTTCCGTAATTCAGAGCTTTCTGGATAACAGTTTTCTGGATAATGGGTCCCATGCCTAATTCTTGAATTAGAAGGTGATACACCTACAGAATTTCCAGTAGATTCCAGTTCTCTAGCTTGGTTTTCTGTAGGCAAATAAAAGAATGTCTTAGAAACCGCCAGATCTTTAATCTGACTTTTTGCAGGCACTGGTTTTAAATGTGTAGAACTGGATTCCTAGTCCAAGGAGTCACAGTTTTACATCATACAAATAAACGTGGAAAGCATTTTGATTATGCGGTTATTAAGAAAAAAAATAGTGTTCCTTACATTCCCTCTTCCAGAAATCCTCCTCCTGCGAGTTGCACTCGTTCCTTGTATGATGAATGTGCTGTAAACAGCAGGGAAATGAGCTAATAAGAGAGTTTATGGGACGGCAGAGGACCATCTGTTAGGGTATATGTTTGAGGGTACAGTGCGTTACATGAAGGATCGCTGACAAAACATTTCATTCACATTGCAATCCTGGGAATAAGGAGTGTGGATCTGATGCTAGATAAAGTAGGCAATAGCAAACATCTTGTTGTTGTGCTGAACAACTATGGTTCACTTATACACTTATCTCAGACTCTTTATAGTACAGTTACACCCACCTTCTTTCATAATGCACATAAACTCCTATTCCAGATATGAACTACCCTGTAAGTAATACAGATACATGCTCTGTTATATATTAGTATATACAGATGCTCTCTACCCTGCAAAAATGCAAATGCGTCATGTTCTCTGTTTAATACAAATATCTCTTGCGAATGAGAAAAATTATGTAAAAAAATTCCAGACTTTCCAGTACTTAACTTTTGACAATAAATTTACATTTTCTTTTTTTTGGGAGCATTGAATGTTCCTTTTTCCTACTATATCAGAAATGCTTATGGTACGACCAGGGCAGATTAATCATTGGTTACTCTCACCAGTGCACATATAGCAGTGGATATCTACATATGTTAGAGCATTCCTGCTGGAATGTTTGATTTCCTGCAAACATTCTCAGGCTTCACTTAATTTTTTTGTTGTTTGCTTCTTGACTTGCATTAGTCTAACCCTGTGGCATAGGCACATTGCTGCTAAATTATAAAAACAAACAAGGTGAATGGTGGCTAATAGAATCCTGGCCATTTTATCAATTACCATTTCTTAATTCACCTATATCTCTAGCACAAGGTCACCTAATCTGCATAAGCAAATAGTAATATAATGACTGAAAATCAAATAATTGATCCTTCTGAATTTTTCCTATTGTTTAACCAGTGAAATGAGGACATCTGTAACATAGTAAGTCAGGTTGAAAAAGACACACTTCAAGTTCAACCCTGATTCCAAAATGGCAATTGGTCTAGTCCCTGGATCAACTTGCGCTATGAGCTATCTTCCATAACTGATTCAGGGAGAGAATTCCACATCTTCACAGCTCTCACTGTAAAAAATATTTAGACAGAACCTCCTTACTTCTAATCGTAATGGGTGCCCTCTTGTCAGCTGGAAGGACCTACTGTTGTGAGGAACAAGAAATCACAGAGCCTGTGAGGAACAGGGTGATGGCTATGTATTTTAGGCTGCCCAAGAATAGGGAACCAGGCTGCTGTGTAAATGAGTGAGGAGCAGAGTTATAGCTGTGTATAATAATGTGGAGTAGTAGGGTGACACATAGCTGTTTACTGTATATCAGTATGAGGAACAGGTTGATACCCAGAAAAAAACTCCAATTGCAGCATTATTTTCCACATCTATTTGTCTCTTACAAAAAAAGATCCATTATATACTGTATATAGATGAAACGGCAGATAAATGCCATACTTAAACTGCTCTAAGGTAATAAAGCACAATATTTCCTGTCATTTTGGATGCTTACTCTTTGGTGACAGGCAGACCTTTTAGGGCACAACTGATGTATTCTAGTTGAATTAAAGATGAGTACTGAGGTGGGAAGGAGCAAAGAGGTCAGTTAAGTATGAAGCACATAGTTGTAGGTAAAACTTATCTCACAGACTTGAATCTAGAAGAAGATAAACAGTTGGGCATTGCACGGGGATGTATATGGCCTGTTTATTTTTCATTTGGAGCTTAAATCACTGCATTGCTATACAGGTTGAACTTTGTCAGAAATCTGCCAAATCTTATATCATGAATGTGACAAGTGAAGAACATTCCGTGCTTCAGGGTGTAAACCCTTCTTACTGTAATAAAGTGGCTAATAACCTTGTTCTAGGAACTACTGCATTGACAGTGCAGGAATACAGTATTACATATAGTTCGTAGCTCAGTGGCTAGACAGTATACACAGATGGTTTATTAGGTTAGACAAATGAACCTTCCCAAACAGAAGGTTCCTTCAGAACAGTAAAAATATGTAAAAAAGAAAAAAGTGCAGAAATATGCTGCTGCCTTATACAGTTCTACAGTCAGCACATTGCACCTTCCATTTAGCCTCTGAAGAAATGCTTCCACTCCCATCCTGCCTTCCAGTGGGAGAGTTTAAAATCAAGAATATGAATTCCACTGTGGGTTTTCACATGTGGCAGCCAAACCCCCCCCCCCCCCCCACTGTGTAAATTATTCTACCCCTGCCGTATAGCTGTGCCATCCCATTAAAGGTGGAATGCATCATCTGATCGCTGCTCTTCTTACTCCTCCAATAACAGACTTCATGCTGACTCTGATATAAAATGCATACACCTTGCTCATCTATAATACAGTGAGTCTCTTGTGCTGATATTGCTCAGGGGCTTGGGGGAACAACTCACTGAGACATTATGAGGAAATAAATCTTACTTTCTGACCTATAAATGTTAGCTAACTAGAGACAGGTAGGGAAAGGTCAAGGATAATAAAGCTAAACCATGCAATGGTCACAGGTCTCGAAAGAAAAATAGAAACAGTATGACCTTTTAGGAGCTGCGATAGTTCAGATAGCATATTGCAGGGTGAAAGAAGCAAGTCTGGCTACATGTGCGTCAACCCATATACAGCAAGTGGACCATGTATGAGATACAGAGTTATAGAAATAGCCAGAGAATTTAGACTGCTACAACACCCAGACAGACCCATACTGTATATAGATTTCTTCAGTTTGGTGAGTTGATCAATACCTAAAGGGAATTCTGTTATCACAGTTGCATGTATAGCTTACTCTCCTTAATAGATCCTTGTGTCTCCTGCCAATAAGGTGTATGGTAAATGGGCAAAGTAAATGCAGGAGTGTTCATGGATGACTGAAGGGCTTGATAGAGCTGTGGATATCTCCCTAGATAGATGATCAGAGTGTGAAATAGAGCCATTAATGGATGCGCTGGCCCAGTCATCTGTGAGCAACAGAGACAAACCCAGCATTTGGTGGCCACAAGGCAAACAATGAAACCTTGTTATATCTGCTCTCTTTCCCCTTTCTTCTTTTTTACTGTAGTCTGCACATTTTTCTCTCTGTATGTAGCAGTGCTTTCAGTTTTGACAGTTTTTCAGCAGTCTAATTCAGCTTGTAGATGTATGTGGCATTATCTTGTAGAGACAATTTAAATCCTTCATATGGGATAAAAACATACAACTGTGCAATAGAATATTTTACGGTTTCCATTTTAGAGCAGTGGGCCTGTTTGAGATAGAGTCGATGAGGGTTTCCTTGTTTTCTAGATGTTGTTTGTGGTATCTACCAGTATATTTGATATTTAAGTAATGTACAGGTCTAAAATAACTACGTGTACTTGAGCTGCTACTTTCTGTAGACCTGGGATCACTAGTGCTATTACATGACTTGGTGCTTCCGTTTTAGAATTATCCCAGTCGTGGTTCCTTAGTGCAGATGTGACGTAAAACCTGAGTCTGGCCCTGAATTATACCTCTTTTCAATAATGTGTCAGCACTCTAATAAAGCTAGTATTAAAATATAATAAAATTATAACTTAGTTTATGAATTTCATATCATCAGTGTTTTGTTTTCTCAAATATAAATAAGTGAGGGCATCACATTATTGGGTAAATTCACAGAAACTGTGAACCTGGGGAATTGACTGTTATTCTAAGAATAGAACATACTCAATGATCCCTCACTGGAAAGGGAATAAGAGACCTTACAGCAGCATTGTGGGAACTGAAGGAAGCACACCAACCTTTATCTGGTGTTTGCACTCTTAGGTAGAAATCTCTGCCTTATATTATCTGCTGAATCCCATCTCTTAAAAAAACAAAGTATTAACTTTCTCTGGTGTGGGATTCTCACTTCCCATAGAAGACCAGTTCTTTCCATATATACACGAAGGGGAGATAGTGAGAAAATTAATTAGAACAACTGCCGGGAGCCCTTATCACACCATTCAAGGTTGTTCAAAGGTACATTTCAGTTAACTCCGTTCTGAAAAGCTGCCAGCTAGACTCTGCCAAAAAGGCTTGAGACTGTATGTAATGTACTTTATTTATAAGGATATCATTTTGCAAGTGGCAGGAGACCAAGTGTTGGAGCCCAAATTGGGGACACTGTAATCAAAATTCTCTTTGTGAAGCAGAATGTAATGAACGTTAGCTTTTAGTGAGGTTTTTCTGTTACTTTACTTTAGCAACATAAATATCTAAACCTTATACTCCCAGCGCCCGAGAAAGCAAGTTACCGTATGAAGAAGTTGCAAAAGGAACAGCAATACAGTACAATACAAGCTATAACAAATACCTTTGTACCTGCATTAAAATGTATTTTCAAGTGCTATTTTACCCTCAGGAGAGGTGTTCTCCTGCAGTGCTGTGCAGGCCACTGTCCTTACTCATTGTGTAGTCACCTTCATTCACTCATCTACTACATCTCTTTGAACTTTTCCTCCACAAATGTGATATACAATAGGTCAGGGAAATATATGTACTTCCTTTCCAGTATCTCTTAAATAAGTTGAATTGTGCTTTTGTAAGGCAAGGGGTCATGTATAGTAGTTTGTAGTAGATGGAACATGTTGACAAACTGAAATGTATATAAAAATGCTATGCCTAACTGTATTAATAAAGGCTAGAGTTCTAGGCAAAACTGGTAATATGACATGTCTACAGAGGACTATGTAGACACTAGACATCTACATGGAAAAAGTTACCGCTGGGCAGACCAACAGTGATATTCCTGATTGATTTGATTTTTGAAACCCATTAGTGATGACATCCATGCATTAGTCCATCAGGTTTAGACCTTCATACACCTCTCCAGAGCAAAAATGTAAGCTAGATTTTTCTCTGGAATGTCATTGTGTAAAATACAGGAGGCTAGTACATACCACAGAAATGCTTGGTACCTATAGGGCACCTTATTTCACCAGCTTCCATGTCAGACCTACTATAGCCATTATTAGGGGTTGAATATACGGTTTTAGACTTTGTTAAAGTGTAGAGTTTCCCCTTTATTAAAAGGGCATTTCCGATTATCCAGATTATGGGAAGGCCATCTCCCATAGACTTTTTTTTTTAATCAGATAAATCAAAAATAATTTCCTTTTTTTTGTAATAACAAAACGTACATTGTATGTGATCCCAAATAGGATATAATTAATCCTTACTGGAAGCAAAACAATACAATTAGGTTTAATGAATGTTTAAATTATTTCTAAATTATGCAAAGACCCATTATCCAGAAGACCCCAGGTCTGGAGCATTGTTTATAATTTTTTTCTGGCAAGGAATACTGTATGTGTGTATATTTGCCTGGTTATTTGAGTATAATATCTATTCTACAAGTAGTGTGGGCAGTAGCTGAGCTGCTGGCATTGTAGCTTACAGGTAACAGGTCCCATACATGTATTGTGATTAGGGTTGCCACCTGGCCGGTATTTTACCGGCCTGGCCGGTATTTTTGATGGTTGATACCAATGTTATTAATAGGAAAAAAAGCAAACTATATAGAAAGGCCAGTATTTTTTTCAAGAAAAGGTGGCAACCCTAATTGTGATGAGTATTTGTATAGTTATGCTGCACAAAGTCTCTGTGGGTTTAATGCTTGTTCTTGAGTGTAAGAGTATATATTGGCAGTCCTGCAGGGAATGTTTATAGTGCTTGTGTGCATAGTGTGTCACTGATGCCTTTATTATATATATGCTAGTTTATACCCATTCAATTCACCATCCATCAATTTTACTTGTTCCATCCGCTTCTGGTCACTGGTTTAATGTCCCCTGGTGTGACAGGTCACTTGTTTTAATAGCCACTTGACTCTGTGATCATTTGTTTTGATGACATGCTGCTTTCTAGGTCACCTGTTTTAGTGCAGGCCTTCTCTTGGATCGATATGGTTTCTCCCACCATAGAAATGCTTCTCCTAGGGATACCGATCTCGTGTGGTGCTCCGTTCTGTTCATTCTCAATAGAATTTGGGCAATTTGCATATAATTAGAGGATGTGTTGCTGAAGTGGGCAGAAGAATTGTGCTGCTGTGTCAGACCGTTTCTAGCCCCATTCACTTTACTTTGTTTCACTCCAGTTTCCACATAAACTACAAAGGGTAAATGCATACAATATTTTGGGTATATATTTCACAAGGGTTTACACATTTACCTGCAATGTTCCCTCTAATTCATTCTTGGATAAAATACTTTGTGAGCACATTTTATACTAGTGTGCTCAGTTATTAAAAACTGTAGGCTCAGGTCAAAATTTATACAAAATTTAAGTTTTCACAAAAAATTTTTTGCGTGGACCACAATTGTTCTGTGCTCTGGCCTTAACATTTGTGTGTGCATATGCAAGTGCAAGCTTAGAGGGAACTGTGGTTACCTAGTTACAATTGTTCTGCCAGTTGGAATGCCTACAGATAAATTGTAGCACATTTCCTTCCTTTGTGTTCAAATGGCACTTCTGATTTACATAATCGTGGAATTACAGACAGGTCCAGGCTAAAGGTAATTCCAGGTGTCTCTCAGTGTGTGTAATTGCACTTAACTTATCAAGCAGGCTGAGGGGGCTCACCGGAGTTCACTACAAGTTGCAAAGGAGTGTGTATGACCATTTCTGAATAGCATCAACTCAAACTGAAATTAGCATCCAAACTTATGCTTGTGTTTGTAAATGAGCCTTTTCTAGTAGAGGATAGAACAGACATATACTTCAGAACAGACACTCTTGTCAGATTGCCATGGGTTAAATACTATTAAAGAGAATGGTTGCAGTTCTCCATAAACTTCTTTGCTTCATTAACCCAGTGAGAATGATTTGGTGAGACTAATTTTGTAATTAAAAAGCTTATCGTGGCTTGCGGTAATGAGCTAAGCAAACAAGCATAATTCAGTTACAACATTTACAAAGCAGCAGGATGTGCAAGAGGATGTTTGTTTAAAAAATGAATAAATGACTAGACTGGAGACGGATATGATGAAAGAATCATCGAGAGATTACAAAAAAGTACCAACGTTGGCAGCGCTGAGAGTTCACAAAAATTTCATGTCTGGGATGCAACATACATGAACCCTCTATACTCTCTATGTCCTCTTCAGTACATTTATCCTCTTGACTGTTTTTTTATTCCAGTATACTTTCTTGACATAGTGTTAAAGCAATAGGGGTCTTTTAGGGTGTGACCAAAAATCAAGTGCTTTGTGCAAAGACCAGCAGTAGGAGGTCCATCCCATCCCAGCCCTGTCCTTAATTCCTGCCTTAGAGCGGGCACTAAGGACAGGGCCTTGTGATGATGCACAAAGTAAAGGGCAGACAGGAGGGGACCCCTACATGCCTCCCCTCACCTGCCTTTAACCACAGAAGCCTGTAGCTTTGTGCACACCCAAATGTAGCATGCAACGTGCAAGAAATGGCTGATTGCATCACTAACATTCAAGGCTAGTTCTCTCTAGCTTCTGGAACACACTTGCTTCAAATAACACAGTCAGGGAATCTCAATTGATTAGAAATCAATTTATCTCTGTGGTGTTTTCCACTTGCTTATGTTTCAAACCCTTGGTATGGTAAACTGCCACTTTTATTCTGTAACCCTTGTTTGTTAAATTATTCATAGACCCCTTTATGTTATAAATGTAAAGGGCTCTGTAAAATATAGGTACATTCACAAGTAGAAACATAAATTGGACTAGATATCTTGAATCTGTGTTGATTGCATGCTCTCCATAACATTCCTAGTGGTGAATAGACTGTGTGCAGGACTTGCTTTACTATTAAGTATATTTCATGGGGGTGAAACTCTGCTCAATGACTTGGAACTTTATGTACGTACAACTATTTACTATTTCTAAACTGGGAGTTAAAGCATAGTCTCCCTCTGTTGGCCCAATACAATAACCGCAGCTACAAGTGAACAAACACACATCTTTTTGTTATTTAAAAAAATTAAAAACCCAGTGTGTAATAAGATCTATAAAAGAATTATTAAAGAGGCTGTTCACCTTTAAATTAATCTTTAGTATGTAGTAGAAAGTGATATTCTGAGACAATTGGCAATTAGTTTAAATTTATTGTTTGGGTTATTTATCTTTTATAGAGCAGCTCTCCAGTTTGTAGGTTCAGCAGTCTGGTTGCTAGGGTCTAAATTACCCTAGAAAGGTGAGAACCTTGCCTCAGACGTCAGCGAGCGGCCAGTTGCAAGGGGCGGCAAAATGCCGCCTCTTGTAACTTTGAGAGCTGAACTTCTGGGTTTTAACCTGGAAATTTGGCTCTGCTCGTGCAGAGAGCGCTATTGCGATCAATGCACTAGCAATGCTGCTGATTTTTAATAGTGGAATGGGAGATGGGGGTCAGAGTCTGGGGTGCTGCCTCAGGCAGCAGCAGCCCCAGGATCGGCACTGCTAGAATAAAAGACTGGAATATGAATAGGAGAGGGCCTGAACAGAAAAGATGCATTATGAAGAGTAGCAATAACCATTTGAAAGCTAAAAGAGTCAGAAAAAGAAGGCAAATAATTCAAAAACTATATAAAAAAGGAATTAATGAAGGGTAGTTGAAAAGTGGCGTAGAATTAGCCATTCTATAATGTACTTTAAGCTAACGGAACCACTATCAAGAAAAATAGCTATGGTACCCTACCAATCCTTTTGAATTGTATTCTTTGTTTCTCTGCATTTATTAAGGGACATTCCCTGCCTTATGTGATACTAGGATTTTAACCTTTTCACCAATATGATGCTTTCTAACTTAAATCACATTATCATGCAGTCCAGTGCAGTATCCTTCCGTCAGGCTGCCTTGAGTGGTTCTTTTAGAATGAGAAGCCTGCTTCTTTAAAACTTCAGGTGCTACAGAGCCAGCTTCTGTTGTGGCATATGCAAACAAGAACCTGTACATCTTCCACCACATTGTGTTCAAAGTTGCCTTATTGTAAAATTGCCCTACACTGGTTTTCAGCTACTGTATATAGCATAGTACACTGAAACACAGGGCGTGCAAAAAGATTTGAGCAAAGGCAGACAAAATATCTTTAAAACTTTAGGGCTTATTAAAGCATTAAAGACAATGTACTCCCCATTAATGGTTTATATCCCTTTTAGATGATGAATGCATGTTCCCGTTGTTATCAATTGGCTTATTCTGCATTAAATTCTCCCTTCTACACTCCACACACAACCTGGGACCTAGGATTATTGCAGCATTTTTTGTAGCAATTTCTCTGTAAATTGTTTTCCATAGGATGCTTCACTTTAATATACAAATGAAGAAAAGAGAAGGCAAGAATGGATGCGTCTTTGTGTGCAACTGGGTGGATTTGCATATAAAAGCTCATCCGGATATTTAAGAGTGGGTGAATCATTTGGAAAAGATGATTCTGAGAGAAATTGGCGAGTTCTAAAAGAAAATGAATTTACATACTATTAGATGTCTTTTTCTATCTGCCACATGTTTTTCTGCTTCAAGTGATTTGATAATCAGGGCAGAGTAGTGAGGTCTCTGTAACCGCAGAACAAGAACTGCAGGAGAAACACCATTGCCAGCTAACACGTATTGTACTTGTTTGGGCATTTTTTATTACAGAACAGGTTGTGCCAGGCTTCCTGGCAGGGGCATGCGGACCATGACAATCACCCATACAGAATAATTATAGAGGTGGTGCCAGCCTCCCTAACATCACAAATCATTGGTTCCAACTGCCACAGTATCTGTTCTGCTCAGCTTCAAATTTATCTGCAGTACAAGTATACCACAAGCACAGTGTGCTGCTATAAGACTTCTTATCGTTATCTAGATAGGTTTCTCACGTATATATTTAAATGAAAGACTATTCAGTAGAATGTGTATTTGTAGGATACAAAGATATTAGTAGTCACTGAGTAGTCATTTCATGACCATAAAATTTTGCAAGGCTGCAGCACTAGAGTTTTATACAGATCATGAATCTCTAATGAGAGTTCTAATATCCTCCTATTTCACAACAGGGGGTAATACAGTGGGAGATGTACCAGATTAGGAGGTTGATTCAGGTACACATTCCAGGAATAAATAGGACAACCCTACTGCTCCCTGTGGCCCGGGGTCTGCTTCCTCTTTAGCAAACAAGAACCCTTCCCCAGCCGCTCTCTTACCTGCGGTGCAGATAGTGGGTGGAGTCTGGTGGGGTGGGAGGAGTCTGGACAGGAAATGCGCAGGAGCATGGGGATTGGAGTGCACTGGGCCCCTCTGAAGATTCTTTTGTAGGGGGGGCCTGGCACACTCTAGTTACGCCAAACAGGGAGGAAGCACACCAATGCATACCTCAACAATACCTCAAACATTTATTCAGAAGAAATGTGTCACATTTCTGCTGAATAAATGTTTTAAAGGCAATGGCGGTTTGTATTGGTGTGCTTCTGCCTGTTTGAAGCTAAAGTATGTTGTTGATTGGAAGCAGCTTGGGAGTTGTGTGTCGAAGATCTACATATATAGATTGTCACATGTAAAACATTTTAAATGTTGTGATGTCATAATCATCAGTATCAGTATCTAATCTCAGTAGACACACTGTGGATGACATGGCTTTGACTGTGTCTACCAAATATGTATTGCTGGTCTACAGAAATTTCTAAACCATATGAGGTCCACTGCACTGAGTTCACCATTAGTGATGGGCGAATTTATTTATATATGGGATAGATTCGCCCATCACTAGTCACCATGAATCATAACAAAAAAATAACTGACCACTATAGTTTGTCCAAAAATCACTAGAGCTATTGAAAAATTCTCCCTCTACTTTTCTGTTTTCTCTCTCTGTGCCAACTCACGGTCTCTTACAATGAATATGCTCAGGTCTAATGTTTAAGGTATCTCTGGCACTTTTCATTCCTTTTTGTCAGTGCAAGTACATCAAACACATTCTTCTGTATAATCAGGAAAGCATATCTGAAGGCTTTCCCATTTCCCCTTCCCATTTATGTCAGTAAAACAGGTGTTAGCAGTCAGGATAAGAACATTTCCAGTCCATGGCTATTGCCACTCAAATGTCTCATCAAACAAACCAAGCATTCCAAATTACTGCTTCGGCCAAGTTTTCACTGCCTTTTTAAGCCTTCATTTAGAAAGTGATGTTTTCTACTTGTTTGTTTTGGTATCGATTGTGGCCCTTATCAGTTTAGTTCACACATCAAGAATTACATGTGACAGTAAGGTAGCCATGACAATGAGGAACAGTTGCCATGACTATGAAAGAGGCCTATTGCTGTCTCCAGAGCCTGCACTAGAGTGATAATGGTCCTACTCATTTCATTTTAATTGAAATTTGAAATCATATTTTCTGTAAAGGAGAAAATGGTTTTCCGAATGCTTTTCTTAAATATACAAATAAAAGATTGAAAGATTTTGTGATGCAGAGCATTGAGCCGGGAGGATTTTTTTTAACAATGATTAATTTTACAAAAATGGTGGGGGGAATAAACAGTCTGTATTTATTATCTGAGACACCTGTTTGTATTGGAGAACTGATAAAAAGCATCTCTGTGTAGCTTTGCTAAAGAGCATCACTGTGCATTTACCAACCATCTTTGCAAATATTGCATTTATCTCCCTGTTTTTAATGTAGGTTTTGCATGTCTGAAATTATACATTACAGGAACTGCCTTAAATAGTGAGTTATTTGTTACTTCTTACAAAGAGGTTGTAATACAAAACACAAAATCACCAACTGCTGGTCTCCTCCACTTAGCTTTTTTTTGTAGGAACAGTATGTGAGTTATTGCTTCTGAGACTGTGTTTCCATAAGTGGCCATACAGATTCTCTTTGACTCAACAATCAGGAACTCTTGTTACCCAGTGAGTACATGAGCAGTGGATCCTAGAAAATATAGTTTGGCCAACCGTGTCCACTCATCCCTATCTGACATCCAAGTTGTGGGCTGGAATTTGTAAGCAAAGACTGGTATTGGATTCCACTGGCAGTATTAGGCCTTTAATGCTGAGTACTTGGGGGTATGTACATGGATTTTTCACAGGTAATCTATTTTTATGTGTTCTTGTATATATATACATGCTAAAAGTGCTTAAATAAAGTTCATAATGTCTGGGTAGCCTGATCATAAGCAGGGAGTTGTACTTTGGAATCCTTCATTGTGCCTCTTCTTTTATTGCAATGGATGAACTGAAATCTTTTTTCATACCAGGGAAACAGTAAGAAGCATTCAGAAATGGAGACCCTCAGTGAGAACAGCAATTATACGACCGGGAATGTATTCTTAGCCCCAGAATTAACTACCGCCAAATAATTGGTGCCCCGGAGGGTCTAATTACGCAGCGTTATTACAATATGATAGTATTCCTTTAACCCCTCCGTAGCGAGATAAATGGCTTGTTCTGCATTGCTACACAAGCTATCCATGCTCCTTTGTGGCTGTCATAGGCTGTGCAATTTACAGCTGTGCTGAATTGATTTGTGGTGCTTTGCCTTCTTCCTGGCTTTGATGAAATTAACTGATGAAATAAGCACTGATCTTAGAGTTTAGTCTTCCTTCAATGCAGTCCCAGCTGTGGGGTTTTCCAAAGCCACCGATAGCCTCCGTGGAACACTATCTACAAATTCCCAGCCAGTAATTCATTTATTCTGTCTGCAAGTGAGCATTTCCTCTGTGCTTCTCCAGTTCTTCACAATGTTGGTTTTTTGTTCTCCTTGACTTTTCCATATCTTACAGCATTCAACTCTAAAGCTGGCCATAGACGTAAAGATTTTTGAAAGATCCAATTGTTATCGTGAGACCACGATTGTCTCAAAACGATCATTTAAATGCCTGATGTGTCCATCAACTAAAAAGACCATTTCAGGCGATATTGCCAGCAAAACTGAAGGATCGCAGCCTGCTTGACCCTGCAAACATAGGTAGATTGCATGGGGACCGATAAAGATTTTCTAACCTGGCCGATCAATCATCAGACAAAAAAATCGTAAGACGAACGATCGTTTGTATCCCACTAACCGCACGATAATTTGACAGATTGGTCGGACTTCCCTAAGATCGGTCGTTCGGCAGGGAAATATCGTTGCGTCTATGGGGAGCTTAAGCTAGTTCAGGAATCAGGACAGATTCCATAATAAAAAACTTAAAGGAGAAGGAAAGTAATTTTCCACTTGGGGTGCCAAATGTTAGGCACCCCCAAATGATTGTATTTACTTACCTGACACCCAGGGCTGGTTCATCTATCAGCAGAAAACTGCACAGGCCCGGGGTTCTTCTAGCAAGCACCACAGAGCAATAGTCTTCCTGCTTCTTCACGCTACAAATCTCCCAGGGCAGAAGCATGCACAGTATAGCTGGCTTTTTTTGTTACAGTTCAGCTATTTGCTCTACTGCGCATGTGCAGCTGCAAGAAGAAAGAAGATGCTGGAAGAGGATCGCTCAGTGGTGCTCGCTGGAAGAACTCGGGGTGTCAAGTAGGTAAATACTTCACTTGGGGGTGCCTAACATTTGGCACCCCTAGTGCAGAGGTGTTTTGGCTTCGAGGGCCAAAGTGGAAGAAGAAAAATTGTCTGGGGGCCACACATGAAATACACAAACAGTTTTGATTTGTAAAAGTAAAGAAAATACACAAAAAAAAGAACTAAAATACCAGTTGGATAACCACATGGAGCTATACACTGGAATAAGGGATACCTGGACATTAAATAGACATATTTTTATATTATTATTACTAACTGGGCAATGGGCAGAGTCCCCCTCCTCCTATATCCTTTGCAACATGATGTTTTCTCGAGAACTGAGTGTTTCAAGCTGGGCCGCATTCATATCCATCCTGGGCCGCATTTGACCCTCAGGCCACAGTTTGGACACCCCTGCCCTAATGGAAAATTACTTTCCTTCACCTTTAAGCAAAGTGTAGCAAAAATGCAAATAGTGCTGCTCCAGCATTGCTGTGTCTTACAATTTAACACTTGAAAATGTTTAATACTTTCCATAATTCTATCTTGTGCATTTGGATGTACAATGGCATGGAGTCTTTTTGGAATATTGTTTTTGTGCATTTAAAGCAAAACTTTAGAGAAAAGTGATATTGCTGAGTGTGGCAGCATAACTACTGGGTTCTGGGTCCCCCGCAAAAAATCTGTGAAGGGACCCAGTGGTACACACACCTCTACCCAGCCACTTTCCACCCGGCCCTGGCCCTGGCCACCAATGTTTTTTTAAAAAAAAACTTTTATGTGGGGCCCTGGCTGCCAATGTTTTTTAAACTCATAAGGGGCCCTGACCACCAATGGCTTTTTATAACTTGTGTGTATGGGGTAGGGTTGCCATCTTTTCCTGAAAAAAATATATTCTATATATATATTTCTATATATTTATCTTTTTTTCCTATTAATAACATTGTGACCAACCATCAAAAATACCGGTCAGGTGGCAACCCTAGTATGGGGGTTTGCTGTTTTAGTGCTGAGGTTGTGTAGAGTGGGCGGGATCTGGGGTGGGGCATTATCTAACTTTACCTCAGGAAAATACTTGCAGTGAGCAAATCCATATTGCAGCACTGAGCAGTGGAGACCAAGGGGCATATTTATTATGCTGTGTAAAAAAGGTGGGGTAATACATCACGAATCCCTAGGCTTTGCTGTGTAAAAATACAGAGTACATTTTTTTAGGTGTTTTTTTTATAATGACTTGTGCCAGAAATAATTTAAAATAACGGCAGCAAATCTGGCATTCTCATGGCGTAAAATGACATACACCATGCAATATCTTACACAGTTTTGTACACGGGTTTTTCATTTTACACAGCATAATAAATATGCCCCCAACTGCCAGCAGTTATACCCATAGTGATTTGTTGTTTTTTCTAAAACTGAAATTCTTAAACAAACATGCTGCATCTTCCCATCCAAGAAAATAGGCTTTTACAGTCTGCATATAACTGCCCAGGGACAAAACCGAAATTCTGACTCAGATCGAAAAATAATTTGAGCCCCAGTTTACACTCCATTACCCCTTGTTATATTCAATAAACCCCTTCAGGTTATCACAAGTAGCAATGCAGTCCCTCTATATTTAGACCAGGAGTGAAAGCAAGATTCGTGGCAAACATTAAGATTGTATTGTCTGGGGCATTTCTTTTTTATGTTGTTGTTTTTTTTTTTTTTTTGTTATTACACATATTTTTTCTAGGATTAATACTCAATCAATAATAAATAATAAATCCCACTCCTGCCCCAGTGTTCCCGTGATAAGTTCCCGGAGGCTTTGAAAGCACAGAGAGGAGATATATTATGTTTCAGATCAGGTCGCCAGATATGTGTTTAACAAATTAGATTTACGTCTCTGGAGTACAGCAATGGCTGATAATAGTCTGTGAGATAATGCACACAAGCACAGGGAAATTTAAAGGCTGATGCACTAAACAGTGCTAAAAAAAGTAACAAAGTGTATACCTGAAAGAGTTTTACTGGTGTATCTGTAGAAATAAGTCAAATCAACTGGACTTGCTGTGTTGTTTCACCAGTTATCCAACTGGCTTTCTCAATTCAAAATAACTTGCACATAGGATCTTCGTCCTGTATATTTCCTCTGGAGTGTTGCTCCAATCAGCATAATCTGTTTTTCATAATCTGCAAGGATGTCATGAAGTTAGGTGTTGATTGTATTAGAATGATTAAAGCTTTGAGGTGTTATTAAACCTTTCAGGGAGAGGTGCCAAAACAGCACTGAATAGAGGCGGGGGTGCAGGTATGACATCTATTGTATAGCTGCTGTGTAGCTTTGGGGGCAGCCATTCAAAGCTCAAAAAGGAGAAAAGGCAAAGGATACACAGCAGATAACAGATAAGCTATTTTGTATACAATTATTCTGAACTTATCTGTCATCTACTGTGTATCCTGTGCCGTTTCTCCCTTTTCAGCTTTCAGTGGCTGCCCCGATGGCTACACAGCAGCTTATTTATATAAACTATATGTGTTTTGAAAGCATATACAACAGTTGTACCAGTGCAGGGCAATAGTACATTATATTGTCATTCCTTCAAAAAACTTAAATTTTTTGGTATTACTGTTCTTTTAAAGCGAGTCTGGGGGTCGGAAAGACATTGTGATAACCAAAAAACGGTCATACCATGCTTTCCATTGCGGTCTCTAACACTGCAGTCTGTAAATCGGTCTCCCATATGGGTCATTGTGGGGGATGAAGGCTTCCTTTTGAAAACATTTTCCTGTATAAAAGAAAGTGAGGAAAAATGCTGTAAGCTGTGATAGAAAAGATGTATTTATAAACCTGACTTCTCAGCTTTGTGCAGCTTAGGCACCAGAAGCTGTGCTGGCTTCAAATACATAGCACTGCGTGCAGTATAAATATGCCTTTTTGTGTAATGTGTATAAATTTACATACCAAAGCAGGGTTGGAGAAGAACTGTATGATCATCCTGCAATTATGTCTTTCATTAAAATACTTTCCACTGCTGCAGCTCTTGGAGGGTCTTTGTGAAAGCTAGTTAACAATGGAGAGGCTTCAATTCTCCTTAATGTAAACCTTATAAAGTGCTGTTTGTTAGTGATGACAGTCAAATTCCCAGTAAGTTGCTTCAAATTTTAGATGATGGTAATACTTTGTCTTATGGGTCACGCAAACAACTGTAGCCTAAAATCATGGGCTTCTTAGGTGTTAAGGTGGCCATACACCAGCAGATTTAAGTTGCTGGTTCAAGTCCATAGACCATGGTACATGGGGCCCTTCTAAGGTGCTATCTAACCGAGACTGTACTTTGGATCAAGGGCCACATAGTCTCATTGATGTGGTGCTTGTCCTAATAGCTCCTATCACTGTCCTTTACCAACAGCCCCTATTCCTAGCCCTAGAGCCAAATGGATTACCCCTATATCGCTCACTTTTGGTGGGCATTTTGGGGGAAAGGTCTGCTCATTTGGAGACCTTGACCACCATTAGTGTGCCATAAATGTCATGATTCCCATCTGTAGCATTAACTGACTAGATAGTTTGGGCAGTGTCCAGACTCCCAAAATGTCCTTTGCAGAAAAGAAAGTTTCAACTAGCATGGAAGCTTGCAACGAAGTAGGTAAACATGACAACTTTGCACTATAATGTTGACTAGTTTAACATTGTTTCTGCTGCTCGTAGACAATAGAATAGCACTTTTATTTTTTGAATTTCCCAACAGAGAGTTAAACTGAGGCAGAGAAGCAGGACACTTTGTCAGATACGATGTGCTGATCCTACAAATGTTAATAGCTTCTGTCCCCTTGGGCTGCAGCATATCCCTCACCTG
The DNA here is from genome assembly GCA_024363595.1 of Xenopus borealis. NCBI lineage: Eukaryota > Metazoa > Chordata > Amphibia > Anura > Pipidae > Xenopus > Xenopus borealis. Next base: position 65,660,534 of record CM044445.1, read on the forward strand.
TGGGAACAGCAGCTGTAAAGATATGCTGGTTACATTCTCATCAGTGGAAGTATGGGGGGGG
>CM044445.1:65661575-65712758 GCA_024363595.1 Xenopus borealis
ATATATATATATATATATACTGCCTGAATAGTCTTATTCAGTATTAGCTATGGGGCAGTTTTTATTTTAGTCCCCTAGGAAGAAATGGGGATGTATGGTGAACATGCAGCATATTATGTCCCAGTATGATCTAAGGATGTGGAGGAATTTATTTGGTGTTCAATTGCCATTCCGTTGACCACTTTAATGAATTAGGGCAATGACTCATAAAGGAGATTAGTTGTGCACGGCATATCTCCTCTTCTGTGGATGACTAATGTCCCCCAAATGCCTTACTACTGGCTATAATGTGAAGCGCAGCTGGTAAAATATATGTGCCACTTTGTTTTTCTGAAATCGCCTGAAATTTCCTCAACCTCTTACCACTGGTGATTCACTTTATTGCCGGTGGGAAAGCATTTGGGGAGACAAGTTGCCAGCAGAAGAAGAGATTTACTGCAAGACACTAATCTCCTCATGTGTCATTTCCTTTAGGAGTACTATTAACGAACCGCACAAATCATTCACAAAAACATACAATTATTTGAAGTCGGTTTAAGTTTTCAGCCAGTATTAAGCATTTGTTGGGGTTAACAACATCAGATAAATCCAGTTTCGACTTAACACCATGTCTGCTCTACCTGCGCCATAACTGCAGCAACAATCCTAAAACTAATGGTGCTTTTTTTTTCCTGCTATGACTCTAAACTGTAATCTGCCTGTGTGTGTGTTAGGTCTCTCTAGTGCTTTAGGGCTTAAATGCTATTGTACATTCAGTAGAACTAGTGAACCTTGATCTCTGTCCAACGCAACAGATGGACATGTATTAGCCCAGTTGCAATAATGAAGCCGCTTGTATCATTCTTTCTGTGATTCTCTGTACTTGTTTTTTTTTTATTTCATCTGTGATTAAGAAGTGCAGCATATTCTGCAGTCACCTGGCACAGTAGCAAGCATACACAGCCATGGCCTGAGAATACACTGACACAAGAAGGAACAAACGACCCATTTATTACTTTTTAAAGCTTTCCACTGGGGCCACAATACCTAGCTTTGGCTCTCTGTCCTGTGTTGAGGAAGGAAATGAAATGAAAAGGGGAGGGGGAAATAAAGACCCAGGAGCTATATTTTATATATATTTTTTTCTAATCAGATTATGAGGTTTTGTATTTATGGTGTCATCTTGTTTTATGGACAATTCAGTCTCAGGGAGAAGAGGCTGTTATGAATGCAGCAGTATTGGAATTTACTGGTTGTAATTAACGCTGCTGTTAGTGGAGCGTGGAAAACGTTGGCTGCAGTCCTGCTGGTCTAATTCAGCAGAGTGAGTCTGAACCACATACTATTCGTCTCTGACCAGCAGCAAATGGGTTGGACAAGGAAAGCTACTTGTACAGGGTGATACCTCAAAAAGGGGCGTCTTTATAATATTGTTTCTCTCTCCCAGCTCCCCATAGCTATAACACTAGCAATTATACACTGCATTTCGCCATGAAGAACCAACTTGTGGATAATTTACAGCTGCCTCACACTATGCCAGCATTCACAAAAGAGTTACTTTTGAACAACCAATTTTAAAAATCAGATTATAATTAGTACAAGTACAGGTGATTTACTGGGATAGGATATACGTAAGTGGTTTTAAAGTATGGTGCTCTTGCTGTAGAGCATCATGTCTTCAGAATCAGAAGAAGCAGAAACATTTATACATAAAAAAAGAGTGCCTATGCTGACTTATTTAATATAAAATAGTCAAAGAATTGTATTGTTTCTTTAAATAGGACTTCATTGAAAATCATATAACCACATATTGAGTCTTGTATTCCAATAAATGGGATACAAAGCCCACATAACTCATGGATATTGTGGAAACTAAAATGCTTGTAAGGGCATGAAAATTCGCTGTGGGAAGATTCAGTGCAACAACAAAAATTGTCGCTCTTCAAAACTGTTGCATGTCAAAACATTGACTTCAATGCGCTTTTTCAACAGATTTGGCATCACTATTCACTATCATTTCTTCTTGGCTGTGTGCACAGTTTTAAAATGGAGTGCACAGAGAAGTACGTGGGTAAGAATAATTACAATTGTGCTTGCTCAGAAAATAATTTTTGTGCACCACATTTTGTGGTGTGTGCTCCCCTTAGATTTTGCATGTTTGGGTATGGTGCATGGGTGGCAAACACCCCTCCTCTTCAGCCAATTGCTGTTTATGTGAATTTTAAGCCCCTAGCTCCTCAGTTGCTCTTGCTTGCAGAAATGAAGAGGAGTTGCAGGATTTTTATTTGTATTATTGATTCCTCCATCTGTGCCCTTCTTTGCCCAACAGGTAAGTATTGGCTGAGTGGTTATATGGTAGAGCTATAGGATAATGAGGTTATAAATAAGCATGGGGGATTCTTTTTAACTCTCCTCTTCTAGAGTATAGAAGTTGTTAATGGATTATCTTCATCTGCAAAAGCTTCTGACACTAGAGGAAATATTTACTTCCCCTCCATCCCTTGGCTGTAGTATCCACTACCCCTGGAAAATTGGCAGGTCTGGACTGGGATTCAAAATTATCCCTGGCATTACAAGCACACAGAGGGCCAAACAGACCCCACAAGCCCATTCAATAATGATCTTCTATGGCATTTTACAGCAGCACATCTGGCATTTGCCAGAGCCCACAGATTGGCAGAGATAAGGTGTCCCTAAAAGGGGCAGTTGCTGTATGTTTAAGATCCCCTTTGATTTGTAAAATGTATTTAAAAAATTTAATAAAACACACAGCATATAGTTATTAAGGAATTACTATTATTGTTTTGGTATGAATGCTGTTAGGGATGAATGGTCCAGCGCCCTCAGGCTGGTGAACTGAAATCAATGCTAGCAATTTGCACTAAAAGAAAAATTTCATGGCTTGTGGTGATGGTATAGATGAATTTATGATATTGCTTTATATCAATGCCTTGTCCAGAGGCAAATGCCTTTATTCTTTTATTCAGCATAGCAGTTGGCAAACTGCTGCCTTTCAAATTGTATTGTACTATAACTCCCAAAACCCTCACTCAAAATTACTTCTGTTTTCAACATTTGTAGGTGAATAGATATTCCTTTCAAATCAGTTTACCTGATGTAGTATTTATGTAACATAAGGTCATCATAGCCTCACTCCCACACTGCAAATCACAGGTGTAAAATGGAGTTTAAAGAAGAGGGTCATCATTAAAGTGGGATGTAGTTAGGCTCACGGAGTGGTGGGGGTATTATTTAAATCATGCCATGTTAATGGCAAAGGAGAAAGAAAGAGGCAGAAGGGTGCAGGCATAATGTTTAGTTGTAAAGTTACTCTAGATCGAATAACCAAGGGGCATAAATACAAAGGAAGCAGAACCTGTTTATAATTTAATAATTTTTATAAAATGTATTTATATAAAATTTCAATAAATATTGGCAAAAAAAAGGTCAGACATTTTGGGGGCCTGAAAAATAATTTGGTGTGAGGCCCAGTAATATCTAGTTATGCCACTGCTAATAACCCATTGCAGCCAGTCAGTAGATATATACAGGTATGGGGCCTGTTATCCAGAATGCTTGGGACCTGGGATTTCCTCGATAAGGGGTATTTATGTAATTTGGACTGCTAGACCTTAAAAGTCTACTAAAAATCATTTAAATATTAATGTAAATATGAATTAGGGTGGTGGCACATAGGGAGATTAGTCAACTAGCGACAAATCTTCTCTACTGCAGGCGACTAATCTCAGCAAAATCCTTCAGAATATGAAGTGTTACGTATGCCACCCCGCCACCAATTTACATTCTTGCTTGTGGGATGGCATACATATTGCTTTGTTTTCTGAAGTTTACTCGTGAAGCAAGTTCGGCAAATTCAGAAAACAGAAGTGTTACGTATGCCATCCATCTGGCAATTTGCAGCAAAGTGCTGGCGGGAAGGCATTTTGGAGGTTAGTCGCCTGCAGTAGTAAAGACTTGCCCCTACGACTAATCTCCCCGTGTGCCACCATAAAACTCAATAGGTTTGTTTGCCTCTAATAAGGATTAGTGATGGGCGAATCTTTCCTGGCATTTTGCGAATTTATTTGCCCATCGCTAATAAGGATTACTGTATCTTAGTTGAGATCAAGTACAAGGCACTATTTTATTATTACACAGAAAAAATAAATGTTTATAAATGTTAATTTATGACTAAAATGGAGTCTATGGGAGATGGCCTTTTCCATGATTCAGAGCTTTCTGGTTTCCTGATAATGGATCCCATGCTTGTACTAGTCTGCTGTTTGCAAGAAAACATCTATAGCTTGCTCTGGTAACTGGGAAATAAACTGCACATTACTGCATCACCCCCATGCCTGAATATCCTGCACAGATGCCCCTAAGCCGCGCAGCCCTATCCCTGCCCACCTACATTTGCATGCGCCAGAGCACTGGGGAGCTGTATGTCTGCAGTGCTCCTTACAATGCGGCTGGGCTGCATGCTGGCGCTAAAATTTTGCTACCTTAGCTCCGGGCCTTTGTGGTCTCGCCACAAATCCAGACCCGATAACCCCACTTTTTATTCTAAACCTTTGATGAAAGCTCAAAGTTTTTAGAAGAAATTTTATGTTGTGCGTATATTACCCACAGTAAGGGCTATTGCACACAGGCTTTATTACAAAAGCACACTGCGTTTGAAAAAAATGCACATATGCGTTTATGCAGCAAACTGTGCATTTGTCAGTTCCAAACCCCCTGTATTCTATTGGTTTCTGAATGCACAGCAATTGCAAAGAAAATGCAGCATGCTACGTCAAAAAAATTTTTCAAAGAAATGCGACTAAAGTAAACTGCAACTCTGAATGCTCAAAATGAGTACAACCAGGCAAAAAATAATGGAATCCGTTAGTTAAAACCTAGAACTAAAACTAAACTAAACTAAAAAGAATGCAAACACATAAGAAACACCTGTGTGTAAGAGCACTGAGAAACCAGTACAACAAGGAAACACAGAGAACATATTGTATTCTACAGTTGGGTTTTTTTAAATTGATTGGCATAACAGTCATAGTTTAAAGGATTAATTTCTTGATTCATAGGATTTTGGCTCAATGTGTTAAGCCCCCCACTACAAATATTACATGGATGATGCTAGCATTGCAGTTTAACCTTGACAGCCTTTGGTTTTTTTTTTCAGAGTTTGGCTGTGACTGGTTTTTGACTATAGGGAAATTCAGTTTATGATTTTAGAAGGCAAATATTACCCCCCTTATGAAACAAAATACAATCCAAGTACACAGGGTAACTTATGAATAAAAAAAAGAAAGATGTGTTGTAGACTCCAGCATCACTCCAATAGCAAAGAGCAACATGAAGCTGCACAAATCATTGCCTGTGGCATTGTCATAATCTGGGGTCCATAAGCAGGTCCGGAGTTAGAATTAAAATAGGCCCTGGCATTTCAGGTACATAGAGGCCCAATCAGACCACACAGAAGCCCACACATCCCCCACCAGCCCACTAAATACTGACTTTCTATGGGACTTTATAGCAGCACCTCTGGCATTTGCCAGAACCCACAGATTGTCAGTCCAGGCCTAGTCCATAGCCTGTGTTTTCTCAGTAGAAATCCCTGCACTCATATCCGCAATCATAATGTGGCAGCACCCGAAAGCAATAGGATAAACCAGGAACACACTTTTCATTCAAGTTAATCTTTCCTTACAGAATCATCAGACTTCATGTTACATAAATAGCAGCATGTAATTTTCTGTTTCATAAGGGATACAGCTTATATAACATTTAATCATGATAATTTGTGTATATAGCAACACATGCAGTGCTTTATTTTAACAAACAAACAAGGGTTACAGAATACAAATATGATCAGAGGGCCATACTCGCAAGAGCTCACAATCTAAAGGTATTAACGTACACATATTTTATATTTGTGTCTGTATATTTGTCTCTTACTGTGCTACTTAATTCTCTTTAAGCCGCTTCATACTATAGTAGTTTAAAGTTGGGAATTCCGGAGGCTTAAAGAGGATCAGAGAAAAGATCATGGATATTAACACAATTGAACTCGATTGCACGAAGGGGCATAACAGTAAAGGAAGCAGACACACAGCAGTTTGATGGGGGGTCAGGGGAGAAAAATGTCCAGTTGTAATATATGTGCACAAAACAAATTATCAGAGCTGGATGTTAAAAATTGTAGTTCTTTGTTCTACAATATTATTCTCATACTTTGCAAAAATTAGCCAGAATCCATGTCAGCACCACGCATCAGTTTAGGCATCTATTCTCAAATTCCTCTTAGAACATAATAGAGACGGCTGGGTGCTAACTGATGGAAAACCACACACTGCAGCTGGAAGGAAGGGGGTCTATATGCGATAGTTATTGCCACCTTCAGGGACAGAGCTATGGTATTGAAAAACTGCCCATGTATTGGATCAACAGAGGGGTGGAGTGCTGCAGATAATTTTGCAACGGTGCCCATTAATCACTACAACCCTCTTGCATTAAGCTCATTTAAAAGAGATTTTGCTCTGCGCTCATAATAAGTTTGTCCTCTGGTTAGAACTCGCTCTCTCCCTCTATATATAAAGCGTTCCTATCAGAGAACAGCGCCCAGCAGAAAGGTACATGAGTGCTTGAGCTGTCCTAAAAGAGAGCATTTAGCATCAGCACCTTAACATGAGCAGGGAGGCTACCCAATATAATTGCAATCTACTAAATGCCTACCAAAGACCCACGCCCAGACAGCACCCAAAGACAGAACGCCTGCACGGTCCTCCATACGTAGCCTTTCTATAAGACTCCTCAATAGAAATGCGGCTGCACCCACACCAGAGAAGAGACATTGCTCAGTCCTGCGCCCACCTCAGGTCAGGAAGAGTAGCCTGCGCTACACAGGTGCCACTCTGCTCAGTATTGCGCAAGGACACTGCTAGAAAGTTATGAGGCAGCACAGAGATTGCACTCAGTTGAGCTCAGAGACTGGACTCGGTTGAGCCCAGAGACTGCATTCAGTTGAGTTCAGAGACTGGACTCGGTTGAGCTCAGAGAGAGATTGCACTAAGTTGAGCACAGGAGCTGGTTCTAGGGTTAGACGAGACATTACATAACAGTGCCCGGAGCAGGTTGTACCCCGTCACATCACCCAAACCAGCAGCAGCGAGAAGGACAACGCTCAGAGCAAAGCAGCAGTGGGGAGTGAACTAGAGTCGAGCATGAAGCTCCTCTATAACCAGCAGCCAGCACAGAACATGGCACTGAGCAGGGCACCCTGAAGAGGAGGTTGTCCGCACTCCGTTTATCAGAGAGAATAGATGCACAGTGTAGCACCCAAACTCTGCGCGCAAATCAGTTTGAAACCGGGAACCGAAAACTGTCGTGAAAAGGGCGAGTGACAAACACGAGATCAGTCGGGGACTCATTGAAAGGTTTCTTTTAGACAAATCCAATTGAATGAAAAGTGAGATGTAGCAACGTGCCCCTGGGACGGACTCCCGATCAGCACTCAGCCTGTGGACAGCGCTCATTCTGCCTTCTACTTTCTATGGGAGCTTAACTCCAACTCTGGCGGACGGGAACGGAGCAGAGGGGTCCTCTGATTGGATCACCATCACAAGAGCACTATTTGCATATCCACGCCCATCAGGGAGCCTGGCGTCCTGGAGCACCTGAGCTCCTCAGACTGTGAGTGCACCTGATGTGCTGCACATGCTACTCAGCCCCTCAGTCTACTACTCTCTCTTTCATTCACGGATTCCTTCGCTACTCGGGAGTAGCTGGACAATGACAGGGACCCGAGGGAGCTACCTTCAGCTGGACTCTGCGCTAGACAATTAGGCGGATTGCCACATTGGAGTGAGAGGAACAGGCACTTGTGCTTTGCCTCGCAGAGGACTGACATTGGCTTCTCGGGGTAGGATGTGCCCGTGGGGCATGAAGTCTTCCTAAGGGAGTTCCTTATATAAAAGGGGCACAATCATGACCCCCTGGCACCTACGGATTGCTCTGCGCTGATACCATGCGCACGGGGGGCAACCTGCCTGCACCCGGCTCGGGTCCCGGCTCCCCTTGGCTCTGGTCCCTACTGTGGGGGTGTGTGTTGGCTGGGACTTCCTCTGGCGGGACCTTCCCCTCCCACGCACAGCACCATCTGCATTTCCACGCGGGGAGACAGCAGCCGGCACCCGTGTCCATATATCGCTCCCCGAGCTCCTTGCGTGGCGGGCACGGTGGGTACCTACCATACACCGGGGAAGGGCATCCCTTCAGCACTCGTACAGCTAATATTATTCATGGGGCTTCTGCCCACTTACTAACTAACTAACGATAGATGAACATATATAGAAGAAGACAATATATATTTTGTGAAATGCATGTTTGCAGTTTGTGAAAGAGAACACGGCACAGAATTTAAAGGTTCATTTCATTCTCTCCCATGTACAGCCAGCTGCATTTCCACAGAGGGGTTGTGGGTTTTATCACTGGAGGTTGGAGGAGTCATTTTTTTAATGCAGTGTGTCAGTATAGGGACCCACCTTATAGGCAGTGATTTTATACACGAAAGGAAAGTGTCCTACTGATGCTGTAGGTGAAATAAGAAGATTATATGCAGATGAAGGTCTTTATGTGTGCAGTAGTTATTTCACTAAGTGATACATGTGTATGATTCACTCACAGAAATATACAGTGCTTATTAGAATATACACTTAGCTGTGTTGGGTAGTGATGGGTGAATCCATCCCGTTTCACTTTGCCACAAAATTTGCGAAACAAGTCGCGTCTCTTTTTTTTTCCGCTGGCGTTTCGCCAGAATCACTGGAATTCGCAGCGAATTCGTGCCAGGCGAATAAATTCGCCCATCACTAGTGTCAGGTAGTGGTAGAGAATAGTGTGGGTCTAGTGTAAGGAAAAGACTGCAGTGTAGGTGGTAAGTCTTACTAGAGTCACATAGAGTAGAACTCAGCACCCTTCCTTTTGCCTGCCCCCCTGCTGTCATATCCATTTGTTCAATGGCATTGGAAGGAGGGTTCATGATAAGGTGACATGGAAGGGGCCCCATTATTTTTTGTCAAGGAGCCCTGAGAAAGTCAAGCTATGCCACTGCACTGTTGATACAGAAGGCAACTAGGCGGCTGCATATATGGGTTAGGACACAACCCTTTTTATGCATAAATGACCTTCTATAGGTTTAGATGACAATTATATACTTACACAGCTGCCACTGTCTGAATACTGGCCCTGATTTACAGACTAATGCACTTTTACCGAGATCCCATAAAAACCTCTCTGCCCTCTGATGTTGCAGTAACAGAATACAGTGTGTGGTTGAGCTGGGTGCACTTTCATGTAATTAGGAAGTTGGTTGGTATTTTACCAGCCCAGTTGGAAAAAATTATACTTTTATCATTAATTGGGAAGAAAGGCAACATAGCTGGATATGCTGCTGTTTTCTTCCAAAAAATGTAACATCAGCACAAAACACATAACATTTCTCAGCTTGCCATGTCTGTGTGTTTTTTTTTATTCCTGAGATCCCTATCTGTGTGTATATGCTCACTGGAAGTGAAGACCCTTTAAATATCTGTGAACACAGTCTGCCATTATCCCCTGTATATTTGTGTGCTGGAGATATTCAACAGTGGACCAGATACATTTTTCCCATGTAACAATATCTTTAGTGCATTAGTGTATTTGCCTGCTTGTACTGTCGGGGAGTTTCTGAGTATCTCTGATCATGGTTATATATGCTTACACATTTAGGGTAAGGCCATATGGGAAGATTCGAGGAGATTTGTCGCCTGGCGACTAATCGCCTTTTCTTTGGGGTGACAAATCTCCTGAACCGTTTCCCTCTGCCTTCCAGCATCTTAAATGAATAATCGCCTGCGCCTATTCACACGCGGCGCTTGCTTTTCCAAAGTCGTTCGAAGTTGCCTGCTTAGGCAATTTCGAGCGATTTCGGGAAAGCGCAGTGCGACATGTGAATAGGCACAGGCGATTATTCATTTTTAGTCGCCAGGTGATGAATCTCCCCAAATCTTCCCCTCTGGCTCGAGCCATAGAGTAGGGTAAGAACATCAATGCTTTGTAAGTAAATAAATGACTGGAAAAACATTTACCTGATTATTTGTGTTAAGTGCAATTAGCAGTGTAATTAACTGCATTTTGCTTATGTGCATAGCTGGTAGTTATAGGCAAATCTTATTTTGACGCGAATAACAATTTTTATACTCGCAACTCTTTTGTTCAAATGCACAATGGGCATTATTATACTTATATATATATATATATACTTATTTTAATGATCGAAAAAAATTTTGTCACAGAGAATTTTCCCATGGCAAATTTTCACTGCAGTTTCGTTAAATTTGCCACAAATCCATGCCTGCCCTTTAAATTCGCTAGTAGCTGGCATTGATGCATTTATCTTAATCTTTATCAGATCAGACTTACAAATTGAATTCCCCTTCCTAAGTTATGTGTTCTATGGGAATGGGTGCATTATCCTGTGCCTTTAGCTGTGAGAGAAGGGTAGGGGCGACATGGGAATTGTTATTTCCTCCTGCATAAATGTATGTACTGTAAAAAGTATGTACTACCTCTGGTGGACAAAAAAATCTGCTAATCATGCTTCCTGGCTATGTATGAATGGAAGGGGGAATGCATAGATTCCCTCTGGACAATACAATTTTTTTTCCCTTAATATGCGCATGTAGATGAAGGAATGTATCTACTTCCTCTGGAGGTTGATAGTGTGTTCCCTAGAAGTGCAGTATAAAATACATATGCTGGGCAGTATTGTATTCTGGAGTGGAATGAAAGTTTGTGCTACTTGGTATGTTCAGTGTGTAACTATGTATGCTTGGGGCTGTATCCTATCTTTACTAGTGAAAATTCGACAGCGTGACATCATTTTGTTACTTTGCCAATTTACTAATGGGCGCAGGCATCACATCGCTAGCAAAGGAGATAGACACTAATGTTGCTTCGCACTCTAACGCCAGGCAATGGCTCAAGTCCACAAATTCACTAAGATGCGGATTTTCCTGAACGTTACCTCTATCGCCAGACTTGCCTACTCAATCTTCAGTTACTTACATGATCATTTTTGACCCAAGTTCAAAAACGCTGGCATTTTTTCAGGGTGTTGCACTGCAAAAGACATACATTTTTTTTTCGGGTACCCAGTTTCCCCCATTTATTTTCTACTATATGACACATTATTTAACTGTGGGCTTATGTGTAGGGCATTAAAACTACTCTATTGACTCTATTAAGGTTCCGTTGGCATGTCTAGTTATCAGTGTAAATGTAATGTATTAGATGCATCATGTAACATAAATAGCTCCATTCCGGTTTAAATTGCCCGCCATATGCAAATTAGCCTGTGCGCAAGAACTCTAGCTAAGTTGTGCTAGCCAGAATTGAACACTAGCTCATCTTTCCTTTGATTTGCTCACTCTGCCGATGCAACGCTAGCGAAAAGTCCAATACACAACTTAGTGAATTAGCGTTGTCTGAGCGAATTTACGCCTGTTGCGATGGCTGCAAAGCACTCTTTAGTGAATTTGCCTCTATATATTCTTCAGCAAAGACACATATTTGAGTTGGGATACAGTTAATATTTTACATGAATGGGTAAGGCCAGACGGGAAGATTCAGGGAGATTTGTCGCCTGATGATTAATCGCCTCTTGTTTGGTGCGTTCCAGCGGCTTTAAAGGGGTTGTTCACCTTTGAGTTGACTTTTAGTATGATGTAGAGAGTGGTATTCTGAGACAATTTGTAATTGGTTTTAATTTTTTATTATTTGTAGTTTTTGAGTTACCGTATTTGCTGGCGTATAAGACGACCTTTTCCCCCAGAAAAAGGTCGTCTTATACGCCGGGTACTACTTCATCCAACTTCATCCGACATCGATCGTGATCTGCCCCGCTGCTCCAGCCGCACTTCCTGGTTGTGACATCAGAAGTCTCGCGAGACGAGACTAGACGCGCAACCAGGCAGCAGTGAGTTCTGAGAAAAGAGCGCAGGGAGGCAGAGCAAACAGAGTTTGAGCAGCAAGACGCAGAAGGTAGGGCTAAGCACCTAACTGGGACACAGGGAAACATGGACACAGTGACACAGAAGGCAGTCTGAAAGCAGCAAGAAGGGACACAGAAGGGGGGCTGACAGCAACAGTGAAACAGAAGGAGGGCCAACAGCAGCAAGCAGGGGCACAGACGGTGTGCAGAAGGTGTGCGGAAGAGGGGGTAGTCTTATACGGCGAGTATATAACAAACTGTACATTTTAAGTGGAAATGTTGGGGGGTCGTCTTATACACCCAGTCGTCTTATACGCCGGCAAATACGGGTATTTAGCTTTTTATTTAGCAGCTTTCCAGTTTGCAGTGTCAGCAATCTGGGTGCCAGGGTCCAATTTACCCTAGCAACTATGCATTGATTTGAATGAGAATATGGAATATTCATAGGATAGGATCAGGAAATAAAGTTGAATAATAAAAAGTAGCAATAACAATAAATGTGCAGCTTTAGAGGGGATTTGTTTTTTGAGGGGGTCAGTGACCCACTTTTGAAAGCTAGAAAGAGTCAGGAGAAGAAGACCAACAATTCATAAATTATAAAAAAAAAAAATGAAGACCAATTGAAAGGTTGCTTAGAACTGGTCATTCTATAACATACTAAAAGTTAAACTGAAGGTGAACCACCCCTTTAATGAATAATCGTCTGCGCCTATTCACACGCAGCGCTGGCTTTCCCGAAGTTGCTTGAAGTTGCCTCCTTAGGCAATTTCGAGCAATTTCGTGAAAGCGCAGTGCCGCGTGTGAATAGGCGCAGGCGATTATTCATTTAAGTCACTGGAAGGCTGGGAAGCGGTTCGGGGAGATTTGTCGCCTGGCGCCTGACTATCTTCCCATCTGGCCTGGGCCTAAAGCGGTGTTGCACTGCAGGTTCACTGACTGTGCTATTGAGCAGACGCAGAGACATTCCTATTCTGTATCATTGTATATACATAGTCAGTGTGTGTGCCCAACTTCTACGAGAGGGAATGCATGGAGGAGGATGCTTGCTAACCAATGGGGATTGAGGAGAAAATACAAACTGTATCAGTTCACCTTGCAAACATTTCTTTTTGATTGTATTTTTGATATAATCTAAGAGTCACAGGCAATATTTAGCGCTGACCTTTACAAGCTAGAGTGACTCACCGAATTTCAGCTGCCTCATTCAGTTTCACTCTATACGTTTTCCTCTACACTAGTATGTTCTACGGTTTTCAGCTTGTCTAGTCTTCTGCTAATGGTCTGTTGTGATTTAAATTCTGTTTTCATTTGCCCTGTAGCCCTTTGATCCTGTATTTCTTTAGGTCTTGATTGGTTTAAAAGGAAAGTTATACATAAATGAAAATCCAGCAATTTGTAGTTGCCATTGTCCATCAGGATATGAACCCTTATGCAACCAATGTCCCCAACACTTGATTGGAATCCAGTGGCTCCTATTGTCAGACAAGACAGCATGAATGATCTGGTTCAGGGGATAAATATTAAAAGTGATGAAGTACAGTATTAAAGCATAAACCTCAAAAACATAATAAATATGGAGTTTCTAAAACTGCGTATTTATATGTCCACAACTTGCCTCGATATAAGTGAATGTGTTTAATTACAGTTTACTCTGTAACTTTGCCCAGTCTCAGCCCTCCTTTTTGTTCCACTCCATTTTAATTTGGTTCTGGATTCAAAAGCAAATAAAAGTTGGATAAAAAAACACACAGAGACGACAGAAGAAAAAAAAAGAATCAAATATACTTTGATTTGTTTTAGTTTGTTTTTTTTTAATCTCTTTCCTCTGTGTGTGTCTTTATCCAAACTCTCTTCTGCTTTTGATCTTCCAGTTTTATTACCCATTTGTATTTTCAGCTTTGAGCCTGTGTTGCTGCCACTACCTCTCTATTGTTACCAACACAGCTTGGGCTTGTATAATGGTAAACTAATCATATTGTATGACGGGCATACTTTGCATGGCTGCCTTGCTTTTGTTCTGTTTGTTTGGGCCAACAGTCCATAAATTGCCTGATCCAAGAACTGATGCAAGGTTGCACATAATTCCATCAAGGAACCGTTTCTTAATTGCCAGAAAAAATGAGCATTTTGTGAATGAGCAAGTCAGTGGTGGAGATTTATCAAATATCAAGAACCCATCAGTTCAGTATAACCCATTTATCAATTCTTTCCTGTCCAAAAGACAACTCCCTAAAAAGGTTGGGATTAACAAACTGAATTGTTTACCAATGAAAATACATGTTAGTTGGCTGGTATATGTTTTGCTGGTTTGAGCAGCCATTCTGCTCTGTGAGGTGTTGGAGTTCAGCAGCATCATTGGGCTTTAACACCTCTCTGAATCTTGCATGTTGCACAAGGGATTAAGAATTGAATTTTATTTTCTTTAATGAAGCAAGTTACTCTAGGGCAAAAAGTAAGCTGTTAAGTCTCAAATGCGATAGATTTTTGTTTTTGCAAAGATACACAGTAAATATTTTTTACCTTTTTTTACATGTTGTTTTTCTTCTTTATTGAGGTTAGTAGCTTTATAGCAAGAGCAGTCCCCTGCCTTGAATCCATAAGGAAAATCATCTTCACAAGTTTGGCTTGAAAACTGTGTATACGAAACCAGATACTTCACATACTATTCCAGTTTTGGCTTCAACTTGATATCACTTGAAATGGATATTGATGGACAACTTGTACTTCAATGAATGTTTCACAATAAACTTGGTTGTACAATAACAAAAAATTTTTCAAATCCTACAGGTATAGGGCCACCTTTACACACCAACTGTCGCTCTTGTTTTTTCCTAATCTGTCCCATCCTCTTCTCTGAGTCAGTCTTTTCCCAGTTTTGGGTAGCCCAATTAGAAAATATATTTTTATGACAATTCCTGTAATATTGTTCAATTTTTGATTATTTGCCCCCTCTCCTTTCTTCCCTCCTGAGTCATCATTTCTCCTTTCCCTCTGTCCTGCCTCATGCCCCTGGGCTGAACACATCTATTCCACCCTTCACTTGTTTGATCTCTGCTGCAGCCCTTGATGGGGTGTTGCAATGATTTCAAAAGACAGATCTGTTTTATCATTTAATAAAAACATGAGGTTTGTATCTTCTGCAGTCATATGTCATCCCTCAAGTTCTGATCTTCCTCTTCACTGATGCAGTTTTGATAAAATTTGTCCAAATCCCCTTCTCCATCACTGAGCTCTGCAATAGGTCACATCTGAAATCAGTGGAGCAGATCAAGCACACCACCCATCCCTCTGTATTATTACTAATAGCCCTGATTGCTCCAGCGCTGCTCTGAAATCATTTGCTGTATTTTGTTAATTAGTACAAATGAGAGTCATGAATAGAAATCTGAATGTGTGGTATCTGGTATGAGACACCTCCGTTTTTTTTTTATCACACTATCTCTTATGTTAAGAGGATAAGGGAACAAACTGTGCTTTGGCACCTGTATAGATATTTATACCTGATCTGCACGGCTTAACTAAAATAGACAGTGGGGATGTTAGGTAGCCAAGTCCTAATGTCTTTAATCAGAACTTAAAGCCATTTACAAACCGATAGCACTTTTGTGTGCTGTCCCTCCTGTGTGATACAGATAAGACTTGCAGGAAGCTAGAAGACACATGAGATCAGTTATGGTACATTGTATTGCAGTGTGTCAGCTGCTGTGAGGGAACATGATACAAATTGTCTCTGTGTATCTGTGTACAAATAACCTACTCACAGATAACCAGAGAAGTGTGTCTCCGAAGACAACAAAGCATTATGAGGCTTTGTTTGTGGGTGGTTCATCTCTTATTGCACATTGCCTCTGTCTTAAAAAAGCAATTCCGTTGAAACAATGTTTTTCACTTGTAAATCTGTTAGAATATTCTCGAATACGCTCTTTTGCCATTTCATTCATTTCAAAGTCCTTTTTCTTTTCCCACATATGAGGGAAGCTATTTAGCAGAGAAAGGGTTACCAGAGCAATCCCTGCTTTAGCAACACAGAGATGTTTCTCTCACTACACACCCCATTTTCTGAGCCTATGAATAGCAATGAAGTGAGCACTCACTAATGACACACTGAGGCACTGAAAATGTGGGGTTATTTTCTTTCAAATAGTTCATTTTCTAACCGCCCAACCATTTTCTGCTTGATTTTCTCTCGCCTGGTGGGGATAGGCTGGACAGAACGAGTATCGGGTATGTTTAGAAATACAGTATTAAAATGGAAATGTGTGTGTGGTAGTGGCAGCAGATTCCCTGCAGTGTTTGAAAGAAACTCTTATGGCTGAAATCTGCTTCTCTCTTGAAATTGTTTGTCAGACTGCTTCTACTTAACTAGTATACATTTCTGTATCTGTACTCTTCTTTCCTCACAGTGATTTACATGCGTCACCCTACTCCTCCTCCTCCTCACACTAATATCCATGGCTCTCTGTCAGATTGTTTTCTGTTAAAGAGGGTCACTGTCTAAAGGTGGCCATACACTGAAAGGCCACACTGACAAGTGCACTTCATTAATGAAGGGAAATATGTGTTTCCTTTTTACTTGCCTTCCATGTTTTGTATATACTAATTATAATACATGGGTTGTAGGTTGAATATGTCTCTATAATAGTACTAATGTGTTATCCTCTTTCCCTAGTTATGTGATCCAAAAGATCTTACTTTGTCTTATAACAATGTAATACCCATAATTGCATTTACCTTTGTAGTAAAGCATTGCAGTGTTAATGAAATAACATTTAGCTCTCTCTGCCTCATATACTTTTAAGTATTGACAACAAGTGCTGTTCTGACATTTCATATGCATGAACCAAAGATTCCATACTATCCACTGTACCCACATTGTGATCATCTTAGAGGAGGTTTGTTTTGATGCCTAATATGCATAGGATTGCCAGAATATTGTGGTATGTAGATAGCCCAAAATAGAGAAGACATTTTTTGATAGACACGTTGCAAATCTGCATGTATTTTATGCATTGTTAGTATAGTTGTTGATCCAAAAAATATTTCAGTAATAATGCATTTTGACAAATTTAAAATTGGTAAATGTCTTTCTGCGCCAAACCACACTTCTAAGCATTTTTTAAAACAAAGATAAAAAGGGACAAAGTTAAAATGTAAATATGAATGCAAGAGGTCTGATAACCAATATGCACATTATTAAAAAATGATGTGGCATCTAAAAGTTTAAACAGTGATCATGTTGTTTATAGAACAATGTATTATTACTAATAAAAACATAAAAAAGTTACACAGTGAGATTTAGGGGCAAATTTACTATTATTCACCAATTTGAGGGCTAAAAGCCCTCAAATTCGCTCAAAATAGTCGAATGCTTATCTAATAGTTTTAGGCTATTTTTACCTCGATATTCGATCCCTCCATAAAATCGTACGATCGAATACCAATCATTCGATTTCACAAAAAAATTGTACGATTTGATCGATCGAGGAGTTCGATCGTACGAATGGTATTCGAGCAGGTGATAGAAAAAAAAGCCTATTGGGGGCTTCCCATAGGCCTCTATTGCAATTTGGTAGGTTCAATCTGGCAAAGTAGGCAGTCGAATAAAATTTTTAAGTTAAAGTACATCGATTATCAAATGGTCGAATTATCAAATATCCGATCATTAGATCTATTCGATTTATAGAATTTTCGGTTTTCGATGATCGAAGTGGCCAAATTTTTTATATTCGAACACCTGATTAAATCGTACGATCGGAATTCGATCGAATTCAATCGAACTTTGATCTATTCACGTGAATTTATTAAATCTGCCCCTAACAATTTCTCTGATCAAATTTGTATTCTCTAACCCCCTTTTTTTGTTAAATTATTGCCAGATCCCTGTTTAGGTGTTAGGTCTGCCTGTCATGTCTTAATAAATTTTTCTAACTTTTTACTTATGGTTTTACCTTCACTTGAGGCGCTCATAATAATTTTCTCTGAAATTTACTCAGATCCCTTTTTGTTACAAATTAAACCTATTATGCCTACCAAAGGCAAGTCGATATTGGGTTGAATTGAATTGCTGAATTGGTTTAAAGGACCTATACTGGCAGCTTTAATCTGCCGTGTATGGCCACCATAAGTACTGTGTAACTTGCTGACGTTATTTATATAAATGCTTTGGATGTTGCTGATCAGAAGTGCTTGGCCTAATCCATTCTATAGCTGTAACCAACCGTTAGAAGCAATAATCTAAACCTACATTTTAGGTATTTTACAATATTTCAAAATGCCAGTATTAACTGGAACAGGTGTCAAACACTGGAATAGTGCACATTTCATTGTCATTAACAGTAAGTACAACATGTGAAAAGACTGTACTATTAATGTATCCAATGTTCTTCTGCATAGTAGAGTGGCTTACCTATCATGCCATTGTATGGCATCTTCGCATGATATGGTTTTAGCAAGTACAGGGGAACAGTGAATTATATAAAGTACTCACTTTATGGTGTTACTGGTCCTGGCAGTGACTGTGGTGCCCAACTCTTTGTATGGCTGCAGATAAAATGATAAGTGGGGATTAGTGGGCAATAGTGGGTGTTTATTTTCATGCTAGAGTTAGCCAATGATGTGTAGCAATTAGGCTTTCACAGAGTGTTACATACTTGCGTTAATCTCGTGTGCTGCCTAGCCTGATCATGGTGCCCACAGTTATACAATTCCTTGTATGTGCACAGCTGCAGGCAGCTTTTTTGCATCTTTAAATCAGGCTGCTAGCATTCTGCAGTGCTATACATGTTCCACTTCTTAACAACTTAATTGTCTTGTAGTTGGGTTCATTTCCAATTTGTATGAAAAAGATGGGCAATTTAAAGTACAAGTAATTCATAGTCTTTAGGAAAAATGCTTTAAAGCTATTTATTTGGTGAGTTATTCCACAGCATGGCTGAATAACAGCTGGCAGGTTGGCCTACAAACGTGAGATGTGCTGAACTCTTTTATCGAGCTTGCTTTTACTGGGTAAGTACTAGTTTCTGTGGCAGATAATGTGGCCCAGTAGTGTGTGTGTAACCCAGGACATGTATGTACTTCCTCTGCCAGTAACGCAAACCATATCTCATAATCACTTGCAGACTTAAGTTGGCCCTACACATTACAAATACAATATGTCCGGCAACCATTGATTACAGGAAAGATTGTTCATTTTCCTCACAAACATTAAGAGCTGAATCGTCACATTTACAGCTAGAAACAATAGATTTCCACTTCTAATTTAGCAGCATCCCTTTGTCAATGTTTGGGCACCTTCAAAATGATGAGCCACAGACAAGACTAAGTCTTTTGCCAATATCGGGCCCCTCATCTCCCACCATACATGCAGTGAATATTATTTTGTGTGATATGTGTGTTTATTGCCACATTTATTTCTTGCTAAAACAAGATGCTCATTGTTTACCTCAATTAATTTATTGTTCGCACTTGTCTATGTGAAGTAAATATTTATTTAATAGCTTCTGCTTGCTGTGGAATGGATAGAGAGGAAACATTTTTATACTGCTTGTTTTCCATTTCCTGATCTCTATGGGAAAAGAGAGAGGTTTTATTATGACTTAATTCATCTAATTGGCAATTCAGTTGCTTCGAATGTTTTTTGAGTCAGAGCAACTGCAGAAAAACTTCATTAGGTTGGCTGGCTTTATGAAACGTTATAAAGGGAATACAAAAACACAAATATTCATATTTTGCTTTGTAATAATGTTCATTTGACAGTTATTACATTGCAAATAATCATTTTGCATAGCATTTTTATGAACTTCTGGAAGGTGCTTGTGTGTTCCAAAAACCACTGCTTTTCAATAAGAATTCCTAACTCTGCACATAGTGCACTTGTGAAAGAAAGGTGGGTGAGGCTTCCTACCCTAACTGGGAAACCAATGCATCAGACCACAATTCCTGGCTTGAGATCATGCCATTAAGTTCAAAACATATATGACCTCCCCTGCCTACCTAAAGGCAAAATGTGTGACAACACTAATTTAAACAATCATTTTTGGTGGAATCTGTGAATACTGTGTCATAGGAAGCCGTTTTAAAGATGGCTAGATTCTTTAATCATATAGTATGAAGGATAACGCTACCTGATGTATTAATGTACTACCATCTTCATAAAAGCATAAATCCGGCCATAAATAATTTTAGTGATGCTAATGAAACAGAAAATGTCAGGGGCAATTGTGCAAATACAAGACAAAGCACTGATTCATTTAGCCAAGTCTGATGTATCAAACAGGGTTGTGTTTTACAAATGTATAACTGGAGCTTAAAAAGTACAATTATCCTTTTACATTGGGGGAAAGTATTGTTCCTGTGCAGTAAGCACATGACAGAAAGTTTCCATTGTCCTGAGAGTAGGCTCTCAATGACAATGTCTGCCAATAAAAGTCTAGCGCTTTTCCTTTGACACTTGTCCAAAACAGGTAACTTCAAGCAGCAGCTGATGAGTTTGACAGGATAAGGGTTTGATGTCAGTTGAAAGTAATGATTAGAGATAATTTGCTGTGCAGCGGATCTGTCAGCGCCTAATGAAGCAAGAATGTTTTTCGTCAGGTGGACCCAGAGAGTGTCTTTGGTGGGAGGAGAGGAAAAAAAATCAGGCCAAAAAAAGAAATTGCTCTAATTGAGACTCTGAAGAGATAAATGGGAAAGTTTAGAACAGCTGGAAATTGCTTTGAAAGGAAACTTTAAGGATTATTTATCTTCTCAGGTGGTCTTGTCGCCATGGCGACACTGCCAGGAGAAACACAAGAGTCAAGGTGTTCTTGTGGACATCCAGCGCGAGTGATAAGTAGGGACATGGTTCAGAATTTGGTGGGAGGAGGAAATACATTAGAAGGACACGGAAAGCTTTTTTTTTCCAGAAGTGAGTAGTGTAGGTATATATATAATGCACTCTCTTATTCCATAAATATTCAGTTTTGGCTGCGTTCTCATATGTGGTGAGTCACTCCACTCATAACATATATCAGGGATCCCCAACCTTTTGAAATTGTGAGCAACATTCAGAAGTAAACGGAGTTGGGGAACAACACTAGCATGAAAAAATGTTCGTGGGGTGCCAAATAAGTGCTGTGATTGGCCATTTGGTAGCCCCTATGATACTATGTGGATTGTCAAACTACTTTGAGATTCTGTTTGGCTGTGCATGTTGCTCACGAGCTACTGGTTGGGGATCACTGACATATATAGTCCAACAGAGTCTCACTCCAATACGTTCTTTAAAACATCAAATGACATGCTTGAATGTCTGCAAGGAGGAATAACAATGTTTCGGGAGCTCACTGCAGCCTTTCTCAAGTGTCCCTGTGAAGTTTTGCAGAAAAATAGACAAAACATTTTGTAGTATCTCGCTACTCGTCAGACCATAACAGAAGCAAATGACCTGGAGTCATCTGCACCCTGAGGTATACAGCGCCATATTGTTTGTTGGATAAACCTAACTTCCAGTACCTCCTCCTCCAATCACCTCCTCTCCTAGGTTGCAGGATGTGTTGTATCAGCCTAAATCTAAGCTCCTCTGCACTATGACCCTTTTCCAGACAATGTTTCGAGACCAGTAATCCAGAATTTCCCGTATTTACCATAGATCTATGTTGGGAAAATCTATCTCTGACCATTTGATATGTTTCACCTGGACATGTCAGCATATAGACAAAAAAGTTGGTGTCACATGTATAGTGTCCCCTGATATTATTGGTTACAGGACTACAAAACATGTCCCCCGTGAGTACAAAATGACATTGTGCATAACCTTTACAGTGAAACATATATTGTCTGGGCAATGGACGCATATCTGTGCGTACCAAATTTTTGCCTACAGTACAACCTTTTTTGAAAGACTTCATGGGTGGATGTTTGAATTCCATTACCATGGCATATGTATCCTTTAACAGTTGCCAATGTTTGCATAGAATCTGGCAAAAATCCTCACTGCTAAGTGGTATTGACCCACAAAGGTTATGTGTTGTTCCTTACTTTGCCCCATGTCTAATTTTCCCTGCATTTTCTTTAGCTTTCTGTATATTGATATCAAGGGTCTCTGGTGGATAACCCCTATGTATAAATGTATTACTCATCTTTGTTAGATGCTGTTCAACCAGAGCCGGTTCATTAGTAATTCTACACACTCTAGTAAATTGACTTAATGGTTATTGATTTTTGACAGCTGGAGTATGGAAACTGTCAAATGGCTATAGTTGGTTTCTATCAAATGATTTGGTAAACATTTTGGTTACAAAACTATAATCAATTGGTATCACTTGTACATCCAAAAAGGTTACACTCCGGAAATCAGCTGTCATAGTAAACTTTATATCCTCATGTGCATAATTAATTGCATTTTGGAAGCCGGACAAGGAAGCAAAGTCATATGAGGAACCATATGAGGAACACGTCATTGATATACTGCCCCCAAGCCAGACAATGTCTGGCAAACAGCATATCCGTATAGACATGCAATGTTTTAAAGAACGTATTGGAGTGAGACTCTGCTGGAATATATATATATATATATATATATATCTCAGGGATCCTCAGAATATAAGGAAAAAAGGAAACGGAAATTATTTAATAGCTTTCCCCAAGTTTCAAGACAGTGAAGGGGTTTACATGGCTTATTTACAAACGGGCAACAAGCCTACAGTGTAACTGTATATGATCACTGAAGACATATTTGTTATGTTTGCGTAATTCTAGCACATATTTTAATTATTAGTGATGGGCGAATCTACCCATTTTCGCTTTGCCGAAAAATTCACGAATTTCCAGCGAAATTCGCGAATTGGCAAAAAAATTCGCAAAATGGGTCGCGGCACGTTTTTTTGCGAATTTTCGCTGACGTTTCGCGAATTTTTTCGCCAGCGGTGAATCGTGGGAATTCGCCGCAAATTCACCCCTGGTGAATAAATTCGCCCATCACTATTAATCATGGCTTCCAGTTCATCTAGGGGCAGCAGTTAAAAGTGGTTTCACAATCATGAAATTGTATATCACCGAGGACCTTACATGGCCCATTTACAGTCCTGGGTCCTTGGCAGCCCCTATTGTTACACACCTGCTTCTTAGGTACTAGCGCTTTAGTGCTAGTGATGTATAATAAGTCCATAAAGAGATTTATCTTGAGGTCTGAGATGGCTATTTGATCCCTGGGCAAGACATACTGCAGACATGCAAAAAAATGTATAATATAGAGCAGCATCTGTCTCTTTCAGAGGCAAGTACTGGCATTGATCTACTAGATGCAACCTTCCAGTAACACTGTATAACCTTCTCAGTAACCTGTAACCTTCTCAGCTAGTGGTAAAATGTCCCACCCACGTGTCCATACCTTGTCTAATGGTTGTAGAAACGGACATAACATACAGAGTACTTTTCTCCAGACTTGCATTCTATCAGGAGAAAAGGAAAGCCAAACACTAAGCTATGAAAATGTATTATGTATATTCTATTAATGATTCAAAATTGAGAATTCAGTAATTCTATTGATGGCATGTATGGTATAGTATTTAATACTGAGCTGAGCTACAATGGCAGGAAGAAGTATAGTGATATGTTTGTAAAATGAATAGTAATTACTCCATGGCACTTTGTGTCCAAAATAGGTATTAAACCAAGGCAAGTATTGCCATGAGCATCCAACTGCAGTATCTAATGTTGATGAAGCAACTGCATTGATGTTACTGTATAGACTGTAGCTGTTCAGTTTCTAAATCCATTCCTAGTACTGATTGCTGCCATTATATTCCATTTCTTAAAAGGGGCAATGCAATGTTTACAGTTTATTTGTATTTCAGTGTATTTTACAACCCCACCTTTCTGTTCCACCTGTTCTTGCATTCTTTCTTCATCCTCTGCTTCATTCTAGGACCATCCGCTGCTCACAAGACATAAAGAATTAGATTGTGTGCTGAATGGATAAAATAATCTTGTATGTAATTTGTCTAGCCATTTACCCAATCAAATGCAAGTCATGCATATTGGTGTTCTATTTATTAAAACCAACCTCTCCTGCTTGGTTTGTCTCCAAGTGGTCAGTAGCAAAGTGCATTTCTTTTTATACATTTGGATTATGGGCAGGGGTATAACAGTTAGTTTAGTTTGTGGGGTTCCACCTCAGAAATGTGAGAATCCCTGAAATGTGTACTAGTTAGGCATTGCTACAGAGAAACTCTGACCTTTGCAAATGGCTGATGTCAATTTAGGCATTTCATATTCAGCCCCTGACTGTTTCTCACTGGGATACCCAGACAGAAAGGAGTATCTTTATCTCGGTGCCAGCTGGCTAACCATAATCAGAGAGAGCACACTGTCCATTCCTATCTGTCTCTGAGGAAATGTGTTCTCAGCACAATGTGACATTTTGCAATGATCTGTCAAATGAAGACTTTGCATAGACTTAGTCTTTCCATGCATACACAAATCTACCTGACTTTTCAGCCTCTGTTCCTTTCCATACAAAATGGAACCAATTATTTGATTATTTTCTGCTACCTCCTCTTTCTTACGTTCTTGCACATTCCATTATGTGACCTTATTGCATTTCTTTTTTTAGAAATCGTCTTGTCTAACTTAAGATTTCTCACCCAACTCATTGAGGTGGAGTTCCACACTTCTCTAGCAAGAAAAGTGCCTCCTCAGCATGCTAAAACTATGCTTCAGTACCTTATCTTTCCATTTCTCCCACATTGCTTACCTTCTATCTCTCATGTTAGCTCATCAGAATTACCGATTAATTAACTTCAAACATGAGGTGCCTTTGAGGCACAGAGCTGATAAGATGCTGGAACAGACACTGACAGTATAGAATGTGGTTTGCACAGCAGTGGGAGTTGAAGAGATGATGCCTTAGATTACATGGTAGTTTACGATGATTTTACAAGTTTCCTAGAAACAGCTTTGCTGCCAATTTACTTCTTGTCGAAATACACAAGGTACTGAGATTAAACCATTGTCTATATATTGTTTATTTTGATCTTGATTAAATGCAAAGTAAACCCCACACCAGGTGGCACATATAAAGCATGCAGTCATTTAGGTGATTTTTATGCCACAAATAGAGCTTTATAATTTGTTTTTATATGAGGGGTTATTTT
Source organism: Xenopus borealis (assembly GCA_024363595.1). Classification (NCBI taxonomy): domain Eukaryota; kingdom Metazoa; phylum Chordata; class Amphibia; order Anura; family Pipidae; genus Xenopus; species Xenopus borealis. The sequence goes on from CM044445.1 coordinate 65,686,713, forward strand.
ATAATGAACGTACTGCTTGCTTTGGCTGTTTCTGTCTTCAGAGAAAGCCTCCGCCAGTGCAGACTGTATTGTAGGTTCCATTATTGAATACATGCATATGTTGAGTGTTCTGTGCATAAAGTTAGAAATAACTTTACTCTTATGTGTTGTTTTATAAAGACATGAACAATTAGTCAGTCCCTTGCAATATAGCAGGAATCTTTTTCTCTTATGGATTCCTTTGAGAAGAAATATATTTTTTCCTTTTTTGTATTACATTTTATTTATTAAAGTGTGGGAGCTAATCCTGTAGTGCAATTAAATCTTTTTCCTTTGATGTTGTTGTCATTGCTGTGTGGAGGCAATAAAAAGAGAACTCTTGGTTTTTCAGTACTCAGCTGATTTCAGCACCATGGGGAGCACCAGTTCATGTTAAAAAGAGAATCTTCATTATTCTCAGGTAGTTCCAAAGGCAATAAATGCTAATTTGCCTTGATGATAATGATGATTTTTAAGGAGGCTTATTAAATGAGATCCATAGCATGATTCATAGCATTGATTATATGCAGTATAGCTAAATGGCAAGCCATTACTATAGATACAATCAACCATATTGTAATCTGTTCAGCCACTCCCGGGAAGAGTTTTGGCAACTGCAGTTGCTGCACTTAATCAATATCCAATCCATTTCCAAAAATCTTTACATTATTTGATATATTGAACCTTTGTGTTTGTTCATAAAAATAGGTACTTGACTGTATATGTATGACTAAATAAACATTTGAATGGCTTATCTTTGTTTTACAGCTGGTGCTACATATATTTTTGGGAAAAGTGGGGGTCTGATTCTATACACCTGGCCACATAACGACAGGCCTAGCACTCGAACAGATCGCCTGGCTGTGGGCTTCGGCACAACTGTGAAAGAAGGCATCCTTGTACGCATCGATAGTGCTCCAGGACTGATGGACTACTTGCAGCTACACATAGTAAGACACTGCCTATATATATATATATATATATACACACAAGTGTTGCATCTTTTTACAAAGCAGTAAATTAGTAACAAACGTCACTAAATGATGGAAAAATTAGGCCATGTCAACCGAATGCTTTGTATGTGAGGCTGGTGATATTGGATGCATTGGTCGTAAGTTTTTCTTTGGGTGACTGAAAACGGAAGCTCTTTTTAGGTGAAAGGGGAGTTTTCATAGAAATGTGAGGCAACACTCCATTATTAAAGGGATACTATCATCAATTAATTATATAACTTTTAAGGAAATGGCACATTGTGTGATTTTGGTTGCAAAAGTAAACTCTTTGTATTTTGACAGCAGGATCCCTTTAATAAATTCCTCAGTTGTTTGCCCAACTAATCTGCTCATAGTACTGAGAACGTAGAACAAAAAACCTTGGATACCGCTGGAATATGCCCAATGGGAATGTTAAGGAATACATGGTAGGGCTTCATAACTCCAATAGATATACTAGTAAATAATTTCATAGTAGGCTTTATATTTCCCTTGTGTAAGATTTGTTTAGTTTAATCACATACACCCAATTCTTCTTACAATGTTAAAATGATTGAGTCTTTTGCTTTTTATTGTTGTTAGTGAATTTAAAAGAAGACCGTAGAATATCTTTTGCAAAGCCTTTACAGTTCATTCAGAGTATTGTAAGCAAATTATGCTGTGCTGCCAACTGACCTGATCCCAAATGGTAGTCCCCCAATTCCATTATTAAATAACAGAAAATGTTAAATAATCAACAGAAAATTATTCATAACCATCTCTTGCAGTAGAAAATTATTCAAAATACATATTTGTTTAGTTTAGTATTACAATAAAAACACACATATGGATATTAATACAGTTATTTTCCAACCTACTCCCTATCTTACAGAAAAGGGTCACAAAATGACAGAGCCTTCCTGAACATTAATTCATGGATGTGTCATTTTATGGCCAGCTCAGCGAGTTGGGACTGGGATTGTGCAGAGGGCATGTATGAGACCAGATGTGACATTCATACCATGGCCGGCTTGGCAGTGCAGCAGATGGCTGCATTGTATCTGTACCTGCCACTATCAGGCTTGTTCTTCTGAGTAAGATTAATAGCCATCTCGCTCTTCTTTTTTTCTCCCGACCCATATTATGTGCAGTACTGTTTGTTAATGCATTAGATTAGCCAGTTGACAGGCACTTTTTTGCAGAATAAATCTGAGTGAGACTGTGGATCAGGGACACCTTTGCCATAACTCAAAACATATACTAATTCCATATTCCGAGACATACTGTGCCATGTCTCTGCTGATGAGCTGATGAGCTGATAAGACACTTCCAGAAATTAATGAAATGACAAGGAATTTGGGATCTACAGTGCTCAGCAAATAAATATTACCCCACATGAAAAAAAAGCTATACACAAAAGCAAGCCCGGGCTGTGGGTTCTGGCAAATGCCAGAGGGGCTGCTATAAGGTGCCATAGAAAGTCAGTATTTAGTGGGCTGGCGGTGGGCTGTTTGGGCCTCTGTGTACCTGAAATGCCACAGCCTATTTTAATTCTCAGTCCAGCCTAGGGTTGCCACCTTTTCTGGGAAAAAATACCGGTCTTCCTATATATTTATCGTTTCCCTATTAATAACATTGGGATCAACCATTGATTTTACTAGCCAGGCCGGTAAAATACCGGCCAGGTGGCAACTCATCTGGACCTGCACAAAAGGGCCCTTTTACGACCACAAGTACAGTATGCAAAACACACAGAAGTAGATCAGTTTTTAACCCATGTAATGCAGTGTCTCCCCCACCAGAATACTAGGCTAATAACAGGGGCCTGCAAAAATGTGTGCTAGAAGTTGTGCTTGATTTATTAGTGTGGGCACTGACACATTAGAATATGTGCTGTTGTGGGTAGTGGTAATTAATCAGTTAAAAAGTAAAAGATTAATGATGAAATGTACCAGTAAAATCACTTGTAAACTCTAGCAATAAAGTAGAGATTAATGATAATGTCAGCTCTACAGTAATATGTGGGATTAGTTGGCTGTAGGGGCAGAGTGAGGGATCCTAATGAAATGCAGTGTGTGATGGTAATAGATTATCAGATATTTCCTTACATACATTAGGTCCTTTCCAAAATTAGGTGGGATGAATCACAGAAAATGTAACATTGTGGAAGTACATTTATGGCATCCGTTACCTGGAAATGTGTTATCCAGAAAGTTCTGAATTACGGAATAGCTGTCTCCCAAAAACTCAATTATAATGAAATAATCCAAATGTTTAAAAAATATTTCCTTTTTCTCTGTAATAATAAAACAGCAGCTTGTACTTGACCCCAATTTATAAATAATTAATCCTTATTGGAAACAAAACCAGCCTTTTTTTAAGGTTTACATGATTTTCTAATAGAATCCATCCAGTTATTCAGGAAACCCCAGGTCTAGAGCATTCCCAGATAGCAGGTCCCATATCTATATTATAGAATTCTGGAATTGTCACGTAGAGTGTCCGTTCTATGCTTTTGCTCTGTTGTATCAGTTAAAATTTTGGTATCATCATCCTGGTGGAAACCCACACAGACAAGGGTAGAACAAAGTGCCAATGTGGGAATCAAACTCAGGACCCCAGCACTGCAAGACAGGAGAGCCAGCATTGTGATTGAAATTTTATGAGTATCATCGCATTGATGGTATTGTCTGTGTTGTAGAGACCAAGTGGGAAATGCTGCACTAAATCATTATGTATATTTTGGGATTGCTGCAAAGAGGACTACACTATATTGAACGTATATGGCTGACCGAGTGCATCTATAAAAAAAAAAAAAAGAAGTTTTTATTTTTAGTCTTATTCTTTCGTTAGAATCCATCTCACATCACTTCATTTTCTGAACGGGTAATTTGTGTATAATTTTGCATTCAGTAATTATGATCCCTCTGCGCATGGTGTGATTTATACACCAAAAAGCATCTGTCTGGAGCCTGGTGGGACACAGCAACCTTACCCTGACTGATTCAGAGGCAGAAGCCTGTGCTCCGCTCCAGGGGACATGTCCGCCATCGCTTCAAACATCTCTGTAGCGGGAGGGGTAAGGAGAGCTGAGCAGATGTCGCTGGGAGCGACAGGCATAAGAGAGATAGTACAGAGAGAATACAAGGGACAGAGAAGTATGTACAAGGGAAGTCAGACATTTCCTATGTGCTTGTAGTGATACAAACCATAGTACTGCTGTAGGAACAATTTCTGACCAAATGAGAAATAGTTCAATCAGGTTTACAACAGTATTGCTGGTTTGTTGTAACTTTCCACGAACTTCATCTTTGTGGGGTATGTTAGTGTGCAAGGATTCCACAAAAACACCATTTGAGTCAGTATAGGGTCTGTGTGTATATTACTGTATATTACCATATAATTCCCAGCAATATTATGCGCCCCATGTGCTGGAACTGGCCCATGCAACAAATATTTCACCCTAGTTTCTATCACAACTGTTCTATCTGATGGATTAGTGGCCCTATACTTATATATATAGTATATTCAAAATTTTCCTTTGTGTGCCCCCAGCTAGGCATCCTGGCAGATAAGAGGACTTTAATTACCATGTGTATCACAGGGACAAAGTGTGACATACTTGAACAGACTAGACTGTCTCATGCAATTAATGCTACATATCACAGTGTTCCATATACAGGCTGAGTGACTGTTCTGAGCATGGATCCTCCTGTTGCCAACATACCTATCATAAGCATAAGGGATTGGGTATATAGCAAGCAACTCTAATATTACTAACTGAAGTTGCTCAGAAGTCCTGGTTTCTCCCATATACCAGTGCAGACATGAGTACTAACAAATGCAGGCATCAGCTTAGCTATGGCTGGCTATTATGGACAGCTCATTTACATTTCTAAAGTGACTAGTTTATTTACATATTAAAGACAGACCTAATTTGCATTTTTAGGTGAGCAGGGCATTTACATTTAAACGCAAGCAGCCCATCGGGCATTTGCACAAACCCACAGATTGCCAGTCCGGGCCTGCACCTACTACATCTAATTAGACAGTGACCCCCACAGGGGTCTATATTAAAGAAACTGAAAAAATGGATTCCCAGAAACACAGACAAACCTAGCAGGCTTGGTGCCAGAACCTTCTGCTGGCTTATTGGCAGATGGGTCAAATTCATGCCTGATCTGGACCCCATATGTCTGTCTGCTTGCAATCCAAATTATCCTTATGTGTTTTTCCTTTTGTTTCTTACATTCTTATTATCTATTTAGCCAATAAATGTATTACCCGTACACTACTTTTGTTCTGCTTCTAAACTTTTGGCTTGTACATTTCTAAATTTCCCTGCTTCATCACTGCAAGACACCATACAAGCCTTGAGGTTCTGAGGAGAGCACAACACTTGTGTCTAAACATAAGAAGACCGGTGTTTGCAGACTTGCAGATGTCAGCGTGTTTATTAGGCAGTGCTGTACAAAGAACCCTCTTTACAGTTGTGGAGAATATATATATTACACTTATCACACAGCAGTGGTTGCTGTTTATCACACAGGCTTCCTGCATAGTATAATCACTCTACCGGCTGCGTGTATATTTCCTTAGTGTTCCAGGATGAGGGATTTAGGGCAGGATGCAGCAGTTGGTCGATTAATAATTAATGCATTTCTGTAATTATAGATTCTAGACGTATATTTAAGTTTGCTGAAATGTTTCTCTGTTCTTTGGGTGTGTAGAACTGACGTTTATTGAAACCAAGAAGGTGCTGGCTATCTTAATCTGACAATTTTTACCCCTTGAGCAGCAGATCATTTTGCATGTTACCCTTTTTCAGTGTCCTTTCCCCTATATGTATAAATTAACAATTATTTTGAATGAGATTCACAAAATCTCTGTATTGTTTTTCTAAATGCAACATATAGACCTCTAAAATCATTAACAGAAAAACACACATCCCAAAATGAGGCATATTTTTCAATGGAGAAAGAATAAAACCAAAAAGTAGACATCCATAGGTTTCTGTTCACCTGAATAGTAGGTTTAGGGGCATTTTTCTCAAATAGTGAATTCTGTTTAAACCCATTGATTAATATGTTCTACTGGCTCTGCCTTTTGCACAAATGGTGGACAGTAATATACACACAGACCCTACACTGACTCAAATGGTTCTTAACTGCAATTGCCAAAAACATTGCAGTTTCTTTGTTGCTATTTTCATGAATTGCTGAGAAATGCAAATAAGAAATATCATAAATGTGCCCCTCAGGCTTGTGCACTTTAGCTGTGCTACATGACCCCACACTGAGCCTGAAGCTTGTGCACCACTGTTGGGTGATATACAGCAGAATTACAAGGTGTCACTAAAACCCAAGCTTTTGCTCCCCACTGACACAGAGACATAGATATGTCCTTGCTTCTGCTGCACGTATCATACATCGTATTTGCTCTTCCTACAGTTGCAGATATCACATCAATCTGAAGATAATACAGGACAACACGAAATACTTTCAAAATATGTTTCTTGTCAAACGTATATACACTCCATAAAGTGAATGTAGATGCTTTTGTGATGCATATGTCTGGATGAAGTTTATTTCTTTAAAAGTAATGTACACTGTTATAATAATGTACTTTACCTGGCATTAAGAATATATGGCAAAGGTTTCTAACAGTACTATATAGGTTAATAGGTTTGTATTACTAATTATTGGAATGTTTTCTCCACTTATTGAGTGTATGTTCTTCATTTGTCTGTGTGGGTTTCCTCCAGGTACTTGGGTTTCCTTCCACACTCCAAAACAGTACAGACAGGTTAACTTGGCACTATATAAATACCAGGAAATAATAATACAATTCGCTATTTGCATCCCTTCTGGATAGCAATATGCCTGCAGTGGTATGATGCCGAAGTGTAGGCTATTTTCAGATATGGCTCACTGCCAGTGGGTGCCATATGGACATCCAGAGATAAAATATTTAAGCCAATATCATACACATCAATATAAATGTTATACCTGATTATATGAAGTAGGAATGTACAGGGCAGCATTAAAGAGGTTAATGTTTGCCTGGCTAGTCATATTGCTTTGTTGCCTTTAATCTCCAATCACGCCTCTGCTTCCCCTGCAGAGGTGCTGAAAGGGTGTAATTTGTTTAACTAGAACAGGGCAGCACTTGAACAGTCAGATGAAGGCCAACGTCAGCCTGGAAGTCTGCAGAGGGCTTTATGAAATGCAATCAGTGAGGGATTGTTTAAATAAAGGCCTTTAAATGCAAAGAAATACCTAGCAACATGATTATAGGTACCGACAAAACATTCAGCTGTGTAACCCCTTTTCTGCAATACATTTACTTTCTACACTTCTTATAACACCCCCCTTCATTCTTCAGTTTCCTGTTTCCCCCAGTTCTATTTACATACCTGCCATTACCATCTTCATTTTCCTTCCTATTGCTCTCCCTTCTTTACGTCTTTTTTTAGTTTTTCCTCCTCAGTATATTTTCTCTCACTTCCTTCCACTTTGCTCTTTAATCTATCTTCAGAATCTTTAAAAAACATATAAGAAAGGAAGCTGCAACCAAGTTTGATAACTGTGTCTCTACTTTTATATATTTTGGGCTAACACAAACCCTTTGGCTAATGGACCTGGATGCACAGACAGATGGCAGATTTTTGCACCAAAATCCATTGGGTGTGCATGTTCCCAACGAGACGCTGTGGTTATAGGTGAAGGGGAACTGCTACCCTGAGAGGAGAAGCATATTTCCAAATGCATGTACAGGTTTGGGACCAGTTATCCAGATTTTCTGGATAATGGATCATTCCCTAATTTGGATTTTCATACCATAAGTCTACTAGAAAATAATGTAGATAATAACAGGCTGGTTTTGTTTCCAATGAGGATTCATTATATCTTGGTTTGGATCAAGTAGAAGGTACAATTTTATTGTTACAGACAAAAATAAAAACATTAGAAAACTGAGATAAAGGGATAGCAGATCCCATAACTGTACACCAGTGCAGGTATGCAAATCAGCAGTCAATTTTGATCAGACTACTACAAAAGTAGTGGTAAAGAGTTTGAGATAATATTCTTACTTGTTTGTTGACTACTATATGGAGAAGGCATATTAGAAAATAAAAATGAATATGATATAAGAGAGTTAGTTTGTCTGATATGTGTATTTCTACCTGTCCTCCTTGCTCTCTCTCTCTGCCTTGAGCTTTCTATTGTGTGCATATCGTCCAAAGCCAGTAATTGAATTGAAGAAGATCAGGCTGCAAAGCCCTTTGGACCATCCTTCTATTATAATGAAAGTAGGGCTTTGAATTGGTGTTTGTGTCTGGGTGACCCCATGGTGTCATGCTGTCTCCTCAGCCTTCCAGGATAATTGGCACCTTGGCAGCAACTCCAGTGCAGCCCACAGACTCTGTTAGATGAAGCTTGCCTCTTATCTCAGAGATTCTGAGCCTGCACAGATCAGCTTCAAAGGCTCACACAAACTTTGCACCAGACATGGATTGATTTTTGGAGAGTTGCTGCTCTCCCGGGCATCTCCTGCTGTATGGCTCTTATGCTCAAAATACATCAAATGGTTTGTGCCTGAGGGACATTGTGATGGGCACTTTCAGGTAGTGGTATGGGATATTAAGTATGCCATTCTGGAGAAATCTGCTTTATTAGGGTGTACATAATTATAACATTGACTCTCACAGTCCCTCCAGAACAGATTGCAATTAAATCTGAAGTCCTTTAATTTACTCTCCAATAAAGCCAACTTTACACTACCTTTAAATTTTGTCTTGGCCATGGGCTGGTTTACCCGTAACCCATTCATTCCTTTTCATAAATATATATTACTATACTTTGTGCCACCCATGGACAGAAATTACTGATTATTCAAACTGTCTGCATTACTGTCAAGTATTATGGCCCTTCTATAACTTTTGTGCCATAGGAAGGTAGAACTCTCTATTCTACTGCTCTACTCTCTATGGCATTCCCTGTCTATTCATGCTTCATGGCAGAGCTGCTTTAATGTACCAGTAGACCCAGGCCAAATATCTCATGTGCCCACTGACCCAAGGAAATTGTGACAGAACTGACCTTATCCAGCCTTATTCAATATAATAAGGTATCGGTTTATAGACCTGATCCCCAGAGGTGCCACACTGTGCCAATAGTCAAGAGAGTGGATAAAGAAAAAAATGGGGACAGCATAAAAGCAAAGAACGATTACGGTGATTAAAACGAGACGTATGCCTAGAGATGCTTATGTCAAGCTATACCAGAAGAAATGTCCGATGGAGGGGCTTATGCAAATGCTCCTTTTGCCAATTTATTAAAACAGTCCTGTTGGTAGGTATTACTATACCAGAAGTAGGCTCTGTGCCATTAGTAAACATCACAGTTTACATATACCAGCGCTATGAAATATGTTGGCGCTATATAAATACATGTTAATGTACATTGTGTATCACAGACAGCTATTACTGCTTATACTGTATGTAACTTGTGTGGCACAAAGTTCCTCCTGTATTTTCTGTGCCACCGGCAGGCATTACTGTACATATTTTCCTTCTGCGCTCCTTCCTTGTAGTATTACTGCAATTAAAATACATTCTTGCTAATATATTCCTTCTGCAGCATGGCAGACATTACTGCTCATATATTCCTTCTGTGCTCCTGGCAGCATTACTGCTCTTAATGCATCACTGCCCTTACAGTACATTCATTCAGGTACAGTAGTATGCCACAGACTGGCACTACTGTTCATATTCTCCTTTTGTATTCTGCATTACTTTCACTTCATAGGGGTTTCTGGTCCAAGTCATTCATATACATTATAAAAACCTGCTGAAAGCAATGGACCAAAGCATGAATGGATATATATTGATGTATATGTAACCTACAAGATACATTTCCATCCGGGCCACATCAGCAGACGCATTGCAGAAATATTAGTATTTATACTTGTACTGTGCAAAGGTAGAAGAAACCAAATTTATATGTAAACTTTTCTGAATTCATCTTCCACCATTGCTTCTGCTGTATATGCCATTGTCGGCAAACATGCTCTCAACTCATCTTAAGTTAATATCCATGTTTTAACATAGCACAAATTCATTTTTATTTTTGATAAGAAAATCTATTTGTTAAACTATTGCTAAGCATGTACATCACATACAATAACAGAAGCGCTTGACTCTCTTCTCATACAGTAACAGTAATAACATTCCCATGCTGTAAGACATCCTTGGTAACTCCCATCTGTTCCGTTTTGAGCAGGATTTTGACTGCATAAACCACATCCTATTCTTCTTTGCCATGTGTTGTACAGCACTGTCATTTTATGCATAAGCTTTATTATTTTATTTTTTTATACATACATTTCGAAAGGACAGATTTGCTTCTCATACAGTGGCAGGAGCTGCCTCTCTAATCATACACAATAGTGGCACAAAGAAACAGCAGTGCCAGTTTCACTCTTCACAACCAAGCACTGGCCAGCAGCGTGAACCCGAGCACAACTGTCAAAGGAGCAGTGAAGGCAGTCAGGGTAGAACAAGTGGTGCCATTAGAGGTGTACTGGGAACTTCAAGTTTAAGGCTGTAGAAAAAAGGTCTGTGAAATGTAAAACAAAAAAACAATTCTTCTCCAGCTTAGTGATTGCCTCAAATGATTTGCCTTCCGTATTTTACGCATTGGTTAATAATAGGCTGAAGGTTCATAGAGAGGGTCATCCATGCACTAATTTAAATAGCTGTTCAAGCAAATTCATATGCACATAATTTTAATGTAATGTGTTGCTATTTTATTTTTGGTACAAAATCCTGCTTTGTAGCTGTCAGAAACCAAGCTTAACCTAAAGAAGGAATGAAGGGTTACTTGCATTGCTTACCTCTTACACATACCAGGGGACAGAAGCTCTGCACGACTGCTATCAACCAAGATCTGTCAGCACAAGGGATTCTCTGAAGCAGAACAACACTAAAATGGTTGATTCTGTAAAATGGAAGTGAGAAGGATATTGTATAAATGAGAGATGTTGCCTGAGCTAAAGAAATCAGAGAGTGGGTTAAGGGCCTTGCACCATCCATGACATGCTTTGATAGCCTACTTATTCATCCTAAACTATTATATACACTAATACTGTCCTATGCCTTGAATTGAGTACCGAGTGCCTTGTTCCTAATTGTTTTCTTGTTCTGTTCTTAAAGAGGCATTGACTATATAAGTGGTTGTATCATATTTTCTTCCTTTTAAACAGTTCAGAATGTTGATATTCGGATCATTTATAACTTGTTTGGACCCACAAACTGTTTCTAAGACACTAAAATAGAGATAACGTCACTTTGAACACTTTTTGCATTAATTAAGCAGCAATTGCAGCAAAGCAAATTGTGCTATACAAACACGTAATTAATATGGAGCTCTTTTATTTATCACATTGTTCCAGATACACAAAAATTCTGTTTACATGTCACTGTTTAGTGGAAGAGTATGATCTTTGGTTACTATTTATAGGGGAAAGTCCATATTTAGGTATAGAGTAGTTCATACTTGCCTGTGTACCTGTTCCTCAGCTTGTGTCGTACTACAGTGTGTCAAAATGACAATGCCCCTTGTATTTCATACTAATGTCTAGAGGTATTTTCATGTTACATTGGAGGTATAAATTGAAATTAATTAACTCAAAAGTGGCTAATTACGGAAAGATTTATCATGATCTCCTAACGAGCTTCCTTTAATGACTGAGCTGTCAGTGATAAACGCCAAGCATTATCAGGGCCTGGCACTGCTGATGGGCTTAATAAGAGATGGATTAGTGGCAAGAAACATAGGACAGGAAATTTTCAAGGAAGGTATTCATGAAAAGCAAGTCATTCTTCCTATGTTCGTTATGGTCTTAGCCAAGTCTGCATCTCCTTTCTACTTCTTCCATAACCTCTCAAACATGAATCCACTACCTCTTGTGAGGCTGATTTATATGTCCTTCTACCACTAGTGTCACGATTCATTGAAGGGAAACAAAAAAAAAATCAGTAATTAATCCATTCACTTCCCATAGGTATGAGATAAAACTGATCAATAAATGTCGACAGTACAGGTAATAGTGTGCTAAAGAATGTGTATTTTTCTAATGGAGATGGCATTACTTCTGGCATGCCAATGAATATGGTGCCAATAACAACATTTGTACCCTATTCAGTCTGAGTAGAAGTTTAAGGCTGCTGGTGTTTCCAGGATCCCAATGTCTCATGTGATCTGTGTGCCCAGATCATCAGAGCGGGCACATTCTTACTCACTGCAAGTTGCTAATTGGACTGACTGCCCAATCAAATCTGGGTATATATAATTAGCTAATTAATAGATACATTATTTAACTCTGCTTCACTCTGGCCATTTTTCTTTTTATCCCTGCTCTGCTCCATCCAGTGGCTTAACTACAGAGGAGGCAGGCTCCATGGCTGCTGGGTGCAGATCTGCTTCTTCTGTAGGGGGGCCTGCAGATGACCTGTGATGCAGACGAAATTGCGGTTTACCCGTTACACACACAAAAAATCAGGTGGGCGCCCAAAAGAAAATTTTGCAGGATGGTTGAGGTCCCCAAAGTTACATCACTGGCCCAATCTCTTTGTGTTTTCCAGTGATGTATAATAAAGGGTGGTTTTGAAATTGCTTGGAGGTGACCATGCTCTGGCCAATACTCAGGGGTTGTTGGGAGTATGGCATAATTGGGAACTGCAGAAAATTAAGTGGAGCTGCACATCACTGATTTGTTGATGGAGCAGACAACAATTTCAAACCTTTGCTATTGACGAAACGACCATGGTACAAAGATTTTGGTTGTTATTGGCCTACCAAAACTGAAATGAAAATTTATTTTATATGATGTTGTATTTGTACAGCCAACTTTATTGCCATGTACTTTCTGTGTGGCTGTTGGAAGGCAGAAATGACACTTGGAACAGCCATCATGCAGCCTCTTCATTCTCAGCTCCCCCATCACTTTGCCCTCTGCAGTTCAGTGTGATAGCAGAAGGAAAAGCTCTAAAAGGCTCTTGTTGGATACTTGCATAGTGAATGATTGACTCTGATCTTTGGTGTGTGGGCGGCTTGATAGGCTCAGATCATAAGGCTGGCAATTTTCCTGTAATCATACCTAATCCAGCTCTAATGCCAGGGGAATAACTGCTCTTACTTTTATCTGCAGAATTGCTTTCACCCCACTCAGACAGGGAAGCGTAGGTTAAAGGTTACTTTTAGTATGTGACTGGCAATTCACGTGGATGATGATTCCAGTACAAGTTACTAAAGTAAATGTTCCCATTTCATGGCTTTGCTTTTCTTTGCTTTTAATCCACACACAGGTCAGATTGTAAAAGTATAGCTTCTAATAGCTGGGACTGAAATTAGCATATTAATGTGACTTAATCAGACAAGGAATTTGCTTTTAGACAGTAGGATTGTGAGTGCCTTGGAGCACTGCTGGGCATATTGCACTAAAGCTTTGCACCCTAGTGTTATTTGTACATTTTTGGATTTTTTTTTTCAAATACTACCAAACTGAAATAAATCCCAGCACAAACAATCTGAATCAAATATAAAATCCTAATTCAAATTTGAGTAAAATCAGATAGAATGTTATAGATTCAGCTGTGCAGGGCTTTAAAATGACATGTATTTTACATTTTGATTTTGTTTCTCCAAAGTGTGCAAAAGTTTTAGAATTCATCTGTATCCTGAACCAAATTCTGTAAATGTGTAAATGTCCCTATTTAAGAGCCAAATGAAACATTAAAAACGAAGTTACACTGTTAAGTTAAGCAATTAAGACAATTAGTGGCTATAATACCATTGTGAGACCACCTTCTGTTTTTTATATAAGCAGTATTATATGTTTATGTAAAATGCACCATTTCTTAGTAATAACATTTAATATTATATTTGCTTCTGAAACCTGAATGTTGTCTAGTCCCTAGGTGAAATATCCATGTAGCTTCTTTAGTTTGTGCTCTGTCCCCAATCCACACACAGGGCTTTTACCGTAAGCGACTTTCCAGGTCTAATTATGAAAGTAGGTGTTGGTAGTGAGACACAAAAATTAAGCTGTGCACAAGTGTTCAGATTCTATGTCCAATATTCCACCAGCAGGTAGCACATATCTTAATCTCAGTGATAGAGTTTCACCTTAAAAAAACACACTGGGTTTTAGACTCACATGTGGACCACAAAAGGATCAAAATATATATATTTTTTATGTGAATTGTTTGCTGTGTTCAATGCAGTGCTAGGAAGGAGTTAATTTTATCTGCAGATAGAGGGGCCGCATGCAGTCAGTCCTAGCTTCCTGCATCCTGTTATACAGAACTTCTGTATTGCCTTTAACTCAGCTGCTAATCATGAGATTAAAGGACATTTGTAATGAGCTGGTGGTGACACAAATTCCCTGCCGCTCACTAATAGACTGGCCAACAGCTTTGGGACTGAACGTGAGGCAAATTGCCAACCACATTCTAATACACAATCACTGGACCTGGTCAATTTGGGATGAGAAAGAGGAAAGCAAGACCAAAAGCAGCACAGAAGCTGAGGTGTTCTATAACTTTTAGTTTAGTTTAGTAGTTATATAGACAGGTTATACACATTTGTTGGCCAAGTCTAATTGAAATGATGGTGTCATATAAATTAACTATGTGGGAGTTCAATAAATCCTAGTTTTGTTTTTCATTTTTACACAGGCAGCTTTTGATGCACAATATGACTCAGAATACTGAGAGAGACAAGCGAGCATTTTAGGGTATTTTTAATTTGTCAATTATGTCACACCCACTTTCTGATAAAACCTGTCTCCTTCTGAGTCTGTGAAGTTAAACTGCACAGTTGGGTGTTATCTACTACTCAAAAATAGTTGTAAATTCAGAGGAAAATGTGGCACATTTTTGCAAAGAAATACCAAAAATGTTGAGTAAGTAATAAGTACAGATATTAAGGGCTGTATGTTACCATATAGGCACCTGAGGGTCCATCCAGCAGGGGCCAATGGTTTGGTACCTAGGCCCATATCAGACCTAAATACAGCCCTGCATATATTGTTCTGGAAAGGATATGGATCAATGGCCCCCATTTGAAAGCTGGAAAGAGTTAATAAAAAAAAGGCAAATCATTTAACAACTATAACAAAGAAAATTGAAAAGTTGCTTCTAAAAATGAACTGAAAGCTGAACCACCCTTCAATAATATGCCCATGTGTAATACAGTAAGTATACAGATCTTTGGTGAGGTTTATAATTGTTATTTGGGTTGTGACTAGGGTTGCCACATTTTCATGAAAAAAATACCGGCCTTCCTATATATTTATCTTTTTTCCTATTAATAACATTGGGATCAGCCATCAAAAATACCGGCCAGCTGGCAACCCTAGTTGTGACAGCTACTGGGACCTAAAGAATTTTCAAATCTTTCACTTTGCATTCTCAAAAAAAAAAGAGGCAGTACACAATGTGCCATTTAGGGAATGTGTTTGATGGCGGGACATTTAAAAACTATAAAAGTGCTTGCTGGCTTCATTAGGTGTAAATGGTGTGCAGTTAGTTTAGAGTTAAAACTGTTGTTTGTGTGAATTGCCTTTTTTAAACTCATTAAGAATGACCACATCAAACAGTTGTCTATAATGGTCATTGTGCTGTAATGGATCTCTTTCCTTTGTCTGTGCAGGTGCAAGGCAAGATTGGTGTAACCTTTAACATTGGTTCACAAGACATCTCAATACGGGAGGAGAGTGCGCCGGTCAATGATGGTAAATACCATGTAGTGAAGTACACACGCAATGGAGGGAATGCTACTCTGCAAGTGGACAACTGGCCGGTCAATGAACATTACCCTGGAGGTAACTGCCATTCTCTTTCAATCATGTAAACCGAAAGCCCGACAGAACATTACTTTAAATCAGGGATCCCCAACCTTTTTTACTCGTGAGCCACATTCAAATGTAAAAAGGGTTGGGTAGCAACACAAGCATGAAAAAAGTCTCTTGGGGTGCCAAATAAGTGCTATGATTGAATATTGTGGTAGCCCCTATGTGGACTAGCAGCCTACACGAGGCTCTGCCTGGCACTATACTTAGTTTTTATGCAATTAAAACTCACTTCCAAACCTGAAATTCAAAAATAAGCACCTGCTTCAAGGACACCAAGAGCAACACCCAAGTGGTTGGAGAGCAACATATTGCTCACGAGCTACTGGTTGGGGATCACTGCTTTAAATTACACCAGTTTGGATACCACATCTGGAGCTGTTTGTAATGTATACCAGAATTTCTATTTATTTTTAAATTTCAGATTTCTGATAGATCACACTGTAGACCAAGGCTCAAATGACACACCAGTTTCATACCAGTCTATATTTCTTGGGTCAGCCATGTGCTGGTGATGAACACAAAATATTGCTTCTACCAGCATCAAGATTCTCTCTTATTGTTCCCTATATCAACACAGATTTGCCATTAGATAATGATCCCTAGTTCTATCTAACAGATTTGGTATTAACTAATGATCTGGCATGAATATTTGTATTAATAAGGATTGGCCCTATAGAATAGTGACTATAGGGAGTAATTAGTAAAGCTGGGTGCAAGAGGAATGTGACTAGTAATTGAGAAGCTGGGCTCTGGCTTGTGGGCATGGAAGCCATTAATCCTCTGCTTATGTCTGCTCTACTGTTAATGCTTTTTCTAGTGCCAAACAAATAATTGCAGTCCACTGCAGTTCCTGCAGCTTCATTAAGGAAAATTTGGAAAAGGGTACAAAGAGCATGTTGCATTGCCATCAAAAATATGGAGCTTCTTGATATCACCCTTGCATAAGAGGCCCCTAAGTCTTAACCAAAAACTGATCTGAATGGGGCAATATACACCAAAAAAAACACATTTGCTTAAATGAGCACATTAAATAGGACTAGTGTTGAAATTACATTCTGCTAGTTTTAATTTGAAAGTTTGTCAAAGTTTACTCAACACACCTCCCTGTTCCATTATAGACAGGGCAATTTGTTCAGAGCTCTATATCTACTTTTGAACAAATAGACCTGTACCTTCTCCAAGCACAGCCTTTGAGCAGCTTATTATTGGGGGCTTCTTAGTGGGGTGGTAATCATTTTTATGAGTTCCTTTGAAGTTCTGTGAGGTCAGGAAGTGACAGTAAGCATTAAGTGAAACTGGCTTCATATTCTTGTGTAGTACCAGAGGTAACAACAAAAAATAGATATTTCTTAATTAAAACAATAGGCAAAAAAGTATGTTGAGCTCAAGCCCTAATCATTCAGATAATGTTGAAAAGGGGGGTATACTGTTCCTTTAATGTGTTGTTTGTTTAATTCAGAACACAAATTTAAATGATTTTTCACTTTATTATTCTACACTTAACATTATTTCAATTTTAAATTTGTAGAAGATTTGCGGTGTTAGCAGTGTCAGACTGGGACACCAGGTGCCCAACCAAAAACCTAAGACCAAGGGCCCACCCAAAAACCTTAGACCAGTGGCCCAACCAAAAACCTTAGAATAAGGGCCTACCAAAAAACCTTAGAGCAGGGGCCAACTATTAGTACTATTATCCTTCCTCTCCTCACTCAACCTCTATTTTCCTAGTCTCTTTTCTTTACATGCTATAATTTATTATTCCGTCTATTTAGACTCTTTGTTCTCATAGAAATAGAGAATGGCCATGAAATAGGCTAAATGTTTAACAGCATGAGGGCCCACTGACACCTGGGCCCACCGGGAGTTTTCCTGGTATTCTGGTGGGCCAGGGAGTTCACTGTGTGCTAGTCCAAAAAAAAAAATCAAAGACTTCCATGAATGGGACTTTCCCAGTGTATGACACAGAAGGGGTTATATGCTTTGTGTCATCTGAGTGCAGCAGATGGAAGGGAAGAAGTTACACAGTCATATGATTTTTTATAGTTACAATATGGAAATAATAAATGTCCAATCTCCTAATACAGCAGGGACTGCCTGCACAGGGTCTAATTTTACACTTCTCACTTTGCTCAGGATCCATGTTACCATCTTACCCCTGTAGAGGACAGCAGATTTCTTTTCACAACTTTGACTGGGGTCTTCTTACAGTTTTACAGAGTTGAAGTTTTTTTAGGGGGATTCACCTTTTAAGTACATTATAGAATGACCTGTTCTTAAAAATTGATCTTCATTATTTCTTTTTTTTATAGATTTTTAATTATTTGTCTTTTTCCATCTTTTAAACAAGGGTCACTGACCCCAAGTAAAAAAAAACTGGTACTTCTAGTCAGACCCTCCCCATTCATATTCTAGATACTAACAGTTGCCTCAACATAGCTACATCAGAAAAAAAGTTAACTAAAAAGTTGAACAACCTTTTTAACATCACCCAAGCATGTTCTTTGGCCCCAAGTTTACCCTGTAATATCCCTCCCTGGACTGAAAAGCACAGGTTGCATATGGCTTTATGATATAATGTAGCATCAAAATCTGGATCTGTACCCCCTACTTTGTATAGTGTCATTCTGGATAAATCCCAGTTCATATCATTGTGTAAATACTAAAAGGAAAGGGTAAAAGTACAGTTCTGGGAGGTGCTGAGAGTAAATTATAAAAGCAATATTTCATGATAAAGCCACATCTGCACAGTCGCCCCCCCCCACCTTCTGGCAGAGTGGGATGCACCTTCAACTCCGCATCCATCAAATCTGTCAGTTTTTACTGGAATTAGGGAATATCCAATAACATTCCACTGATACTCACTGCATATTTGTGTTACCAGACAATTATTACAGTTAATGTACAGATGACACTGTTATCAAACATTAGAATATTATAGGAGAAGGAAAGGAAAAAATACTTATCTCCCTGTAATATACAACCCAAGACCTCGCTAGGGTAGCAAGTCACATAGTCCATTCTAATTATGTATGTTCCCAGGTCCTTATGACATATGAGGCCTCTGGAAAATCCCTGGGTGCTTCTGTGATATTCCAGGAAAAGAGATGGACAATACTTAAATTTATAGCCTGTATTTTCAGAGGAAGTATAGTATTAGGATAGTATGTCAATAATAGGCATGTCTAGACATTGTGAAGACTACAACTTCCAGCATCCCCTTATAGCAAGAGCTGTGGGTAGATGTGATTCTGTGACTGAGCCAGAATAAGATTTTATGTGTTGGGGAGACAGGTGTCAAAAATGTTGCATGAGTTTGTGGTTCTCTAAGCTGCTGAATGAGTAAAGAAAGCAACCTGCTTTGTACTATTGATTTCAGTTTTATGTGTTAAATTTGAGTAACCAAGGGAATAATGCAAGCACTGACTCAGGAAAACCCATAAAGTGCACTCTGTATGACTGAAGCATCTCAGTAAGAGCTCTAATTCAGTTCTATGTTACAACCCTGTAGAGGAGCAGTGATGGCACACACCATCTTATACACAATATATATACAATTTTCTGCCTCTCCAGCAAATAGATATTGCCCTGACTTTATTGCAGCATTCATTAACATGAAACTAACGTCCAAAATAATTTAACATAGTAAGTTACAAATGTGAACTGTATGTTTTCTATTAATTGTCTGAAATAAGCCTACTCTTCCTAGCCTCTTGCTAGCTCATTGTACCTTTAGTCAAGTTGGCAGCTATTGGTGACATTCATCTTTGTCACAAAAGGATCTCACAAATAACTTTCCCTTAAAGGAATAGTAAACCCTAAAAAATAATAGGGCTAAAAATGGCATGTTTTATATACTGAACTTATTGCACCGCCTAAAGTTCAGCTTCTCAATAGCAGCAATGTTCCAGGACTTCAAACTTGTCACAGGGGGTCACCATCTTGCGACACTCACATGCTCAGTGGGCTCTGAGCAGCTGTTGAGAAGCTAAGCTTAGGGGTCGTCACTAATTATCAAGCAGAAAATTAGGTTAGTTTGTAATATAACTGATGCCACAGGGCTGATTATTAAATTCTGATCTTATTTGCATTGGTTTCTGTGCTGCCATGTAGTAATTATCTGTATTAATTATTAATCAGCCTTATATTGTGACATTTCTATTCTATGTGTACTGTATATTGTGAGTCAGTCCCTAAGCTCAGTAAGTGATGGCAGCACAGAGCATGTGCAGTGAATACACAGAAAAGAAGATGGGGAGCTACTGGGGCATTTTTGGAGACATAGATCTTTCCTGCTAAAGGGCTTTGGTTGTCTGGGGCTGGTACAGAAGCCTAAAACATAATGTACAACATTAATAGACTACTTCTTTAGTTTACCTTTCCTTGTCCTTTAAAATAGTGCAACTGTATATAAATATATGTCATGATGCCATTGCCAACATTTGTAATGGGTTTCCACACTAATTGAATTTCCTGTTCTGAACCTGTCTCAGGGTTGTAGCTATATATTTCCATCAGTAGTCACTCGGGCATAGATATGTGGCACACCTACTGCTCACAATTGTACGCTAGGACCCAAGGGCCTCTAGCAATAGCCCTGGCCTGTTTTGTCATTCTACCACTACCAAATGCACTGTAAGGCTATGTGCGATGGCACAAGGAATATCTTTTCCACTGTTATGTTTCAGCTGGCAGACAGGTACCCTACACCAGGCCCTGACTGGCAATCTGTGCGTTCGGGCAAATGCCAGATGGGTCGCTTGCTTTAAAATGTAAATGGACTGCTCACCTGAAAATGCTAATTAGGTCTGTCTTTAATATGTAAATAAACCAATCACCAGTCCATAATAGCCAGCCATAGCTAAGCTGATGGCTGCATTTGTTAGTACTCATGACAGCACTGGCATATGGGAGGAACCAGGAATTCTGACCAACTTCAGTTAGTAATATTAGAGTTGCTTGCTATATACCCAATCCCTTATACTTTTGATCCAGTACATAGGGTGTATAATATTGCTGGGGATTATATGTGCTGAAGTTGAACTATACCAGTCGCCAAACGAGCGGATCTTTCCGTGTATGGCCACCTTAAGACTTGTGTTGAAGATAAACTATACCAGTGTCTTTCTATGTGTATCCTTGTTAAAAACTAAGGGGGTCCCTGACAACTGCTGAGAAGAATATGCCACATTAAAGGTACAGGAAAATGAAAGCTGCACAAAATGGATGCAAATGATGTAATTTGGCCAATGCAGGCTGCTTTTATTTATTATGTTTTGCGGCAATTCCATTTCAGTGGCTGATTCTACACATGCCCAGCAACATTATCAGCATGTAGCCGTCACAAATTAATTTCCAGTTGTGCCCATGAATATTATATAAGAAAACTTACATCTGAACATCCAGAGAGTCTGTGAACCACTTTTTGCCAGAGCAGCGGGTGTAGAATTAGTATGGGGAGAATAATTAATTGAAGGATTAAAGACGTGTGAATTTAGTATAGGGCAGCCATGTATGCAGACATTGTTTGAATAGTCTTACAGTATGTTTTAAAAGGAATTGGTCATTTGATAAAATCACCCAATAAGGAAATCCGCTCTGTGTGTGCTGATCCCATTCCAGTCAGGACACACACACACAATCAGGGGTTAGGAGGCAGTGGATCAGCTTTTCTCCATTGCCATATACAGCAGCAGAGAGAACGACCCGCCTGTCAGTAGCCGAAGGAAATATTGTTACATTTGCTTTGCTTCTGTCAGCATTACATTGTCACTTGGGAGCCATCCAGTGTGATATGTGTCTTATCTTAGTCTTAGCTGACAGTGTAATCATTTCTTTCTGTTGGAAAAGATGAGAAATCTCTTGGGTTAGTGTCACCTAAATGCATATACTGTATTTTTAAGGACACCTGCAGTGAGCTCCTGCTTCCAGTGAAAAGGTAAATCTTCTTTATCATGCCCCTATGATGGTGCCCATAAGTATGCAGAAAATTGCTCCTGCTGCCACCTGCTCCAAAGTATCATTGTCCCTGTACCTGTGATCTGAACACACTAAATACAATTACTGCAATCAAAGCAAGCTCTTTTCTCTATCCGGGGAAAGCCTTTGGAAGCTGATAAGCTTTTCAAGGCAGACTGTGAACTTTCAGTTAATCTAGAGATTAAACACAGCCACCAGACAAAGACTGTGTTCCTTTTTCTAAACTTTAGGCTAAGGCCAGACGGGGAGATTCGGGGGAGATCCGTCGCCTGGCGACTTCTCGCGGCGACGAATCTCCCCGAATAGTTAGATAGCGCTGCGCGCCCACTAGGCTTAAAGTCGCCTGCGCTTGTTCAGACGGAGCGGAGAGATTTTAAAAGTTGCTCAAAATTGCCTCGTCATTCGGGGAGATAATCACAATCAGATCAGCTAGATATCACCCACCTCAAGGTGACCTTGCGACAGCAACCTCACCAAAAGAGAAGATCTCTACATTCATGGCCACCTCTACAAGCCATATTTCCAGAATAAGTAATTCAGTGCTTGCTTCATTTATAAAGGCACTAATCACAATTCTCCTATCTGATGTCCGTGAGGACAACATAAAATTATACCTGAATGTTACGTGCCTGCTTACAGTCGGCAAGTTTTATGCTATCCAAACATGGTGCAATATGGCAATCTAATTTCATTGTTTATACAGTTTTGCCCGTAAATATGGGTTTGAGCAAGTCTGTCAAAAATCAACCTACTTTAGCCACCTGGTGTGGGAAGAATTTCTTTGCTTTAATGAGGCGTAACAGATAAGTTCATATTATCTTCAA
Source organism: Xenopus borealis (assembly GCA_024363595.1). Lineage (NCBI taxonomy): Eukaryota > Metazoa > Chordata > Amphibia > Anura > Pipidae > Xenopus > Xenopus borealis. The sequence continues at coordinate 65,709,421 of CM044445.1, forward strand.
GAATGAACCTTTTTTTTACCAGAGATGATTTTGAGCTCTTTACTACAGACTTAGCAATCTCTGCTGATCTTTCATGTGGAAAGCCACAGGGGCAGCATTAATAATAGGAACACCTGCATAGATCATTGAAAATCCTGTGGATTGAGGGATAATTGTCATAATTAGCACTGAATCAATCAGAGCTCTGTACAAAAGGGAATGTGTTGGCAACAGCAGACGGATCCCAGCAGGTTCTGGTTCTGACACTCTGTTGTGTTGTGAAACCTGCAGAGAAGTTAGAGTAACTCTTTCGTATCACACACACTGCGGTCTTCATTTTTTTATTTAAGCGTGGCAGAAGCAGCTTACACTTTTTATGGGATAGTTTAAGGTGGGAATGCAATGCCTGGGCATAATGGGGGTTTCCTGGGTGTTTGAATTAAATAAAACATAAGTACTTAAAATTCAATATGACAGAGCATACAACTGAAAGCTAGGGGGAGTTGTGTCTGATCATTCTTTCTCTCTCTCTTTCTCTCTCTATCCACTTTCAACAAAAAAGATAACAGTGGAATCTGATTATCCTGGCTTCTGCTTGAAAACCCAGTGGGTGAGCTTTAGCCTATAGGATAAACTCATGTAAATGGGATTTTCTTGGAGCTTGTTTGGAATTCATTCCCAGGATTCCTTTTGTTTATTTAAGTCTGAATAAGGCAGTCTCCTTAACTCTTGTCCCTTGAACCCAATATTAACAAATTCTTCAGGGTAATGTTCAAGCATCAGTCACAAAGTTGAATTTAACTCAGGAATTGGATATTCCAACAAGACAATTGTAAGAAATTGCGGCAATTTCTTACACAATGATCCTAAACACGTTGCACCAATATTTCACTACATATGTGCACTTCAAACACTCCTCAGAGGCGATAAAGATCAATGTTGCTTTATTTCACATACAGTATTAAGACACCTAACCAATTTCGTATGTTGTCACACAATCATAATCAATGACCCTAAACACACTTGGAAATCTACAAAGGCATTTATGCAGAAGGAGAAGTACAAAGTTCTGGAATGGCCGTCACAGTCCCCCGACTTGAATATCATCAAAAATCTATGGGTCGATTTGAAACAGGCTGTCCATGCTCGGCAGTCGTCAAAATGAACTGAACTGGAGAGATTTTGTATGGATGAATGGTCAAAAATACCACCATCCAGAATCCAGACACTAATCAAAGACTATAGGAGGCATCTAGAGGCTGTTGCATTTGCAAAAGGAGTCTCAACTAAGTTTTGATGTGGGGTGCTCACATTTATGCACCTGTGTAATTTTGTTATGATACATATTGCAGATTTTGTTAATCCAATAAACCTTATGTCACTGCTGAAATTCTACTGTTTCCATAAGGCATGTTATATATTAAAAGGAAGTTGCTACTTTGAAAGCTCAGCCAATGATAAACAAAACTCGAAAGAATTAAGAGGGGCTGCCAAATTTTTTCACATGACTGTATATAAATATACCTGCCTTGGGTGGTCTGAGTTCAACTCACATTTAACTGACTTCAGTACCCTCTCACCTGATGCACTCTTGTATAATACAATCTGCCTAAATATTCTGTTTACAGCATACAGCATAAAGTAGGACTCTATCTCTGTTTTGTATTTATTTTGTTTTAGGAAAAAAATAGCTCTGCTGTTTTTATTGCCTTAGGTTCATATTGCTGGCATGTTTTATTCTTCAGTTCCTCTCCTCCAGTGGTCACTTACTGTACATGAGCTGCACAATACGCTCCAATGCTTATATTGCTGCAGAACATTCCAGCTAGCAGGGCACATAAATCAACAAAGGGGACTCCAGGATTTTGAAATGTTATTTTCCACTCCGATCAGACAGAAGCACATTTAGTACTATCGCATGTGGAAAATACAAATTTTTTATTTTCTGAATTTGATTTAAAAAAAAGTTAGGGCAGATCTAAAAGAAATGAGCTCATATTCTTAAAATCTATTTAACAATTAGGGACTACAGTACTGTTATACTGCCGTTTCACTTCATGCATCAGGTCAGTGGAATTCCATGCTAAGGCAGGATGTAATGAAAAGTGTGCAAAAGGTCACCTTGCTAGTTAGAATGGACATACTAAATGATCATATTGATGATTCTGTGAGTGCAAGCGAATGCGACACACCATCTGGTAGATTCTAACCCTCTTTACTAAAGTCAAAGCTGCTCACTAGATAACTTTACTACTCCTGCACCTAAAGCACTTTAACACAGGATTAATCCTACTGTTACTAGTATTTGTTTACAGGTCCCCCTCTCCCTGAACTGGACTCAACCTCTGCCTTAGGCTAAGGCCAGACAGGGAGATTCGGGGGCTACAAGTCGCGGCGAGAAGTCGCCAGGAGACAAAATGCCCCCGAATCTCCCCGTCTGGCCTAGCCCTTAGAGCACACACTTTAATGAGGCCTCTCACCACAGGCTCTGGATAAGTTTTCCTTCAGAAAAATATTTTACATTTAGATAAACTGACACTCTGTCCCAGTACTCACAATCTTCTACACCAGCAAGATATTATCCTGGAAACATCCCATGATGTTATGCAGGAATAGATATTCATTGCATCCAAATCATACTAATAAATTGGCATACTGTATCTATAAAATGTACTTTAAAAAGAAGCACTATTTGTGGTATCCAATGTTGGATTAGCTAAAGCTAATTTAGAAGGACGTCCTGGATACAGTGTTGACACAAGCTTGTTTCCTAAAAAAACTGACTTATAAAATGTGCGTTGTGACCAATTGCAAACCGTGAAAGCGAAATGCATAAAATCAAACCAAACTTGCTGTATTTATACAAGCCTGGCATATAGAGAGGAGAATGATGTGTACTTGTACAGACAAGGTCAGAAATGAAGGCACTGAGCTGCACAAATGGAGCAAGAAGTGCAGGACCTAAATAGCTGAATTGCCTGTCTACTGGTATATAGACATTGTTTACATTGTGGGAACAGGGAAGGCATGCAGATTTGTATGAACAACAGTTATGTACAGTGTGTAAACCAGTCTGTAGAGATTGCACTGATAACAATATCTTTTTAAGGGAACACAGAGCTGCACCAGAAACCCAAACTGCCCTTTAAAATATCTCGTACTCCAGAAGATGGGCAGCAAGACAAAGGTAAAGGTGTTCATCTATCCTTGTAAAGTGGCATGGAACTCGAAGCATGCATTCTCCCTGCATGATTTCCCAATCTTCATATGCATGTCTGTTAAACAGTTTCTGTTACTGAATGCCAAAGAGACAGAGCATGTTAAGAGCATCTCTTATATTTAACACAAGAATGGAACAT
>CM044445.1:65713878-65729134 GCA_024363595.1 Xenopus borealis
ATATATATATATATATAATATGAAATGAGTAACAACCTAATGAACATAACAACATAATGTCAAAATATATTAAGCAGTGAAGATTTAAAAGCTGCAATAAAACACAGCTTAAAGATGGACAAGTGTAAGACAGTGAGAATGTTTTTTTCCCATAATCTGAGAATGAGTTTACATTTTACAGTTAGCCAAGGTTTATGATGTCTGGCCCATGTAGTAGCATGAACTAGTCTCTGGCTGCCCTAATGCTGCTGAAACCCTTTCCAGCAGCAACTGGGAACATACAATCATACACAAGAAGTAGATGACCATTTCCAGGCACGATTTATTTAGAAGTTTAATGTCAATTGTAATTTCATTGTTTTCACTGAAAAGACTGTCACAGTGTAGTGAAAAGACTTTGCAAATGTATCTATGTATGTCATAATTCAGTGATATCTATCAGTCTTTCTATGTTGGTCTGTCCATCTGTCTGTCTTTCTGTCTACTGGATGGATCCGCCAGCTGGCCTTATTTAGGAAAGGCTGTTGCTGATCTTGGTTTCCAACTAATTATCCTGTAGGATGTTCAAGTGAATTTGGAAAAATGACAAGTGATGGTGGTCAAGAGGAAGAGTAATACCACCTACAGGATTGACATGTCAAATCACTAGCAGGATTAGTGGCAGTTACAGTAGATCATCTTCAGCTTTGGCAAGGAGGACACCCCTCTTTTCCTTTTTATAGCAGGAGAGGGGACTAACAGCGCAAGAAAAGAAGCCATCTGTGTAAGTTATGTAACACAGGGCTGCCAAGCTGTTGGGAGAACAGTTTAGTAAAGAAGGGTTCTTTAAAAACCAGCAAGACTGCACAGTGATGATCTTTTCATTGTATTCTTCTTTTTCACAATGCTTTGCACGAGCTTGCTCATTAAGCAGACAGAGAGAGAACCTGGCCCTGTCTTTATTTTTTTATGGCAGATTTTTAGGAGTTACTTCTTTGAATGATTCGGGAAATATTACCTTTGCAGATGTGAGGTGAGATAATAAGGCACAAGGTGAATTGCAACAGTATTGAAGTCAGGTGCTCCTTCTCCCTCTGGTTCTGCGATCTCTCCCCCATGGGTCTCATGGATGACTTTGTTCTGCTATGATTTTAAATAGTGGTGTCTTCTGCAGAATTTCTTTATCATGGTGTATCAAGTAATGACTGCTGCTGTTCCCAAATAGAAAACCATTCAAGTTGAAATTCTGTAGAGTAATTTCATTGCTCACAGCTCCCTTAATATACTCAAGATGAATTTGCATATCTTCTGATTAAAGCACCAATGAAGTGACTCTCTGTTATGAAATATAGTTCAGGAATAAAGGTAAAGGGGATCAGGTCCAGATTAGTAGTTTGTTTTTTTTTCAAAACAACAAAATGGACCACAATTTTGTGTTTAGGACAGAGAGAGACAAGAGATTATGTCATGAAATCAGAGAAAGACCCTGTGGTATAAGAAAAAAATGGAATACCCTAACGTTACGATGATGTAGTAGGTTTTTTGATAAGGTCAGAATTCTTTAAATTACAATGATTAGGGCACACATGAACAAGAAAAATGTGTTGGCAAATATGTGACTAGTGTACAGATGCCTGACATAAAGGACCAACCTGGAAAGCAAATCCTGTGAAAGGGCCTAAGAGGCACAGCCAATTAAGTGATGAGGGAATGATATGGATTAGCCTTTAGATATCGTTTAAGAAACAATAAAGGGCACTGGGAGGCCAGAGAGTGAGGAACAAGGGATTCTGTTGGAATGGCAAAGTGGTATGAGGATTCTGTTATTTGGATAGTGAGAAAAGGGTTGGGGGCTGGAAGACAAAGGCTAAAAGAGATAAGGAACCTGTTGCCTGGACTAAGTGGAGAATAGATCCTAGAATAAGGGCATAGCAATAGTACATAGCCTGTTATGTAGCCAGAGAGCTGAATTAGATTTTGTGGTAGTCTATTTAGGCTATGAATGTCCTTTAAGTGCAACTCCATAGTTCTTAAAGAGCTTTGGTTGTTGGTTCTATATTAACACTGCTGCCAATGTGAGCACAATGAAATCATTGTACAGTAATTCACCTCTTCAGAAAAAACAAAACAACAATCACACTTATCTTTCTGCAACATTTCTTTAAACACATTACCAACACTCTTGGAGGACTGAGGAGCCACGGACGATGCTGTTCAAGCCAAATGGGATCCTTGTAATGTGGTATGGGTTCAGTCAAGAAATTCTGTTATGATCCCAAGCAAATATCTGCTATTGAATATAAACACCCTACATGTGCAGAATCCTGATTATATCAAGTCCCATACATGAGGCATTTCCATTCCAAAGCAGCCGTTGCTCACTAAGCTGCTGTGCTTGCGCAAACATTGCCCGCGACTGAAGAATAGCTGATATTTTTCTTTTTGTCTTGCTGCTGTGGTTTCTGTGGAAACTCCTGGCAGCCATTTTTATCCATACCAGGGTCCCTGTTTTCCAGGGCTCATTATCTCAGGAATGGAAGATGGCATAAGACTTCTGAATCCTGAGTTCAAGAGAATGGGAGCTGCAATTCCAAAAGGTACCAAGAGAATGAACCAGTTGCCATTTGCATACCAGATGCATGCATATTAGGGATATCAGGTTGCATGGTTAAACCGGTATTTGCAAAATAAACATGCTAGCCTGTATATTGGGAATATGACTCTTCCTTTGCCCCTGCTTGATCATATATTATACCGTATGATTATAAAAGGTGCCTATTGCTGCCAGTATTTAAATTGAGTCCACTAGGAACATTGTTTCAATTGAAGGATGATGTTATATTTAACAATTTGCTTTGGAATTCCTCTGCATTTTAATCAATAAACATTTAATACATTTCTAATAAAAAAAGTAAAGCCCAACATAACATTTCTGTAGTTTATACATAATGAGTATTGGAAAACTTTTTGAACGCCATATAAGGTTATAGCCCTCTGTCTTCAAACATTTTAGCAACATTTTTTAATCAGATCCAAAGCAATTCTCTCATACTCCTGATGAAGACAGTCTCACTATGCGTTCTTCTCCAATCCCCTGGCTTTATGAAGTAAGGATAAATATCTAATCTTCCTTTTAAATGTGGACAATTAAATATATAAAAATCTTAAATATAGCTGTAATACAAGGTGCAAACTTTACGCGGAACTAGTAACCCATAGCATTTGCTAAACAAAGATTTTTTTTCATAAGGGTTGTCAGATCTAGAGCAAACTTTGTAGTTTTTATTACACTGCATAGCCACAAGTTGCACTTGCATAAGTGCAGCTATTTAGTGCTTATGTAAACTAATGATTAGTGCTGTAGCATTTGTATTTTAGAAATGTTTCATTTTACAGGCATAAGCTGGTCACCAGTTGCCCCATTCAAAATGGACACAAAAACAAATCTAATGGGTAACTAGCAATTTAATTAATATAGATGCATGGCTGCATAGACAATACTGCATTCTGGTGCATGCAGCATGGACTGTTTCTTTTTTAAATAGATGGAATAGGTTTAAGGTTAGCATAGCAATGGCATCAAGTGAGATCTTTACAATTAGTAGAGCTTGAGTTGTTGGCCAGTATGTCACATTAATACACCATTACCCACAAGCATCTTCACTAGCTCACCTTTCTGGAATCTTCCCATTCAGATAAAGAACATGTTTAAAGGGTGTGCTGGTCATTAAAAACATCCAAAAACACTTGTGCTATTGTACTATTTTCATAACTTCCAGCTTTACACGACTGACCGGGCAATTGGATCGGAATCTGGATAAACAAAAATATTCACTACCAATAAAATACTACAAACGTGGTTTCTGCACGATTTAAATAATCTGTTTTTTGAGATGCTCAAAAATATATGTAAAATTGTTGTTTTCAAATTTTACAATTTAAATAAATTAATATTTTTTATGTTGCTTAGTTATTCACATTTTATATACCTAGGGGTCTATTTATTGGGATGTATATAACATCTCCCCCCAATATGCCCACACTAGGGCCCAATGAGGATAAAATAGGCAGTTGGATTGAGGACCGCATTAACAAATTCATGCAATCCTCAATCTGGCAGAATTTTTAAACCTGGCCAATCGACATCTGCCTGACTTTCAACCAGATATCGATCTGTTGGAGGGCCCCATACACTGCCCAATAAGCTGCCTTCTTAATCTGTTGGCAGCTTATATCTGCCATTAATGGGGATCTTTAATTGCAGGTGACTGGTCTAATTGCTGATTGGTTGGGATAGACAACATCCGTGATATTTGTCTCCAATTGTTTTACAGAGCATGATAAATAGGCCCCCTAGTATAGTGTTGGCACAGCAGCTCTGAGCCAATGTTGGGTAACAGTTAGTAGAACCCCTTCCTGCACAGTCTTGTTTGAATTTTGAAGCTGACTTAGAGCTGTTGTAGCAAAAAAGGAAAAATAAGTGTAAATTGCAGTGTAAAATGCTTAGAGGAGGAATCTATTAATAAAGTGGCGTTTTAACATTATAAAAACAGTGTAAAAGACCTGTAAAGTAAATTATGTATTTATAAAGCTGTGATCCCTGAAATCATCCATTTAAAATAATTAGTTGCGGTGTTTATGCAAGTTTGTCTTTTCTTTTACACCAGCCCAGGCAGAATCAATCCTACTCAATGAGAAAACTTCACATGGCAAGAAAATCTTAGTGTGAAAATAAAGTATACAAACAGTAAAGGTGAAGGACCAGTTTCACACAGCATTTTTAAGCCCCATTTGCTTTTTGTCTAACTTTCACATAAAATAAATATACAGCTTTATAAATATGCTGTATTTTACACATGTATTTTGAAGTATTTATTTTTTTCTTAGATTGCTATATACCCTAAGAGTGTTTAAGCAGCATTTGAAGCATCTCAATGTGCACTTGACTCAATTTGAAATCTCTTTATCTAACTGCCTAATTCAGCTGAAGTAGTAGAGAATTCCAAGAATGGTAGCCATAGTCACACATCTTAAAATATGCTCCCAAAATATATAGTATAAAGGGAATATAGAAGTTCTGCTGATGAAATTCAATGTAATGCAATGCGGCTGCCATTGATTAGTCACAAATATACATTGCCTGGGCATATACTAATCAGAAGGGCTCATTTACAATGGGGGCAAGGTTTAAAATTGTTTTCACACATTAAATGCATACCCCTTGTTGAGTTTCCTAGCCAGGCCTGTTTACCTGAAGGTAATGTTCTGATCTGAAACATGAAGACAACAATGGAACTACAGGAACCATTTCATCAACAGGGCGCCTGAACCTTATTAAATGATCTTTCCATCTTTTAAGTGCAAAGTGCTGAGTGAGCCATGCATGTAAGGTATTTAAACATCCAGGCAGCTAGATTTATCTGTTGAAGATGGCAGCTCAGTAAAAACCTGAAGTGAACAAGAGCAGACTGCTAGAAGGTATGGCTCAGTTGTCACATGACTCTCAATTGGGTTTGGATTCTTGTGGAGTAATCTTATTCTTTCTGCATTTTAAAACTCGCTTAGATTGTAAGCTCTTTGTAGCAGGGATCTATGGTGCCTGAATAATCAGTGGAATGAACGACGTTCAGTCAGTAGCATTATGTAGAGTATTAGCCATTCAAATGCAAATGTTATTCATTTCTATGAAGACTATTATGCAAATTACTTAAAATATCGTACATGTGACTTATGAAGGAATAGCTGATAAGACATTGTTGCCAAGCTGCACATGACTTCAATGGATACAAGTTAATTCATCAGTGGGGATCAAGATATATTCCCCAACGATGAATCCTTTATTAGTTTTGTAAACCCCATGCAATACACTGCTGTAAATGCTCCTTTTTTCAGTGCCGTCTCTCAGTTTCATTAACTTCTTAAACACACATAGATTTTATAAATACTGGCACTGCCATACAGCAAACTCCATTTAGATTAACCCTATGAGTTACTATCCTCCAAGGCTAAGCACTAGGCATGGAATAGTCATCCTGAATTCTTTGACAATATGTATTAGGGTGGCAATATATGGATTATTTGATGTGCATGTTAAAAATGTGCTATACTTTTGGCAATATCATAAATGCCATTTTATTAAATTATGGGTTCATTGCTTCCTAATAAGTTAATAGATCTTAATGAGTATGAACAACAATAATTTGGCCCTTTGACACCACTGTAACATTTGGCATTTGGTGCCATCTCCCTACTTATTACCTTCAAGTCTGTTGTTTCTGTCAACCAATATCCACCCAGTGCTGCATGTGCATTCTTTTCTTCTGTGAATCTGTGAATTCACCCATAGGGTCCCTCAGGATAGTGATGCAGCAAACTTCTGTTGTGCTGCAGCTTATGAAATTTATATTCATATAAACCCAAGTTTATAAATGGTTTTAAAACGACACAATTTGTAAGCCTTGTTCTATCAGCAAAGCAAGCCACTGGCAGTAATATATACTTTCTCAGGCTGCCCCACTCTGGGACATACTAAATGCACATACATTACTATACATACAGAATATCTTCTTCCAGTCTATTAAGATGTAGTTCGTCTGTATGTGTCATTTTCTCTGTTTTTCCATCTCACTGTTTCTTTACTAAATATTCATTATTTTTCCATGTGATGTTCTATCCATTTTATTCTCACAGATATATCCTACAAATGTGTACAAAACAATAGCATGAGTATATTTCTGTATTGGACTAAACAATTTGTATTTTGTTTATTGCCATAAAGTTGTTACGTAGTATACAGTAAATGAGAGGACTAATCATTATGAAAGTTGAATTGAAATACAAAATGCATCTGCTCATGCAGCCAAGCTTTATTCTACTTATATTTCCATACTATAACCTATTTTGGGACTGGTGTTACATTTCTTGCACTGCTACCGAAGGAAGGATTTTTTTTTGCTACTCTCAGGCACAAGCAGGGTTTGGTGTGTTCCTCTTTATTACTTCATAATTAGACACGGTAAGTACTTATATGCATCATTAATTCTTCACCACCTAATTTCCATCCTAAGGTCCTTTAAAGAAACTTATTCAGTGATCCCCAGAACACACATCTTTGCTCACAAATGTCTAAGCAAATTGTAGAGGATTCACACATCTGTTAAAGCAATCAATGTCTTGGGCGGAATGATCTCTGCAATTGGTTCTTATCACCTCCATTTAAGAATGTCTGAATGAGCGAAGTGACCCACTAGTGATTACACTTGTTTCCCTTATGTTTAGGGCGACCACTCACCATCTTCAACACTCAAGCACAGATAGCAATTGGAGGGAAGGACAGAGGGCGTCCATTCCAGGGCCAACTTTCTGGTCTTTATTACAATGGCCTCAAAGTGCTGAACATGGCAGCAGAGCCCAATCCTAATATAAATATCAGTGGCAGTGTGAGGCTTGTGGGAGTAGTCCCCTCCATCCATGGTACAACACCAACCACATCTATGCCTCCTGAGATGTCTACAACCATTATGGAGACCACAACGACGTTGGCCACCACTACAACAAGGAAGAACCGGTCCTCACCAGGGTTGACGGTAAAGCCTTCATTATCTTTATTTATTGTTTCAGCACCTGTTGTCAATAGAATATTATTCATATGTATTTTTCATTTGGAAGGGAAATCTGTGTAGCTGCTTAAGAAAACCCAAATTTGATTTATTTTATAGATCAGACATAAACCCTGACTTGTTTGCCATAATTAATTATATCATCTAAGAAGAATATGCTAGAACAATAGTTATGCTGCTTTGGTATGTAGTTTAGGAATTTGTGCTGAGGATAAGCTGGTAACCCAATATAAGAAAAAAAATTAGGGAACACCAAAATCGGTATAACACAGCATAAGGCAATATTTTTGCTCAGCCACTTATAGATTTTTACTCTAATGGACTGTAACTCTTAAGAACTTGAAACTTTTAGCACTTAAGTATTTATTCTTATTGTTTATACTCCAGTCTGCTTAAATTTGCGGTGCTCTTTAAATAAATACAAACACTAGTGAATGAGATACTAAAGGTAAAACAGAAGAAAACATAGGTTAATGTCATTAGGACTAGTGCCAAAAAAATAGAGCTTGTATGTTATTAATAATAATAATAATAATAATAATAATAATAATAATTGTCTTGTAAAAGACTAAGTTGAACCCTGACTTTACTATTTGTAGCATTTCATGCACCACCTGTGTTTGTCCCTTGCAATTGTTTTGCCTTAATTACCCATATCCAATTAAAAGTCATATTTAAGCCCTGTGCTTGTGTGTTGAACACTATATGCCAATCCCTGATGGCATTCAATAAAGCTAGGCTTCAGAGAACAAAATTGACTTATAGCAGCCTTGTCATTTGCGAGATGAAATCAAAGTGTGTCAGGAGACATGCTTCCTCTTGGGTTATCGATGCTTTTAGAGAATTCAATGAGTGTGTTTTGCGGTGTGCCGATTTTCTTATCTGGAAGAGGTCATATTAAAGTGATAGTCTTTATTGGCTACCTGAATAGATGATGCTCTTTTCTTGCACTTGCTACATGCAGTTGTTGAATTTATATTTGGTATACTGTGCTCTTGTTTTCCACCATTCAAATCCAAATGTCATTTTCTCACATTTGTCTGAGGCTTCGAAAAACACATTATTTGCAGTAAATGTATTACATCTGATGATTTGTACTTTAGTGTAAGCTTTATGAAGGTGTTTGCATGTAATGTTCAAAGTGCACACACAGCAAAGTGCTTTGCCAATGCAAAAGCGATATTCTAAAACTAATCCTCTATATTTCTTGGTACTGAGAAGCATAGAAGTATATTCTGCCTTTAGCTCCTTGAATCAAGTCAGTCTTGCTAAATGATTCTTTTTTGGACTGTAAACATTTCTACATAAATCTTTTTTAGTGCACTTGCCCAGTGCATGGCCTTTTGTAATGCTTTTTGACTGTTTGGCCTGCCAATTGGTCACATAGCATAAAAGGGAGCCTACATTTGTGGTCATGTTTTTGGCAGTAGTTAAAATGGTCTACCACCTTGTCCGGCCTCTGCTGTCTTTTTTGCCATTAATTATCTGTTAATAATTAACTGCCTGGAATCAACATTCTGGTTTAAACTTTGCATTTTTTGCTTCAAACAGTCACTGACCATGGCAAATAGACAGTAGTTTGGAAGAAAATATTACATGATAAAGATCTATAATTTAATATATCCATTAAGCTTTTTTAAAATCCAAGGGAGTGGCAGAATAGAAATGCAGCTAGATTAAAAAAATGACAGAGATTGCCTTTGAGTACCACTACATAAAGGTGAAATTTCTCCTTTTATGATTGCTCCAAAATGTACTAAACAGAAAGAAAATGCATATCCAGTCACGCTATTTGTTTCCCATTCTCTATAGGCAATTTGATTTTATTCTATAAAGTAATTATGGCTGTTTAGAGATCTGCAGTTGCAGATAATTAGTTAACATCTGGGAATTTTGGCTATACAGATATCTGCAAATGGGACAGCACATGTCTAAGGAATGCAGATTTGTGAATGTGCATTGATTTAATTTCAACACTTTTTATCCTTTGTCAAGATACGCAGCACTGTACAAAATGGGAGCTTAATGTACTTCCTCGCAATGATAATATTCTCGGCTCTGGAAATCAGCTTTATTCAGAGAAGGCCAGCAATTGTTACAGGCCACAATGGACCCGGTCTACTGATCTACTCTCTCTTCTTGTTATTTATACATTGCATGTCCATCATTCTCTACAGATAAAAGGCCTCAGTTGTCACACACCTGAACTAAAGTAATATACACATTCACCTCATAAGAGCAAAAATATAGATAGCAGTCCCAGTGGAAGTACTCAAGTAATCAGAGGATCATCTTAAGAATCTTATTGGACTGTAGGGTGTATTTTTTATTTGTACTTGACAACAGTTTTGAATTTAAAAATGACAACTCATTGGATCCTTTAGCAGGCAGATGTCCTGTATGCTCCATTGAGGAAGACTCAGGGACATCCTGGCAGAGGTGACCTTGATTACTATCAGAGAGGCTCAAGTGGTTTAATCTGCAGGAAGCAGAGAGTCCCATCCCTTGCTGAGCACAGCTGCGTAAATATAACAGATGACATATTATCACCTCGCTTTGTCTTCAACCTGCACACAGTGCACTATAAAACTCATTCCCCTTTATCTACCGCCCAGCCGCAGGTGATGGATGCCGCAGAGTTTACGGCAGACAGCGCAGCCTGTGCTGGGAGAGGCCGGTGTGATGTGGATTAGTATTATTACAGCAGTGCTCTCCTACTGCTCTAAAGATATCCTGCAGAGGTCCTGGAGGACAGTTGAAGGGAAGCAGTCCATGAGGAATTTATACATCTCTCTCTGGCCCAGCCATACCTGTTTATTCCAAAGCTTAGCACAATATGAAAAAAACTTACAGATTTGGATGCTGGTAATTTGCACATATTCTTCTGTGCTGTAAAACATACAGTACTTGAAAAATAATGAGAATGCATTTGAAGATACAAGCAGCCTTAATGTACCTTTTAATTTCTTTTTTGCCATGTGCAAAAAATGGTCTTTTAAAAAAACTCTGAGATGAGCATGTCTTAAAAAACATTGACATATTCTGCACACCATTGTGTGTGTACTGTACATGTGCCCAGTGGAACACTTTCTAATCTATAAGCCCACAAATGCCTACACTAACCCATTACTGTATGCATGGTTTGCTATGATTATTTCCCTTATGTTTACTGGCAGTTATTTAACAGGCTGTGTGCTGTTTTAGACAAGTGTATTGGCTGCAGGGGTGCAGGCCTAGCAGGACTCAATGATCACTCAATAGGAGCAATCAGTCCAAACACAGATAGAGAAGAAAGTTCCAAAGCCCCTTTAGGTAGCAGTAGATTGTTGATTCATAAAAGGAGAGTTGAAGTGAAAGAAATCTGAGTCTCTAATAGTGGATGAGGCTTGCTCCCTTATACAGTAAAGCAAAAACACAAGTACAAGAAAAGCGTAGGTAGCTATAGTACCACAAACATAAGATTGCTTACAGAATACATTTTAGAGGTTAGGATTTATTTAACAAGGGGGGGAGTGGAGGAAACATGGTTCACAGTTCAGGGTTTCTTTACCCAGAATGCATCATGTCCACACAGCCATTGTGCCCAACATGGTCTGGTTCATTTTATGCCTCTGGAATTAGTACCAGACTGTGCATGCATTTTACTTGTGCCACATTCACATTCCAAAGCATTGCCTATGAATGCTAGGTGTAACTGGAGAACAGTACAGGGTTAATTAGCTTATAAAAGAGAACTGTACAGGGTTCACTGGCACACTCAGGGTCTTGCTTTCCTCACCTTGCACTGAATGTGCCAATCCTCAGGCACATTTGCGCCTGCACATAGTAAATATTTCTTACTAACAGTTCATACTGTTTTCCTAAGTTCATATCCTTCATACAAGTAATGGCCTAGGTTAAAAAGGAAGCTATCACACAACATTGATATGTTTGTTGCCTGGGTTAACTAGTGCTCACTATAAAATACATTAGAAGGGCTAAGCTTGTTGGGTTCTGAAGTCAAAACAGTAGATATTAACCATTGAGGGCCAAGCCACAGGATTCCTGCACTTCCACTGGATGCGCCTGTAGTAGCAATGCATTACAGAAGCATGTCTGCGTATGCTGAGTTATAGCCAATAACGACTCCTTTGTGTGCTCTCAGAAGGATAAAGCTTAACGAAGGAGTGAAAGGCGAGCCAGTGAATTAAAGGAGCTATAAGTCAGCTGAGGCAGGGCACAAATCATAGGCTGACAGTATGGCTTCTTCAGACCTAGGAGGTGCAGATTTATCTTCCACTTCCAGGAGGACCGCCGATAAGTTTCGGCTGCTTGCACAGTGCATTAAAATGAGGAATTGCTTCTTCTGCCAATGCACAAGACACGTTATGACTCTCTCATAAAGGAGCTAATTCCTCTGCAGTCCCAGATGCTTGACTTTTAGTTATGCTAAAATAAATATTCAGACAAATATATGCAATATAGGATTATTCATCACATTAGCAGCGTGTCTTCACTAAATAGGATTACAGTTCTTTTGTTAGGGCTTTATCTGAGCTCATGTGTTTGCTCCAGAGTTCTGTGCAAGCAGAGCATTAAGCAGGTATCAATGCTAGAGGCCAAGGTCATAAATACTTTTCACTATATACAAATATGAGATAAATAGAACTTTCCCAAATACAGTTTGTCACCAATACATGGCAACAGCCCCCCATATATACAATTATGGGATATGTATACTTAAGTAGGCAGCACTGTCCTGAAATTTCTGCATCCCCTTTACGACTATACCTTCCACTGTCCCATTTTTTCACATGTAAGCTTAAGTTACATGCATAGTTAATATATACAGCCCCTCATGAGTAGATTTAACAAAACAACTGTTTTTTTTAGAGCTGAAGCATGTAAGTAATTATATTACAGGACAACACAGAGCCTAGAGGAGAATCAGCATAGTCCCAGCTTCCCCTGATACAGCCCAACAGCCCACAGGTAAATCACTTCTCTCTCTCTCCACCCCAAAACTCTTCCCCACCCATTCCACTTTCTAGTGACAACCCAGAAGGCCTAAGCAGAACCGGTTCTCCACCAACCTTAAGATAAATCAAAGATAGGAAATTTCCCTGTGCAAGTCTATAAAACATTTTTAGTGAAAAATTAACTAGCGTTCAGGATTCTTTTTGGAATAGCTGCAGCTAAACTAAGGTCAAAGTTTCAAGGGTTACTACCTTGAAGTAAGATATAGAACTACTTTTCATGTGGAAAAATACAAACTTGATATTTGACATGTGAGAGACAGACAATGGTTGCAATGGTAAATAGAAAGGCACAGAAAAGAAGACGACTCGTGATGGGCGAATCTGGGACATTTTGCTTCGACCGAAAAAAACGTGAAAAATATGTGAAACACTGCTGCGTCTTGTTTTGGACGCAGGCGTCTGGTTTTGGAAGCCGGCGTCCATTACTGCAATGATTTACTATGGATGCACAGAATAAATCAGAATAAATAAAGTTTTGGATTTGGTTAGATGCTGAACTGAATCAAAACTCTAGTTTGCTTACAACTTTTGAGAAAAATACATTAAAGAAAATGTAAAACAGTACAGCACATAAGAAAAACCTACACATTTTAAGATCTCTAATAGATAGATTTCTTTTCTTGACTTGCTGTCAAATCTCACCTGGAATTGGACAGCTGTGATTAAAGAGCTTTGCTTGGTTCTTTGTTGAACCTGCTATTTTGTGAGCATTTATTGACAGCATACATGGATATGCTATAAAACTTCTTTCCAAAGAGATTTTTTATTTTAGGACAAAATCCTTAAACGTAGTCACTGTGCATTATTGTACATAGTGCACATTTCAGCATGCGTCTGTGCAAGAGGGTTATTATGGAAATGCCCAGAATCTATTTTGGTTGATTTCAATGACTGACATAAATGTGATAAATTCTCTGTTTCCTCATTATAAGTATATTATCCATGTGCCATTGCAGGCTGTATATCAGCTGTGTCATTTAGATATCATGTAATAACTGTACCACTGTAAAAAGCTAATCTGGAGAACAGGGTCTGTGACAGCTTTATTCTTGAGTCCTCCAGCCATTCATCGTTCCCTTGCAATCATGTCACTCGCTACAGTTAAGATTCTCCTTCAGCAGCATTTCCAGTTTGAGTGTCAAGGTGAATATACAGTAGCACACAGAGAGCACATAGTGGGTGGTCTGTCATTTGTACATTCTTGTTCCCTACTTAGTCTTCACTTGATTTATTAAACTCATCTCTCTCATAATTTGCACATGTAGCTATTTCTAGGGTAGATCTTTAGCAGAAAACTGACAGGGGTTAGTGATGGAGCGGGGCTTGGTTTGGGGCAGAAGAGAAACATGCAGCCTGTTCTTCATAGGAGATGGCATCTGGATTTGTGTGTTTAAAGTAATAAAGGGTTGAAAGAGATCAGAAACCTGGGAAGTCAGCAGGAGACAGGGGGAAGGAGCATGACCTGCAAGAAGTGAAAGACTATGGGCTGGGAGATTGGCAAGACTAGAAAATGTCTAATGACAAGTTGTGCTTGGAATGGATAGTGCATGGGGTGAGGCTGCCTGTTGGGGCAATGAAGGGATTTTGAATGTGGGGTATAACAGACAGGCAATTCTGTTTTTGCTGTTCATCCTTATGTTCTCTTCTCCCTTGCATCTCTCACTGCTCCTGATAATTATCTGTATATACTGGATGCATGTTAACTGACTCAGGAATGGCCATGTTACATTCCCCTTGTGAGGCAGTTCCCGTTATGTACTGTCAGAAAGCCTTCATAGCAGTATCGGCTGTGTTGTGTTTTTATATATATATATATTTTTTTTGCAATAGTCATTATGTAACTCCCTCAGATTTATATTAACTGTGCCTTCTCAAAAGATTGTAACTGTACTAACCCATCATGTGTCTGTTATAAATACCTCTTGTTGCTGGATGTCTGTAACTCTTGTGTGCATGCGCTTGAGTTTTGGGGCAGAAGTATATTGAAGATGAACAGTTGGTATCTGCAGTTTTAAATGGGACAGATCACAGCCAGGCAGCAGTGACAATACAAGTTGCCAGAGTCTCTTACATCTAAGCCAGTATAGATGCCAGCTTTCCAGTCTCCTCCCTTTCCCACATTTTGGGACAATACTGCATGTGTATTAGATAGACTAGGGCCAAGCTGATGAATACAATTAATTCACACAACATTTTCAGGCTTCACAGTGATATTAGTTTTGTATGCAAATTGTCATAATACACCAAGTAATTGTGCATAGGTGCTCTGTGCACTTAGAGCTAGTCATGCATTCATGGGGTACCTGGAGCAAAGGTCATTGCTCTGGGCACAATACAGCAGGCAAAATGCAGGGCTGTCACTGCACTTTGTGTCAACTGATGCTCCTGCAGAATTTAGGGCTCATAAGGGTTGTGCATCTGGAAGCTCATAGACCACCTTTTACTGGACGGGTGGAAGTTGCAATTCATAGAAATCATTACACCTCTGAAAATTGGGAGCAAACATACCCACGTGATAGCAGTGGATGCAAATATATGAAGAAATGGTGCATTGTGGGTATGGGCTTTGTACTATTTGTTTGCCCCTGTACATTTAGTAAATTAACCTTTCTGTATAAATAAACTGTAATTGCAGTATTA
>CM044445.1:65730574-65756052 GCA_024363595.1 Xenopus borealis
TAATAAAAAGTGCATTTTCTATGCCCAGTATAGAACCACTGTGTGCTACAATCAAAAAGGGCATGAGCACTGTAAGCATATACTGTGCCAGAGAAACAGTTCAGTATCATAAAACTAAAGATTAAATACAAACAGTGTTGTTTCTTATTACAATCCAAAGCATGACTAAATAGTTGTTAGCAATGCAAATTATATAAAGCGATTCTCTTCACGGCGGCTGTTTGTCCTACAAGAAGTAAATGTACTCCAGCAAAGAAGAAAGAATGTGCTTGGGGACAGGTGGGAATAGAAACCCCTTAATGTTCTGTGTGCAGAATCAGCGAAAGCAATGAATCATCAACTGTCCCTGGCCTGCTGGCATCTGACAGAGTAGTCTGGAGTGGTGGGGGCTTTCTTTAGGAGGAATGTGGGGGGAAGAGATGCAGATACCCCACATCAAAGGAAAATCTGTTTATGGCATATAATACAGATAAATCTCATTCTATGTAAAATACATATATATCTTATGTGTAGTACAGACACACTCTGCTCTGTGTATAAAACAGATACATCTGTTATATTTGTTTATCAATTATTTGGAAGAAGTGCAATGTATGTGTGTGTAGATCTTGATTCAGCTCAGCTAGAAGCCAGGTACTGTGAGAGTACAAATATCGTGAGGGAAAGGTTGAATTTGATAGTAGTGTTTCTGTATGTGCTACATGATTGTACAGATTTACCCAGCTTTCTATATAATATGCTTCCAGTCTGTACTTGTAATGTATGTTGGGGATTATGGTTTTTTTTTAAAAAATATAATTTACAGTAATATGAATGGGGGGAGGGCTATCTTCATCCAAGCAATCTGTGGTACCATAAAAGAGAAAGCCAACCCTGGGGCTCCTCTCTCATGGCTCACTTCACTGTGCTAGACAGATGCTGGTATTGCAGTGCTGCAAGCGAGAGGGACAGATGTTAACACTCTCTATGTGAGCTTCAAATAAAGTGCTGAAATGAAATGAACTTTGTATAAGGTCAGAGTTTGTGTCTTTGCATTTATATTCCTTCTAGGTATAGTCATAATCAGTTGGTTATAATTCAGTGAAGGACAATTGTAAACTAAATGAAGTATTGCTTTATAAAATATTGTTTAACCAGAACACACATTATTAATCGTCTTTTTAAAACAGTAATTAATAAATTGCCTGGGACTCATGACAGCATGTTATAATTCAAGTTGCATGCCTAAAAACATTGATACTATGTGTCAGACACTGCCCTTACCCTCAGAAGAGAGAAAATCAAAACTAAAACTGTGAGATTATCTTTGTGGCTGGATCCCTGGTGAAGACTCTGTGCTTGTTTGCTAACATGGTGCAACTCTACCCAACTCTAATGCAGAAACCAAAAACCTGTCAGGAAGGCCTTCACCTACCTGCATTATTGTGGACATTCTGATATCCTGCTTTTGCAATATTAAATAAAGGTCTGTCTTTGATGGCCATTTTAATGATGGGGTGATACATTATCAGCTTGTGACCCATGTGTGTCTCTCTGCTCTCACAGCCTACAGACGATATAGGTTCATCTGCAGAATGTTTCATCAGCAGCGACGATGAAGATGTGACTGATTGTGATACAGGCACAGGTACGTCAGGTCAGTGTACTTTCTGCTTGCTATTTCTTAATAGCCCAAGTAGCGTGCTTTAATGTTTGCTTTGCTAGGTAAAAGACTCATGTTAACATAAAACAATTTCTGGAATTTCTGTCTTGCTATATACATAAGCCATGTATTTATCTTTTCCTGTCTGTGTGTATCAAAGTATTCATCTTCCAGCCTTTATATCCAGCTAAACCCACGGAGAAAATACAATTAGTGATATAGCTAAAGATGCACAAGAACTCCACTGACTTGTGGGGATGAGGAGGCCACAAAAATGACTCTCTACTAATTGTTTTCTCCATGTGTTAACATGCATTTAATAATGCTTGCCTTGGATGCTGCAACATGTATCCGGCCTAAAAAACAAGACATGTCCAGTTCTTTCAATCATTGCTGCTTACATTCTGAGCTTGGATTGTTTTTTTTTCCTGTACTGTTCAGAAATGTTTCTGTTTAGAAAGCAGAATTTAAAAATGCAGGTTGGAAAGAAAAACTAGATAAAGAATCTCTTTTGGATCACCTTCGAAAATAAAGATGCAAATTCCCCAAAATCTGCCCTGCCAAAAGGAATATACTGTTTTTTTTTCTTCTCACTAAAAATACAAGTCACAGAATGTGTGAAGTTGTTATGTTTTCCCTTCAGTTTAGTGCAGGCCTCTCTGCTGCAGATGGACAAGCAATCATTTATCCCCTTGTGGCAAGTTAAATTATACTGGAATAAATGTTTCATCAGGGGTAAAAAATGGTGAATCTTGCTTTTTTGTACTATAGTACTGCTACCAGACCTACAAGGGGAAGCAAACTTATATTAGTAGTAGATTGCACAAGCAGTGCTTTTAGAACTAGAATAGATACTAGAAGAGCTAAAAGTCCAAACAATAGTAAAAGTAGAATATAACGGGCAAAGCTATGCATAGCAACAGTAGAAGTAGGAATAATTTAATGTATTATAGTAGTAGTAGTAGTGATAAGAAAGTGGATATTCTTCTCTAATGTTGAACAAAACTTATTACTTATATATACTTTGAAATCCCTAAATTGTCAGATATAGAAAATTAGAAAAAAGGAAACCCCAGTTGTAATTACGAAATCTAATAAACCCCACTGGTTTGGTACCAATAATTGAATCTTAAATTGTAGTGCTAATACATGAATTAAATTAATTTCTATAAATTCAGTAAACACACT
Organism: Xenopus borealis; assembly: GCA_024363595.1. Classification (NCBI taxonomy): domain Eukaryota; kingdom Metazoa; phylum Chordata; class Amphibia; order Anura; family Pipidae; genus Xenopus; species Xenopus borealis. The sequence goes on from CM044445.1 coordinate 65,733,405, forward strand.
CTCCAAAGAAAATCAGCTATACAATATGTCCTGAATCAATTAGAATTATTAAGTTTATCGATTTATATTAAATCAATTATATTAATTAAAGTGCTAGAAGTGCAAGCGTACCAGCTCAATTCATATGGTGATATACTAGATAAATATGGTGCGGTGCTAAAAGGGATACTTTAAATTCTAATTAAAAAGGATTAATTTAATAAATAGATTTGTATGACCAGCATAAGGAGGTAGGTCAAAAAGCCCTGTTGTTAAAATTAATTGCAAAAAGTATTTAGAAAATTGGAAAAAGCGGAGAAATAACTGCCTGCATATAATTCTAAGGCCTGGGACACCACAAAGTAAAGGCAGGTCAGGGAACTGAGACTGTGGCCTTGGTAGTTACCTTGCCCTATCAATTAAGGAGAACTAACTAAACCTAAAAAGCCACAAATCAACGGCCCCTTGGAAAGGAAGAAAGAGTTAGAGAATCGCAGGTACAACAACAGGATCGAACCACCCACTTAGTGTTAAAAAAACCCCAATCAAGCAATAAATAGGTAGAGAATCAAATAAGTAAAAACTTTGCCGAAGCGCGTTTCGCTAATGAGTTTTGTCAAGGCGAAAAAAAAAAGCTCATTAGCGAAACGCACGTCGGCGAAGTTTTTACTAATTACTGAAAGATCCCTTCTCCAGAGCCTGAGCATTCTGCATAATAGGCCCCATACCTGTATTAAATTAAATATATCAAAATTAGAAGAAGCAGAAACGCTGGCAGATGCAGTAACATTATTAGCACTTACAATTGTAGTGCTGAATTACTAGTAGTAGTAGCAGCAGCAATAGTACAGTATATTGCACTCTGGATGGAGAACATTACTAGCAGTTGTAGTAGTAGCAGCAGCAGTAGTACAGTATATTGCTCTCTGGATGGAGAAAAGGCTGTACATCAACATTCAGAAATACTTTGTACAGTGAGACATAGCCTTTTGCGGCTATTCATTCAGTTGGGAAATCACCCTTACATTCTAGACAGCTTCATATGTTATTTACTACCCCTCTGGGTAAATTGCTTTTATTATCTGTCAGTGAGGCAAAGCTACTGACAGCTCTTTTTGTCCAGGGTTCTTCTAGATTTCTGCCGTACTTCAGCATAAATCTTATTTCTGCTGACAGAATTTTCCATAATGAGATAAAGTCTTTATGTTAGCAGGTAGACTCAGTGTTAGGTAAAACATGTGAGCAACCTCGATTATGTTATATGAGGCGTGTTGTTGGGTGGTCTTATAGGTGTCGAGGGTGAAAAATTTTAATTTAGAATAAAAACCAAGGCAATTATTAAGAAATATTTAATTAGTACAGATGTTAAGACAAATTCTTGCAATAAGGACTAGCTACAGCCCAAGGGCTTCCCTAAAATGTGAGTTGCTTCATTCTGCATCATGAGACCTATTTCTGTCCATCACATGGGAAAGGCCTGCATCATACTGGCAGAGAGCTATACCAGTAAGGAGGCTATTTCTGCCCAGCCCAGTTTAGAGCCTGCCTGATTTTCCCAGAGTTCTAAGAATATAATGCATGCTGTGGATGCCCATGTTGGATTCATAACAAGTGACTATTATGTATGTCAGTCTCTGAAAAAAACTTTTAAAAAAATCTATGTTTAGGTAAATATTTACCCATATTTATTAAATATATACAAAAGTTGTATATATTTATAAATAAAGAGAAAACATTTTCAGTTTGTCCACCTCATCTTGTACCGCATGAATTTTTTGGTGATTTGAAATCCATTCAGATTTTTTTTTAATCACTTCATGTCTGTGAAATTCATTCCACAGTTTTTTTTTTATTATTCCAATTTTATGATTTTTTTCCCAAAGATTGTTTTCCATTAGCTCCCTTGTAACCCAGCAATAATATGTTTCTGAGGCAACAAAATAGTTTCTTGCCATCATTAAGATAAAAGGGTTTTGAAAAGAAATGAACATTTTTAACTCCTTGAGAACACTAGGTAGATCCAGCTAGGTATCAAGCTATCAGGTACCTTGTGCCTTTTTCCTCCCTTTCTCTAGTTATTTCACTATACAGCCCCTTGAAGCCTGCAGTCTCTTTCTAATTCAGTCATGTCATGATGGAGCATGATTAGCTAAGAGCATACTGGCATTGCATCTGATAATGGGGCAACATGCTCCTGCAAGTGTGCTTTTTGCACTTGATGGATTTTTCTCTGCATATAAGAGATAGTACAAATATTTCTTTGGTATGTCTGTATGTATTAGGTGTCATATTATAAATTGGACATCATGGTACCAATTTAAGCTCTAGTTTAAGTCGGCTGAAGTGCCAACTTGGAATTAGAAAAAGGACTATTGCTGGTGGGTTACACAATAGTTGTTACATATTCCAAATGTACTCCACTTAAAATATAATCCCTCTGTTGCTATGCAGAGTTAGTGTTAAAATAGTCAGGATTGCACTCCCCTTACACAGTGCTCAGTCTACTGAAACAATCAGGTTGCTGGTGCAAGGTGCATTGGGAGCCGTGTATCAGCTTGTAACAGGCTCACTTGTGCACCGGTACAGCAACAATAGCTATTCCATCATAGGGACACAGAGTGCCCTTGCATTCCACCAGGGTAGGCACCAGTGCTAACTGTATGGTGGGCCTAGAGGTGCAACTTTGCTTGCACTTGACCATTATTAAGTCCCTTACCATTGGAACAATACAAATATTAAAAATTATGTTTGTTCCCTGAAAGATAAACTGTGTAGAATGCATTAATCCCTGGTACTGCTTTGAGTGACACACTATGAGGTGTCCAACCCACAACACTGCTAAATTCAAGCAGCCATGTATTCATATGCACTCCAATCTGGACCACAAAAGGTGGTATAAAACTGTGGGAGGCAAAGTGCAGTTCAGTTCAGTTCTTAAGTATAAGATATACTCCCAGGTGGAATCCATGCATTTAAGTTGTTAAACTTAAACAAACAGAGACTAATGAAGAAACAGTACAGAATTCTAATTCCAATCTTTTTGTTCTACTAGAACATTTGGTTGGAGTCGAACTGTTGGTGCCCTTAAAGGAACAGTAACACCAAAAGAAAGTGTTTTAAAGTAAATAAAATATCATGTCGTGTTGCCCTGCACTGGTAAAACTTATCGCTCATTTAAACAAGCTGCTTAGTAGCAATGGCGGAAATTTAGAAACGGCTATATGGCACAGGATAAGTAATGAATAACAGATAACATTATGTTCTACAGAACTTATCTGCTATCTGCTGTGTAACTTGAGCCTTGTCTCCTTTGACTAGTTGCCCCCATGGCTACACAACAGCTTATTTATATAAACAATAGTAGTGCTTCTGAAGCAAACACTGCAGTTTTGCCAGTGCAGGGCAACACTGCATTATATTTTTATTACTTTAAAACAATTTAATTGTTTGATGTTACTGGTCCTTTAATCAACTGCCAACTTTAGAGCAAGTGTAAAGCCATCAACTCACCAGAAAACAGGAGGTTAGACTATATTTGTGTCTTAGGAAAGCATGCCTAAAAAAAGTTTGAAGTCCAAATCACAGGACAGGGAGACCTGTAGAAACAATAGTGTTTTGCCTCACACTTCCCTGTAGTTTGCCACACTGTTACAATAATGAATCATAGAAAGTCAATTTTTGTTTTCTATTATCTGAAACATACAAATTTCTACTACTATAATTATAGAACCTCCTCTCAGATAAGATGCATCCTGTTGTCTTTATATTTGTGTTATATGGCACTATAAAAACCCTTATTTCCTAATAATATTTCTTCATTGCATCCTTTCTTTGTTATTAGAGAATGGCAGTTCTGGTTTCTTACCTTGGTTAGGGTGGTGTATTGATCGATTTAAAGGATATGGATTTTTAAAAGAAAGAAACCAGTCAGGGGCATTAATTCTACCATTTACAAAAACCAGCCCTTGAGCCCATCAGATGAACAAATGCTACTATAACCAGCCCTACAGCCTATGAGGCACTCACATACCATCCCTACAAATCAGGTGCCCAAATGCAACTGTATTTTAAACTAGGTTTAGTCTGTCAATGACACAAAAACTCAAACATATGAAACCCACAGCCCACAAAAGACTCCACATGCTGAAACCAGCCCTTTAGCCTACCGTGCGATCAGACCCACAAATCCCCATGCACTTGGCTTAATAACATGTGCACATAATTCTTGCAGCTCTCATTCTGTGAACACTTCAAAATTACATTTTTAGTTTCTGTGGCTTATTGCATATTCCAGCATGATGCAGGGTTTGTGATAATATCACAGAAATTCACACATATGCTATCCATATGTGAAGCATGTAGCCCCCCATATTGCAGTATGTCAGGACCACTGTGATGAAAATCCTCCAAAGCACAATTTGACTTAATGTTCCCACGCCTACATCAAAAGATACTAATGAAAAACATTGTTTAATGTGCAGAGACAGCTGTTTTGTTCCCTGCAGTTGGTAAACAGGATTGCACACTTCACTCAATTCTATCCAGCCCAAGGATTCATTTGTATTTAAAAAAAAAAAAATCTTGGTTTATGTCTCTGTGATTGATATTGCCAAGCCACACTTGGATACAGAGATTCCAGGCTTATTGTTTGTAAGCCTTAAATGTTGTATCCCCAACAGAGGAAGAAAAGAGTATCTTAGCCATCCCTGTATACAAACATCTACCACTTCACACTGCAGACAATATAAATGGCATGACAATTGATTTTATTGCCCCATAGCACAATACATCTTTTTTTATTATTTTTAGTTTGTTGCATGCTGTGTATTTGCAAACTGTTGAGCTGTACTCATTTGCTGCTGTTAGAGCCCTGAAACCATTGTGAAACAGTGAAAAGCACCTCTGCCAGCAAATGTGTGGCCCTACTGGCTTGCATTATGCTGGAGAGTATGCATGTGTCATGTCAGTCCTGTGTCTGTTGTGCTGATCTCACCAGTGTGTGCTGTAGATATGATGCTTGGCCTCTAGTAATGCAGCTCTCAGATTTCAGGTTCCATGGCTCACTTCTTTTTAAATCTCTTATTTTCCACTGACCCTGTATTGGCCAATGAGATTCCACAAATGGGAAAGATCTGGAACCATTTTAATTAACAAGGGGGCTGTACTGTAGAGCTTTGTCTTATCCAGCTCTGAAAGGACTTCTTTTATAAATGCTCTGCTATATGCTACAATCAGTATAGAACAAAGTCTTTAAGGGAGATTTACATTGGTGGTGCTTATATCATGTAATGTATGTAGAGCTTGGTGAGGTTTATTGAATACTTTGATCTCATCCTGACTTTATTGGATGATTTGGTCTCATCCTCACTTAGCCATTGTATGCAGCCTGGGAATTCAGTAAAATTGACCATTAGAACTAATTTTGTATAATATTCCCAGTTTTACATGCTCTTTATTTCCAACCTGGCATTTCAAAAGAAGGACCAGACCTACATTATTAACCCAGTAGAAAGATTTCATGATAAAACTGTTTGTGTAACTGTATGTACTGTACATATGTGAAATATAGAAAACAAAGCAACACATTTACTTTCACAAGAATATACCATGGAATTTGGGTTTTTTTCCCATGTCTTTCCCAATTTGGAATTTCATAATAGGATGAGCCAGCGATCAAGGAACTTTGGCTCAATTAATTTCCTAAACAGCAGATGCTGCAGTGTTTTACATTCTATGTATTTATATATGTATATATGGTGGTCAATGTTTTTTTCTGGTTCATGGCTAGTCCTCTCCTTGTAGGCAAAGGAAGCAGTATTGAGTATATTTAACAGCCCCAATCAATGTTCTCTCCAGTACCTTCTTGACAAAGTGTGCACATAAAAAAAATTGTTTTGAGCGTACATTTTAGACTTTTGTGTGCAGTTTTTCAAAACGGCGTGCTCAAGTCAGAATTGTTAAATTTTTTGTTTTGTAACAAGTTCCTTTGTGCGCACCACAATTTGTTGTGTGCACTGGCCTCAAAATTTGTGTGTGTGTGCAACACTTAGAGGGAAAGTTGACTGCAATGCGTTTACACATCACCCTATGCACGATTTTGAAATGCAGCAGATTATCTCAGGTGATATCTAAATTCCTAGCCTTTACAGATTTTATGTTCGTGTCTGTAAAAAAAAATAGGAGAATTGGGGACAACTGAGAATTTATTTTTTAATTGTTATTGGGGTTTTAGAGAGAAATAAACATTATTGTTAATAATTGCTGCCTAAATGTGTGCTTTTTCTGTAAGAATTTATGCAACGGCATTGAATAAAATGTAATCTTTATAGTTTTCTATACATTAGTATATTCCTACAGCAAAGTATGGATAGAAAATATGAACTTTAAATATGTTCAGTAAAAGGTTAAGCTTTAATAATATTGGTCTTTAAGAAATTGAATCAGTTTGCTAGAAGATATATATATATATATATATTTATTTATAATAAAATATATATTATATACAAAAAGGTCTAGACTTATGATGCAGAAAAAATAACTTTACTAAGCATATGTAAACATTGGCCCCTTTTGTATAATTCTAGAATCCCTGTGGGTAGTTACATATGATTTCTTTATTGGATATTTTCTTTGCCCAGTGAGCAGCTTGTACGGAACATGGATATGCTGCAATATGTTAATATATTAACCCAGGAATCTGCATGTTATACAAGACACTCAGGTATCTGTATAGAATAATATACTGAGAATTGTGAAAAAACTTAGAGGGTGTGTCTTATGTGCTTGCTTCTATTTAAACTAGGGGTGTCCAACCTTTCGGCTTCCCTGGGCCACATTGGAAAAATAAAAATTGTCTGGGGCCACACATGAAATACAAATTTATTATTATTCCCCAAAATAAATTTGTTTCTATTCGATATTCGATTAGCATTTGATTTTCGAATGTTAATCAAATAGTTCTAGGTTACCTTTTATTCGATATTCGATCATTCGATGATCGAATACAAATTTATTCGATCATTTGAATGATTTGTACGATTGGAACGATCGAAGACTTCGATCGTATGAATCCTATTCGATCAGGAGTGCTCCCATAGGCTTCTATTGCAATTCGGTAGGTTCAATCTTCCGAAGTAATAAACTTTAAAATTAAAATCCTTCCCTGGTCGAATGATCGAATATTCATCCATTCGACTCTATACGGATGTATTTGATTGTTCGACCATTCCCTATTCGATGATCGAATATGCCAAAATTCACATATTCGACAAAACGAATAAATCCTGCGTTCGAAATTCGATCGAATTCGTTCGAACTTCGAATCCTTCACGTGAATATAGTAAATCGGCCCCTTGATGTGTAAAAGTAAAGAAAAAACAATCAGATGGAGCTATACACTGGAATATGGGACACCTGGATATTAGACTTATTATTATATTATTATTACTACTAACTGGACAATGGGCAGAGTCCTCCTGCCTACTCCTATATCGTTTGCTACATGACGTTTCCTCGGGAACCAAGTGTTTCAAGCTGAGCCGCATTCATATCCATCCTGGGCCACAGGTTGGACACCCCTGATTTAAACCATTAGTGATACATGCTCATTATTATGTTACTTGAGAGGCAGGTCCCTCAGAACATTGCACTGTAGGTATGGCATAGTAAAGCTATTTTTTCTGTATCATGCAGTCTAGACCTTTCTGTTTATTATATAATTTGTGTTCAGTAACAGACTAAATGTTAGACTTGGTGCAGTGCCCCAATCTAGAATATATATATATATATATATATATATATATTTGACATGCAAAAATCTTAATGAAGCCGTCAGTGTAGTAACGTAGTAGCATATGCCTGTACAGTTCTACAGTATTTTTATTGGACCAACATATTACAGAAAATCAAAAGCTTTAAAATCTATATTCTATATTACAGTGGAATTTTCTAAAATGATTCTATGTTTAGTGCAATGAAACTATCTGTGGTATTATTAATGAACCAATTTACTTAAAACTCTACAACCCCACAGAGCTCTGTAATACATAATTTCATTTATTACATTCTTTATTACAGGATACACACATTGCAAGATAAGTTATTCACATGTTAAATGAAAAATGTAAGGTGGGTTCTTGTATAGCTTAACAATCCCTTCCCATATCCTAAAGAACACATAAAACAAAGAGTAACCAAGACTAATACTATAACATGGGTCTTATACAATTATAAGTATAGTTATCTATAAGGGTTCTTTTAGATATCTTCTCCCGAAAATGTCTCCCCTCACATTTTTTTTCATAAAGATTTTCACTTTATCATTAAAAACACAGGCTTCTTCATCAGAAGTTGATTGCATTCACTGGTAAAGCTCCAATGTACATAACACAATAGGACGTGAGGGCTTTGCCAACAAGGACTAACTTATGTTTAGTGGTGGGGGATCTGGGGAAAATAGACACAAGGTGTAAAAGTATGAAGCTGTGTGAAGGAGTTTAGAGTTTAGTTTAGAGACTTATTATCTTCATGACTATAAGCGAGGAGATAATGGATCAGCAGAATGAAAAGTGGCAAGACTAATGTGTTATCGCACAAATTAAAGTCTATTGTAAGGGCAACTGGAATCCATTGTAGGGTAGGTGTGAAGGTTTCACCAAAGGATCATTTTAAGGGAATATTTGAAACCCTGTAGGGTAGAAGAATGTTATTTGGTAATTTATTCCACATATAGGGAGCTGATCTGGAGAAGTCTTGTAGGAGTGTATGTGAGAAAGTTACTACGTTCATTGCAGGAATGAAGTGGCAGATTTGAAGAGTATCTGAAAATAAGGCTCGACATGTAAGACAAGGCATTCTTAAAGAGAGCTTTTGAGTTTAAATCTGATATAAGAATGTATAGTTAGCCAGTGCACAACATGTGTTTTCGTCAAGTGCAGAGAAGATACGTTTAGCCTACAGTCTAGCTCGCAGATGTTGAATGAATAGACTAATATTTTTAAAGTCATATTCTTGCGTTTTTCATTGGTTAATTCCACAGAATAATGTAAAGTATAGAGAGTTTGTTGTGATAAGCATTAGTGCCACATAGGGTGTCTCATAATAAGCATTCATACCTAATATGTCACACAGTTTATTAAAACCTTACAAGGTCTCATTACAATCCTGTATGTTTGAGAGGATTCATCATCACAGAATCCTGTTTTACACATAGGATTACTCATTTTAGGTTTTCACTTTAAGATTGGCTTCATCTTAAAGGGCACCTATCAAAGCCAAAATCAAACACATAATAAAAATCTGACCAGTACAACCTAAACACGTTTAATCAAACTACATATATAGTTTCTTTTTTAAAAAATGGCAGGATTTTGAAAAAATCCCTTACTTCTTTCACTGAGGGAGTCCATACAGTGAACATAACATGCAAAGTCCTGAGTATTCTACCCAGAATGCCTAGCTTTAGTAAACTCCTCCACTAAAGTATAATGAGATTTCCATATCTTATCCCCTGCTGGTCATTATGTCATTATGCAAATGAAGGGCACACATCAACTTCCAGAAGGTGGCAGCACTAACACAGAAGTTTGGCAGATTTCAAAATAGCTTTATTAGGTTTATTAGGCAAGCAAGGAATTTCAACTGAGCATGTGTGAGATTTCAGAGCTACAGTTGGCTGTGAAGATATAGGCAGGAGGAGTCAGTGAAATCCAAGATGCCTGCCTCAGCTAGAACTGCAGTGGAGATAGGGGAGATTTTGCAGAAGGTATAATGAGCTGATGATTTACATTATACAAACAATTCCGTTTTAAAAATCGGATTTCTTGAACTTTCACATAATGTATTTACGTAGTAAATGATTTTAGTTATGATTGGTGCCATTTAACATTAGTTTATAGCAAGCACAGTACAACACAAACCCCAACATTAAGTATGGCTTTTCATCACAGGCCCTGTACTTGTAACATGTTGGTCCAAAAAAATCTGTATCTATATGTTCAAATATACAACATTGAATAATAATAAAGATACATTTTAGGAGCAACTATTAATGCTTAGGTTATTGCAGTTGAATTATCAGTAGCAGTTCACAGGGCTTTTATAGAACTTGAACTCACACACAGACAAAATAACAGTCAATTTAGACTTAACTGTGTGTTTGCCGGAAAATGCTGACTGTGAGCCGACATGTTGGTGACATTGGCAACTGCCATATACATGCATGGCTCAATAACTGGCAGTGACATATTGCATAGCAGCCCTGTGGTGGATTACTGTTGGGACACGTTCTTATTCAAAACCAGATAGGTGCAATCTCCAGGTCCCCCCTCCACTGCCTAGGCTGCCCCAACTGTATGTTTAGCCCCTGCTCATTGGCCAGTATGGCTTTCAGCATACATCCATGATCTTCAGGCAGGCAAAAGTAGTAAGCCTGTACTTTATACAAGTTATATATATATATGTGCGTGTGTGTGTGTATATATATATATATATATATATATATATATATATATATATATATATATATATATATATATATATATATATATATATACACATATACACACAGTACACTATTTAGTATTTATAAGGTCACTGAAGGTCAGGACAAGACATGCTTGTGTTCAGTGTAATTGCACAGTCTGGGTATATATACTGCTTCCAGCCTCTTTCCTCCCTTGCTGCTCCTTACCCTTTCTTTTTTTGTAGCTTGCTGGATGTTCTGTTTTCTTTTATACTTTCCCTAAATGCAACTTTAAGCATGCATTGAAGTCCTGCAGCCAAAAAACTGACCCACTGTCAATCAAAAAAGTCTGTAGTCTTATCTTTTTTATTTCTCATGCACAAACAGACAGCTGCTGATGCACTGAATTGCTGCCTGCAACAATATAAATCATATACTGCTATTACTAAATTACCCAATAATATTAAGGGTGCAAGCCAACAAGTGAAAATCTCCAAAAAGCAAAGAATACCTTTCACACCTACATGTACAACATACATTTCATCTGGACCTTCTGGGTTTAAGAATGGTTGCTTTGTATCTGTACATCAGAAGTCTCTGGAGTATTGCAGCATTGCAAGGGAATAAAGCCCAAAACCTTTTATTATAGCATAATATAACCCCGTGGCCTGCACTGTTAGGCAGATTGCAGTGCACAGTATTCAACTGGCCAGTGAACTTGTTCATTATTGATAGTTAATGACCACTAACAAAGGTCCTACCACCATGCAGTCTGTGTGTGCATCATTTGGAACCCCTGTGAAGCATCCCTTCTGTTTTGGCATTAAAAGACTGGCTCCTTTCCTCCCTTGTGGGATTACAATGTTTTTCCCATGTGGTTTTTATTTGTTGATGTAATTTTCTCCAATACTCTTTCCTTTATATATTGCTTGATTTAGTTCCAAATTTCTGCTCTCCTTTGAATTAAAATGAGCCGCAGATTATGCTGTCATTTTGTTCAGTGCACACGAAAAGAACAACTTTAGCTGCCCCGATTTATTGATCTGGGTCTGTTTTCCTGCAAACGGCCATGACATGTTACTGTTGATGTACAGTAGTCTTGTTTATTTACCATTCTAGCCCAAGAGCCTGTCTCACCCCACAGTACTGTAGTATGAAGCTCTGTGTGCATGCTGGGGCATTGTAAAGGCACCCTTGGCCTTGCATGAATTGTCTCCCCTTCACAGCTACATACATTTCTCTCAGACCTGCAGCTAAAATTGTTCTGTGGATGAGTATAGGCGTTTTCAATCCAAGCCCCTTTTTGTTGTGAATTTTGTTTTGCTCTTCATGTTGAACTCACTCTCATTTTTCCACTTCTATAAATTTTTTAGTAGAAGAAAAAAGTCTTTTGGGGGTACTTTTTGATGAACTTAACTGTCTGGTATTTTTCTTGCTTCTGGTTGATGTGGATCTAATTCCTTCTGGGTGGGTGGTGGAGGCGGTGAAGGAGATTTGCATGTCGGACAAGTTGCAGTTTAGGGTTTGTAACATTTCTCAGTGTTTAGAGTTTTGCCTTTTATTTTTCTAGATGGGCATGCAAATGTTCATTTTGTTTTTTGTTTGTTTTTCTTTTTTTCTGTTTTTGTATATATGCCTGTCCCTTCCTTACAGCCAGAAGCTCAAAAGCTGCTAGATCACTTCGTAATGCCTTATCATGGACATGGCAACTGACTCACACCTTCGGCCTACTCATTTTCATCCAATGTCTAGTGTCCTCATAAATCTGACCTTTCCCAGCACCCTTACCTCTCACCCTTTTACCTCAAACCCTATTTAATTCATCTGTTAAATTTCTCCAAAAAAAAAAAAAAAAAATTAGTAAATCCCTGGGAAAAACAATCAGACAACTAAGGAACATTTAAATATGACGTAATTTGAAGCGGACAGACTGGGTATTTTTTTCCAGTTTGAATTAATAAGACCAAAAAAGCCCCTCTATATAATACAAAATCTAGGACTTGTTTTTTTTTTTGTCTCTTTTTTTGTACATTTATTATTTTTAAGGCTTTAGACATTTAAATCTTGAGAAAACGGCAACAGAGAAAAAGAAGCCGTTTGTGACCATGTTACGGATATTTCTCTGTGTTGTGCTGTGAATATGTTTGTCGCCTTACTTGTGTCATCCTTCTCTTAAAAAGAATAGCTCAGTAACAAATCCACGTTCTAAACCATTTCAATAAACCTGGTTTCTGGTTTAAAACAAACTGCTGGGAAAAAAAATTAACTATCAAAAAAAAATTTTAAATGACAAGAATGTATCAGTTTGACATTCTTACGCAACTTTTGTTTTGTAAATTTTTTTTACATGCCAAAAAACATGCGGGCAATTTGTGGATGTAAGTCGACTGCACAGTAAAGTATTTTTTCCTTCTGATTCTTTCATCATTTTTTTGTTCAGGGCATTTTTTTTTTCAGTTGTCATTTTTAAAACTTAAGTTGGGGAATCAGTTACTTTCGGTTGCTTCATGTTATTTTTTTCTGAATGTTTCTGTGATTGCAACATATATCTATACGTTTGTGGTGCTCTTTTATACTTTATTTTTGTCTTATTCATTTTATGTTTGGGGGAAGATTGTTTTAACCATTTGTTTTTTTTTCTGAATTATTTGTGTGATGTTTTGTGGATGTGACCCAGAGAGCTGGTGTACCATAGCATAGTCTATGTAGGGAGCAAATCCAGAAAAACCAGGCGATAATATCTGAATTCCTACACAATTGAACAAACCTGGTTGAAAATCTGTCATGTGAGAATAGTGAGAATATCTCTAACTGCAACAGACCACATGACCTGGAATTTGATGAGAATGTTCACTAATGGAACAATATAGATATGAGCAACGCATTACACTCATCATCGCACTCGTGCCTGTTCTATTATATAGTACAAATTAAAGCATAAACATTGAACAGAATAAAGATAGAAGCCAATAAACTGTTTCATGTAAGGTGAAAATATGATTTTATGATTCTTTACAATTCTGCATTTATCATTCTAGTGAGTGATGAACAGCCTCAGTACTAACACTTAATCAACCCCCATTATTCTTATGATTATTTTGAATTGAGGTTTAACAGCTTTGTGAAAGCACCTATATTGTAACATAAAAGCTATATAAGATGCACTTCAGTTACTTTCTATGCATGCCTTGTGGCAGCAATACAGTTACATGCACAATTGCTCTGCACTGACACCCAAACACCCTCATGTGGTCTGTTGCATTCTTATGAAGGACAGAAGCAGAAAAAAAATAGTAGAGGATTCAAGAGCACACATTCTATTTAGTTCTTTAACAAGAGACAATATTAGCAAATACTGATCCAAGCACTTTTATTTCAAACAAGACTACAATAAATATAGATGTCTGAATATGGCACTATAGTACATTAATATATTAATAGGAGATTAATAAATTACATCCTTTAGAAAATACACAAACAACAATACTATGCTTTCCTTTAAAATACCACTAGTTCCCTGTTTGCTTCATGTTTAATACAGTTAGGGGAAAATTTATTATGTGGTGTAAAAAACAGCGGGATAACACCCCACATCACAAGGCAGTGTAAAAAACTTTTTACTCTTTTTATCTTAGGGGCCTATTTATCATGCTGGGCAGTGATGTTGCTCATAGCAACCAATCAGCAATTAGATTTCAACAGTTGGAAAACAAATGCAGAGAAGATTGGTTGTTACGAGCACAATCGCAGTAATGTTTCGCTTACACAGTATGACAAATAGGCCCCTTAGAGGGAATTCCACCAGAAACAATGTAGACTAATAGCGGCAAATTTGGCATTCACATGGCATACAATAAAACACACCTTGATAAATTTGCCATTTATTTTACACAGCTTTTTACACCATTTGTTCTGGTGGATTTCATTTTACACAGCATAATAAACATGCCTCTTAGTCTTTTAGCAGGTAAGGGCTAGATGTTGGTCAGAGTTAGTGAAAATCCTAAGAGCAAACTACTACATGTTGCATGAAACCCCTCATGTTTTTTTTTTGTGTGGAAACTGCAGATGCCTGATACTAACTTTAGACTTTTCTCTCTTTCCCCTTTTCTTTCCCCATCCCCCACCAGGAGATGAATTAGTAATTCCAGTCCTTGTAGAGGATCCTTTAGATATTCCCTCTGTAGCTACACGTGCACCCTCCATCACTCTCCCCCCTACCTTCCAACCACTCCTCACCATAATTGAGACCACCAAAGATTCCCAGTCTGTGACCCCTGAAGAGGGGTTACCTTGCTTGTCGGACCAAGGCAGCGATGGTTGTGATGATGATGATGGCTTGGTGATATCTGGGTATGGCTCAGGGGAAATCTTTGACTCTAACCTGCCCCCTACCGATGATGAAGATTTTTACACCACCCTCTCCTTGGTAACAGATAAGAGCCTTTCCACATCATTCTTCGATGGTGGCTTCAAATCACAGGCGCCCAAATGGGGATCAAAGGACTTTAAACCTAGCAAAGTCTCCGAACCTGGTAGGACTTCTACCACAAGTTTGCCCCCTGAGCTGAAACGCTCCACGTCTTCTTCTGGGATGGTGCCCATGGTGCCTGCTGGCAAAATGAATAACCATGAGCTCAAACCCCAACCTGATATAGTCTTGCTATCGTTACCCACTGCCTACGAGCTAGACAGCACCAAGCTCAGGAGTCCATTAATAACATCCCCCATGTTCCGTAATGTGCCCACAGCAAATCCCACGATGCCGGGAAGCAGACGAGTCCCGGGGGCTTCTGAGGTGGTCCGGGAGTCCAGCAGTACGACGGGGATGGTCGTTGGCATTGTGGCAGCCGCCGCCCTCTGCATCCTGATCCTTCTCTATGCCATGTACAAGTACAGAAACAGAGATGAGGGGTCCTACCAGGTGGATGAGACGCGGAATTACATCACCAACTCCGCACAGAGCAATGGAGCCCTGATGAAGGAGAAGCAGCAGCACAGTTCTAAGGGCAACCACAATAAGCAGAAAAATAAGGACAAGGAGTATTATGTGTAAAAAATTTCTATTTAATAATACGAAAGACACTGGTGTGAACAATACTCAAACAGCAAAGGCAAAATATACTTTGCTAGCATTCTATAGAAACATTTATACCTGCAGACAGGAGCAGCAGTGTCCTGTGAGTGTGATACAGAGAACTGGCTGCCTGGTGCCTGAGGCAAGAGTAAGGGATAATTGGTATTATTCTGCCATTGCTAGAGACAACAGACTTTCTGCTCCACCATGACTGGAGCTCAACTGTAATATAAAGCACACTTAACATTTGATTTGCCATGGAGGCAAAAACAACAAAATATTATATATACACAAATATATAGACAAAAGGGAAAATGTTTAGTGAGCTCCAGTTTTACTGCTCTCTCCCCAAGCTGCGTGGACCCAGCTCAGAGGAAACCCTTGGCTCCACCACACCGCAACTCTGAGAGAGCCTTAAATAGTAGAACAATGTCACTGACTCTGAACCATACTGATGCTTTTATTTAAAGTATTATGTGTCCTTTTTCCATTTTTATGTTTCTCACATTGTTTTTGATTTTATTTTTTAAAGCTCAAATAACTTATTTATAAATACAAACACCACATGGCCATTCTAGCCATGTACAGCCAAGGAACTTTAGATTCCATGTACAAAAGCAGTGTGACTGAGCGACTGAGCGAATGTGTATGTGCGCAGGACAGTGCGTGGCGTGACTGTACGTAGAGACTGCTGCCATACAGAAATCATGGTGTGTTCTCTTTACATATCAGATTGTGATGTCTTATTAGAACATATTGTTTCTCAGTATGTTTAAAGAATACACAAAAACTCTATGGGAAATAAAAGGATCGACGCTGGCCATTTCACATCAAAGATTTGGCCTAGATCTGTAAATATGCAGAACTTTGCTACAGGGCGTAAACAGCCTACGTGAAGATTAGACGCCATCCTCCTATCTAGTTACAGCCAAACAGCAACAAAGATGAGCCGGCAACAAAAAAGAAAAAAATTATGACAACAAAATAGATCTCTCCCTAAAGTGGAGGAAAAAAACGAGAGACTTTTTCTTTTGCGTTCTGGTTTTGTGACTTCCTGCGATGCATGCAAAAATAAAAACAACTGACATATTAAATAATAAAAAAAACTGATGTGAACAGAAGAAACTGAATGATGGGACAAAGTTTAGATTTATTTTTAAAAAAAGGTCACAAAAGCCAAAATGTGTTACTAAATGGAATGAGTAAGAAAGAAAGTATTATTTTCCTTTTCAAAATGAAAAGTACATGTGGAATGTTCTCTAAATTAGGATCTTGCCCATTCTGCCTTTATTTTGAGATTTCAAAGTAATCTACGTTGTCAAAGATGAAGTTAGCAGAGATGAGAGATTTTATTACTAGTAGAATCTATATATATATATATATATAAATATGCAGAGATATTTATTGAAATGGCTGGTTTTTATGTTCCTTGGTATTGGAGAGGCTTATATTTGTGTCAGTAACTCGCTGACGGACAGCTGCGCAACGGTAAAAGATGCATTCACTACGTGCTCATAAGATACACGCTCCCCTATTAAAATCCACCAATCACGTCCCTCGTCTCAGGAAGTCACTGAGCTGTTGCGTAAGCAGAGAATGTACCAATGAAAGTATTTCCCACTCTACATTAAGTGCACACTATTAAATGAACATTTTGAGTCACATAACAACCAAATCCATATGCCTCACTCATCTGTAGCATTTTATTGGAAATAAATTCCATATTGTAGCTTGAACCCCTTCCCTGGAATGAGGGAATATATCTCTCTTGCATGGTGAAAGTGACAAACAACAGAAATGGATATTGTCTGAGTAGAAGCACTTTAATCTCAGGGAGAAAACGTCCCAGAGCATGGCCAGCAGTGTTCTCACATCATTGTGTGGGGTGCTGGCCAGCTGTGGGCTTTTTTAGTTTGAAAACACCCTCATTGAGAAGTCACCTTGCTTTTTCTCCAGTTTAAAAACGCCGGATCAAAACCAATTGTCAAGCAATTCATTGGGGACTCGGCTGGAATGCACATAGAACATACTGTGGTACTGCAGATAAAAACTCAAACAGTTCAAATGAATATAAAGTTTGCTTTTGAAACATAAGTGCACTTTTTTCAAGTAAAACTTGAGCTGGAATATAATTGGCACCCTGGAGGGCTATTATTTCTAAGTAAGTGCAGCCTGCAGTTGCTGTTCATATTTAATTGTCCTTTAAATTACACGGCCTCGTCTTGCACACAGTTCTGCCGCTCTTCAGTTCAGTGAACAGGAGATTTCTAAGGGACATATGCAAGGTTAGGAATGAACAATTTCGATTGTGAACTAATGGTCGCAGGTTGGTAAATATGAAACAATAACGCCATTGGAACGGGGTGTCTTGTGCCCTGGTGATTGCATCTTTAACCCTTCATGGCAGCTGCCTTAAAAAAAGTGGTATGGATTTTGTTAAGAACATGTCCTTTCTGCACCTTCTAATATTTAGCAATTAATGAGCAGCTCGGGTGACTGTAATTATGAACTGTCATTTCCGCTGTTATGAAAATGAGGGCATCTGGCTTTTGGGGAACACTGGAGGGGTTGTGTTGCTATCAGAAGAAATGTCTCAAAAAAAGGTTCAGATCCTAAGTGCATCGGATTGGACAGTTTTACTTTGTTTCCGCTTTATCAGGGATTCATTTGTCTGTCACAAATTTGCTAGTTCTGTGCTGTGGCAGCATGATGATCTACTGTCTGGGATTTCTATCTGTTTTTCTGATCACCAACAAGCAACAGTACAGATAAATACTATGTTGCATTATATGAGAGATCACGGGGTCACATTCATAGATACACATTTAAAAATTCAAACAAATACATTGTTACATGTAAAGGCTCATGATTGCCCCATCTAGCTATCTTATTGGATGCTGTGTGTGCAGTAAAGCAGCAAGAGGCACATATCTGAGGGGATAACGCCAGTGCATGCAACACATTTACTAAAGTTAATGATACCCTTTTGCATAAATTGATGGCTGAATGCCACGACCTGTTCTTTCATTTCAGAGCAATAGTTTGGCTATAGCCATTACTGTTCATTCAGTGTTTTACCCTGTACTGAATGTTTGATGCAGTGCCTGCTGTCAGAGTGCTTCCACTACCTCATGATTGAGTAACCATTAAAAATATCTCTTATTCCTTTTGTTTGAAATGTCATTTCATGAAATCAGATGCCTGCAGTTCAAGAGATGCTTGACAAATCACTTAACAATAGGATTCTTCACTTTGGTCACTTAATGCACAGGGATGAACCATTCAGCTGGCTGAGGGTGCTGGGAGATTGACAGTATTTCCTATGCCGTATGTTTGCAGGGCTGCCTCCAAAGAGAGACAGCAGTCTGATAGCAATACAAATCCTCCTCAAGGGTTCTATTGATTTATTTTCACAGTACAAGTCAGTACAGGGGTTAATCACACGTTATAAAAGAACAATGAACAATGGTTTATGATTGATAATGTCTCCCAGTTTATGTTTGATAATGTCTCCTGGTTTATGTTTAATAATGTCTCCTGGTTTATGTTTAATAATGTCTCCTGGTTTATGTTTAATAACGTCTCCTGGTGTGATTTTATTCCTATGACATGTTCTGTGGAAACAGGGAGCTGCTCATCTCTTGGGTACCATGTTTCAGATTTGCTGAGAAGAATAAAGCAAAGCATCTTGAAATTACAGCAAGTCTTACACTCTGCTCCCCAGTGTTGCATTGCTCAGATCCATAAATATATTGTCAACCAGTCTGAAAGTTTAGTTCTAAAATCAGTAAGATGGCATTGCTTTCTCTTAGGGGCAGATTTACTAACGGTCGAATTTTGAAGGGAAAAAACTTTGAAATTGGACCATCACATTTTTTTAAAGGGCTTTTTCAATCGAAAATGGATCTATTTCGTTCAAATAGGTCCATTTTCGATCAAATAAAAATTGTTAGAATGCTTCGAATTCCTAGGACAAATTTACTAGGCCACCTTGTAAATTGAGATTACAACCCCAATGTTGGCATATCCCTGCTTGGCATATCCCTGCTCATTTAGTGTATAAAACCTTGTATCAGTTTAAAGCTTTGTTTATCCAACATTTACATCCTTGTGTGAAATATCCAGCGTATAGCGAGTGTTATCTCCTTTCAACATTACATAATAGTCTGTACCTAACAAGTTAAGGATAGCTTGGCCATGGAACACATCGGTATTAGAATTTCATCAAGATACCTATTAAATATCCACTTGCAGGTTTACAATGTTGCAGAGGGAGCTAGCATAAACCAACTGTAAGGATAGTTCTAGACGTGTTACTTTCCTAATCCTACACCTTTCACCAAGGATTTCATAATTGCAGCTTAGAAATATCAATAAATACAGGTTTCTCTCTTTACTATCGGTTTTTCTGCTATGTCCAGCAAAAGTACATTTGTTTGTGTTCAGTGCAACACTAAAGTGTGAATTTGGCCTAAGCAGTGATAGCTATGGAATAATGTCTGGAATTCGTTCCAAATTGCTTTTTCACAGTATTTTTTAATTGCTGTATTATATTTCTGCTGGTGTGTTTATGTGTGTTTTTAAATTTAAAAGCCAGTAACAACAAGAAATGAAAATAACCCTAGAGGTATTTACAAAATGCTTACTTATAGTCTGTGCTATTGAAAATTCAGCCCCATTTCTATAAAATATTACATACAGGTAGTCTGTTTGGGGCAGTTTACGGAGAAGTGATGTTGAAAGTTTAACTGCACACAGGGCACTATTCTATGTTTAAGTTAGGCCAAAAATGCATTTGCTCAAATCTGTCCCTCTAGGCCAGCACTTATATTGCCTGCAAGCACTTGTGCCATTGTTTGTCAAGCAATAGTTGCTAAAAAAAATTATACTGATGCAGTTCCAGGCCAACTACTGCCCGATACACGTGCCTGAATGACATTTAAAGGATAAGTAAACCTTTAAAATAAGTTAATTTAAAATTGAAGAAATTTAGCAATTTACATTCATTGTTTATTTTCTTATTATTCCAAGATATTAAGGGATACATGTACGGTAAATATGAATGGATTTAGTTCCAACAGTGCCACCTGCTGGTCAGCTTCTGACTATTCTCACCACTAGGTAGTCAAGGAAGTTGTCAGGAGAAAGAAAAAGGCTTCTCTGATATTCTTCTTCTTCTTAGGAAAGACAAGTTTCTAATTTTATTCCTAAACCGAAGAACATCAGAACATTTCTTTCTCCTGACAATGTCCTGGATTACTTGGTGGTCAGAATAGTCAGAAACTGACCAGCAGGTGGAGCTGTTGGAACAAAATTCAGATGAACCGTACATGTATCCCTTAATATCTTGGAATAAAAAGAAAATAATGTAAATTACAAAAGTACTTAGATTAGCACTCTCGTCAATTTTACATTTATTTATTATAAAGGTTTACTTATCTTTTAAAGGGGAGTAAACCCTCATGTTCAACTTGAATGTAATGAATACGGGTTGTTCTGAAAATACTTTTGCCTATTGTTTAAATCATGGAAATCTATGGTTTTTGTTACTTCTTGATCAAAAAAGTACAAAGACTGAAGCTACTCCATGTTTGGTCTTTGCAAGACAAATACAAGAGGGCCTCTGCACTCAACCCATTATCAATAGATTTTAGACATTGAGACATTTTGTGCATACAGCTACTAAAAAATGCCTTACCCTTTAAACAAAGGGTAGAGGCATAGGGGGAACTTCACTCTTTGATGAATTTCCCCCATACTTACCAGTGCACATATCTCTGTGCATAGCTGACTTCTGCTTATCTAGAAGCCAGAACCACAAGGGTGAAGAAATGGGGTTGTTTATACAGTACTCATCTTTCCTAAAACTAATGATAAAATAGCAAGTGTGAATGCAGAATTACTGAAGCATTGGCTGTGTATTGTGCCCCTTAAGTGCAAGTCTATCAGGGCAGTTGTGGGTGCTTTAACTGCAGGTTTCTGAGTAACTTAAAAGCAAACTGCTCAAAGAGCCCCATGTTCTGCTGCCCTGAAGCTCCACTGATCAGGAGGGTCCTTATATAGACAATAAGTAAAATTTAAACAGCAGACTTGATGAATGGTAGTACTTAAAAAAAAAATGCCAGGTAAAATAAAATCTTTTCATTTTGGGGGTTACTGGCTCGTTGGCTCTTTTGATTCATACAGAACTACTAATTAGGACACTGCAATTTTCTCTTGTTCAAATGCTGACTTTCCGCTTTTGGTCTGACATGAGGATTCCACTTGCTGCCACTGTATTTCTCTCCCAGGGCATATATGGTTCAGCATTCAGAATAATATAGACAGGGAAAAGGCTGCAGGAGGAACATAAAAGAGATGTTTCCATTAAGGAAGCAATTGTGTTCCTTCACTGTTAAACAGGTGAGCAGAAATATAGTTGCAGGAGAAAAGAAATACAACAGCATTCTGGTTGCTGCTTATTTATGTATAAAAGTGGAAAGCGTTACAGTTAACATCTAAGGCAGCAGGGATAGGAACATGGGAAAAGCATTGTGCAACGGATATACAAAATCCAAACTTGAAATGTCAGTTCATCTGTCCATGTTAGTCTTAAAGGGATGGGTCATCTTTAAGTTAACTGTTATAGAGTTGATCATTTTAGACAACTTTTCAATTGGCCTTCATTTTTTATTTTCATTATTTTTGAATTATTTGCCATCTTTTTTTGGCTCTTGCAAGATTTCAAGTATGGGTAAAAAAAAAACAACCTGTAAGGCTACAAATGTATTGTTATTGAGATTTTTTTTATTACCCTTCCTTCTATTCAGACCCTCTCCTATTCATATTCCAGTGCTTGGTTAATGAGGGCCTTAACAACCAGTCTGGTGCACTTGAAATTGGAGAGCCGCTGAATAAAAGATAAATAACTCAAGACCCACAAATAAAGAATGGAAGCCAATTGCAATTTGTCTCAGAGTATCACTCTTTACATCATACTAAAAGTTAAGCCAAAAAAATGGGCATGCTGTGGGACTAGATGCAACAGAAACAATCACTGGTCATCTCCCATTGAGCAGGCAATGCTGTCTTATATTTCAGAACTCAGCTAGGGCTAGCAGACTGGACTGGATCTGGGCAGCATTCAAAAT
>CM044445.1:65758289-65778328 GCA_024363595.1 Xenopus borealis
ATATATAGTGTTTTATGCTCCATTCTGTGCATTTCTATAGGATTTGGAGTTGTCATCTTGCTTAATTCAACATTCTCCATAGAGAGCATCTCTGTCTAGTTTTCATAAGTAAAGATTCTGATAAAGCCTATGCACACTGGTAACTAGTATGGCAATTCCCATCATTACAATGAAATGCAAAGAGAGAATGTACATTAAGCTGGACCCTGATACTTTACTGTCTAAAGGATAATTAATGCTAGAGAAATGCTACGTAGAAAGAAAATCCTTTGGCAAGTATTTCTATGTACTGTTACCTTTGTAGGGAAGACAACATGGAAACATCATGGCCTTTAGAGCCTGAGCAAATGGCTCTAATGGAAAATGAACATTTGACTGGCAATGGCCCCATATGGCAATTCTTTCAAACAGCCTGCATTGATCTGTTACTTGTGCAACATGTTAAACATCACAGGTGGCTTCTTATTCTGACATTTCTGGGTGCCGATGATCTCCTTTATCAGATTAGGGAAATATTCCCATAAATGTGAACTCGGTCCTTTGGGTGCCAGATGGGTCACCTTGTACTGTAAAGCTCTCTGGAATGGAAAGTGTTGTTCCGTTTGGCATTTCCAATACCCGTGGCTGCGATTTCAGACAAAGATGTCATATGCCAAATTGCTGACTAGTTAAAGGGGTCTGAATAAAATAAAGTGTGAACAGGCCACTAAGGGACTTGTGTGTGTGCGCTTTTACTTTATAAATGAATCGTGATGTCCTTGCTGTGTACTTGTAAAAATAAATTCTCAGTTTTCTTTTCTTTTTCCTTTTTTAATTTATCGGAAAAATAAAAAACACTAAACTTAAAAGTGAACTTTGTACTAGGTCTTCAGTGTTTCTTTGTGTATTATGAACACCTCCTCCCAGGCACCAACTTTGTTTCAGGTAAACAGCATCCCCTCCCCCCAGTATGGGTAAAGAGGGGTTAACATTTATTCTCAGTTTTCGGCACGTTGTCCCCAAATCCACTTGTGTGAAGGACAACCTACAGACACAGTGTTCTTTCTGGAGAGACAAGCACGGGGCTGATGCTCAGCTGAATGGTATGTTTGTGGCCAACTGCAATATAAAATCAGCATTCCACAGAGATAATGATGCATGGCAATGGGACGATTAGCAGTTCTTTACAACTATTATCACAAACAGGAACCTGGTATATATTGGTCAATGTTAAAAACTCATGTTTCCATTGAATCCCGCCTGCCTGGGTGCAGCTACAAGAAACACGTTCATTTTCTTTTGGTCATGAAAGAGACGATTTATTATTATTCCTTTTTTATTTCTGGGTGTGCATCAGTCTTAATAAAGAAAATGAGCTTTTTGTGTTTCTAGTGTGGAAAACAATATCGTCCCTTTGACTTCTTTTGAATATAATGAAAGAAGGGCAGATCATGGTTAGGGCAAAAGGCCATATGCCATCCTACATATACTGTATGCATCACTGAATAGGGAGCCTGGAACAGATATATGCAAGTGATGGTTAATTAGTTAAGTTGGATTGAATCATCAAGTTCAACCCCTCGAAATGAACCCCAGAGCGCATGCACAGACACACACTCGTGGCTCAACTTGATGTACTTTGGTCTTTAGCCAGTTTAAATTATGTAAGTTATAAGGGGAACGTGGGTGAAGAACCCTTAACAACACCCATCAAGAAAATGTTTCTTATGTAATACAAAATAAATCCTTTAGCAGCCTGTGGATAATGCCAACACTGCTTCTTTCAGAGTCCAGATCTATGACTTTTAGCCATAATGCAGAACAGCTTGAAATGAAAAAATGCTGGCAAGTACTCCATCCACCATCCAAGTATAAAACATTGAAGTTAATTTCAGCAGGTTAAAATCAAGGTTCTCCTCCCCTCAAGCTACGGGTTTGGGGTGATGTACCCGGAGCACTTTAACAATTCGGTGAGTGTGTTTCTTTCCTCCTGATCTGTGACAACTGTAAGAATGCAATCTTTTTACATGAATAAAACCATCCAAGTTCAGCTAGGTCCCACATTTGAATGGCAATGAGTAGATCAGATATAAGCTTATGCTTAGGATAGACTGGGTTTTAATGAAATGAAAGCTTTACAAAGAAGTTGGCTGGAAATGCTGCAATGCAGTGCAATAAAGATTTCTGCCCCCAAACATGTCCCTAGTAGCTCCCTATATTCAACTGTTTTGATTCCCTGGGCTGCTATCAATTACATGAGTCTAGGGATTTACTCAATATACTGTATATGTTAAAATAAGAAAGTCATTGTACATGACCGATTAGTTATCAGTCTCATTATATGGCAGTTTAGAAATAAGTGCAATTTAATCAGCCCCGTAGCATTTGCCTCTATAACCAGTGACTGATTTCATGATTAAGGACAACCCCTAAGATTTAATCGTGACAAACTGGCTCCCTTTGCATTTTCCCACGATTAAGCTGGATTGCTTCAAGTATATGTTTTGCTGGTGGAGATCATAATATTGTTCAATAACAAGTCATTTTCGGGAGATTTGTTGCCCATGGTAGCATGGATTTAACACTGGCCATCAAATAAAACCATGTCCCATTAACCTAAGGGTAGAACTACCGGGTGCACTTACCTCCATTCTGACGCGAGGAAGCGCAGGCGTCATGTTGCATACGCCAAATCCTAGGTGAGTAATGGGACTGTCGGATATTGTAGCAGTGTGCATCGGACACAACACGACTGTCCCATTACTTACCTAGGATTTGACAGATCTGACATGACACCTGCGCTTCCATGTACCATGTCGGAACGGAGGTAAGCTCAGCAATATCACCCATGTAGTTGTATCCTAATGGTGGCCATAGACAGGGAGATATTGCCAAACGAGCGGATCTCTCCCCGATATGCCCACATTGAGGTGGGAGATATTGGACGGATCCAATCACAGGCCCTAGGGACCAACGATCGGATCATAATGGAGGCAATACAGGCGGTCGGATCGCGGGATCGCATACACGCAGAGATGCGCCCGCAATCCGCCTGGTTTTTTTTATCTTGCCTGATCGATGATATCGATTGGGGAAGCCCATCAGATGGCCCCACACATGGACCAATAAGCTGCCAAATCAGTCTGTCGGCACCTTTTAGTGGCCTGTGTATGGGGGCCTTAAGAGATGATGTATATAAGTCTAGTGCACAGCTCAGCCACCAAGGTCCACTAGCGTGTTACTTGTTCACAGCAATGGTTCAAGTTAAAATCTGCTAAACAGCATTGCTCTGTGAATGCGCCCCCTTCCTCCAAGCCATAAATTGATATAATTAACCTTAGACCAACCATGTGGTAAATGTAAATAGTTTTACAACAGGCTGAAATGAGATGAGTGTGAAATCACCGTGCTTGTTTTTGCACTTTTTACAGTGACAAAGCTTTCCCTCGTATTTCCATGTGACATGCACTTCATTTGTTGCCAGAATTAATCTGTAAAAGACGCTGCATTTGGCAACTACAGGGGTACTGAAAAGCTTCATTACAGAATCTTATTTATATGCAACCTTGGATTTTAGAAAGAAAATTATATGCTTTTCACCAATCAGTTTCCCTTAAGGGACAGAGCGAGAGAGAAAGAGTGTGTGAGAGAGAGAAAAACACAGCAAATATTTTATTATAACTCCAAACATTTCTGTTTCTTGAAGAGTTATCTCTGGCTCCCAGAGAAGCCGCGGGGATTAGGATGGGTCCCTGGGATAAGGAAGCGAGGAGCCTGTTACAATGCTCACTGGTTACACTGCAGGATTTAAATAATAAATCCTGCTTGTATCAGCAATCCCTTCTCCCATGTAACATCCACACAGGGACACGCAATTCACTAGGAGATAGAAAACACCATTTCCTGACCCAGAGAGCAGCCGATCCAAGGCTCCATGGAGATCACATTTCCCCGCTTCATATTTATTCAGCGTTCATTCATGTCACTAATAGTATCCCCTAGATGACCACTGGTATGGGTATAAGAATTTCAGTTTTCCAAGTACTGTTATATGTATTCATTATAAGGCATATTTATTATGTAATAATAACAAAAGGGATGATATATAAAGGCGTTTGGAAGCAATTAGGTAGCGACTATAGGGGCATTATAGTGGCAGATTTGTAGTGATGATTTAACAGTTAAAGATTAGAAAAACTAGTTACACACAGACTTATTTTTAAATATATCTGTGTGTCATCACTATAGAATATCTGACAGAGCAGCAGTTCGGTTGTGTTGACATGTCAAAAATTCACCCAGTCTGGCCTGGGTAAAGAAATAGCTACAGTATAGAAAGAAGATTAGCAGCTATTTGGGAAGTTAAAGCATAACTAATCCCCAACAAGGCTATAAATGCAACAACGTATTCAGCAATGATCTGTGCCTTCACAGGGGATTCAAATAGCTCTCCATCTTCCTTTCTGCTAATTCTCAGACAGAGAAAAAAGTGTTCTGGTGTTGCTCTTTCTAAAGTTATAGCTCTGTTACTGTACAGTTTCAAAATTCATTATACTGGCAGCAAATAAAAAGGAAAAAAAAGAATCAATGTAAATTTCAGATGTGCCAAGAAAAGTACCCTGAGCAATTTTACATTTTTCTTTTAAGGTTTACTTATCCCTGTTTTAGCTCTACAGTAGCTTATACATTGCCCCTTGTCAGAGAAGCTGTTTGTATTAAACAATACAAAAACTATAAAATCCACATCAGATTACATGACAACACAGGACCCAGTGCAGTCTTTATATTCTGATTATTTATCAGTCTTGCTGTATCGGCTTATGGCAGATATTACTTGACTTGTGCTGTTTTGATCATTTAGGACGTTACCCAAGAAGCCCAGATCACACTGAGCATGTGACAGTCTTGGTCTTGCAAAGATGTATAACAAAGTTACAAGATAACAGCCCCTTGTGGCCAACTTTGAAAGCATAAATCATTTGTTTGATTAGGCTTGTGGTACAGCACGTTTATGTTTGTGTTTAGTATACAAAATACAGCATTTCTAGCCTTATTCTACTTTTGACTTTCCTTGCCCTTTAAAAATAAATTCTGTGGCTTGTTTAAGAAGATAAATATAGTTTTGTAGATTCAATAATATGTGTAGCCCTTAATTTCTGCTAATGTTTGGATGTTTTGTCACAGGGATCCTGTGAAAGGGTTCATTTACAAACAAGATTACTAAATGCAATTACATTACATGTTTTACCTGCAGCTGACATAGAAACACTAATTGTTCAGTGGTTGTTATAGGTTTCTGCATGGGTAGGGTCGGACTGGGCCAGCGGGACACTTAAAAAACCCAGTGGGCCCGGCTCTTTTGGGTTGCCAGCCCAGACCCGCTCCCTGCACTCCCTCTCCTTACCTCCCCCCAGGGGCGATCCTAGCCCCTCCGCCGCCTGAGGCAGCTTGCTCTTGCTTCCGCGCTCCCTCCCCCCTGCACTCACTTTTTTGCACCGGAGGGGGGTCCACAAGGGCAGCAGATCGGGTCAGGATGCTAATGTGCGCAAGAAGAGACAAATTTCCGGTTTGAAAAATGGAAATTAGGCTCTTAAAGTAAGAGGAGAGGCATTTTTGCTGCCCCTGGTTCCTAGTGGGGCGCTGCTGCCTGAGGCAAGATTCTCAACTCGCCTCCGTGGGGGGGGGGGGGGGGGCGACTTTGCGGCTGGGGGACCCAGGGGGAGCAAATTTGCCCAGTGTTGGTAAAAGAGTCCTTGCGATGATGATAATAATGAGATTCAGCTCTTTGTGACATTCCAATGTTATTCATAACTATTCAAATCATATTGAAGGACAGTCCTCAGCAGGAATTACCTTGAATGCATCAGCACCACAATTCTCCTTCCCCCTGCAGCACCACAGTTGCCCTCCTTTCTCAGACTTCACCTCAATTAACTCTCCCTCAACTGTCCCTATCAAACTCCAAACTGAAGCATTTCCCATTTATAGTGGTTCCTTCTGAATCAGCACTCTGCAGTGTTGCATGGTTAGACCATATACAGCCACAGCTGTACTACAGAGGAGGAACTCTACTCAGTGGAAAACTAATTACTGTACATCATTAATTAAGTGCATTACTTTTCCATTTTTTATTTAATACATATAAATGCCACAAACTTTTTTACTGAATAGAATTGACACACACACACCAGATGTCAGATCATCATATATTAGATGTGAAGTGGTGAATGGCTACAGTATCTCTGTGACCATGTGCGTATCACAATCGCTGAAAAGCAAATATATTATTTCTATCTTTGAAAATGCTACATTATATACAGTATATATATATATATATATATATATATATATATGTTTTCCTCTCCTCCACTGTGATTTATGCAGTGTTTTTTATATCCTGTTTTTATATGGAAAAAAAATCACAGAAACACTTTTCACTGATGTTTGTGCCATTATAAGAAATAACAGTAACCATTTAGGATTCCTTTAAAATGAAATGCTAAGGGTCGATTTAAGACTGCTCAAACCTATTGAGTAAAATTTGCAGCGGTTTCTCTACTCGTTTCAAACGCCAGCTAGGGTAAAGTAATGAAGATTGCCGAGGTTAATTTGGCACAAAACCCCATGTGATCAGTAAACTCATGCAGGGTCTCCTTAATTAAACCAGCCCCTAAATGTGTGGCAGTCGGCTGCCCTATAGCACGTAGTGGTTTTACATTAGCAATTCTTTAGCCATGCAGTCAGCTGCCTAGAAACTTTCAAATGAAAATAGTTGGTTAGTCCTAGAACACAAAAAAAATATGTTCTATAAGCAAATACAATTGTGATAAGGGTAGCCACCTATTTTTAGAGAAAGAAATATTTTTTTACTGTCTTCTCAGAATATAACATTGGCATGAAGAAAATCATATTTACCAGTCAGGCTAGTAAAACACCAGTCAGCTGATAACCCTATATTTAATTGTGACCATGTGCCCTGGTACAAAATATACAGGTATGGGACCCAATATCCAGAATGCTTGGGACCTGGTATTTTCTGAATAACAGATCTTTCTATCATTTGGATCTCCGTACCTTAAGTCTAGTGGAAAAACATTAAATAAACCCAATAGGCTGGCTTTGCTTTCAATAAGGATTCATTATTTCTTAGTTCAGATCAAGTACAATGTACTGCTTTATTATTACAGAGAAAAAGATCTGGATTATTTGGAAAAAAAGGACTATGGGATATAGCCTTTCCGTAATTTGGGGCTTTCAGGATAACAGTTTTGCTGATAATGGATATCATACCTGTACAAGAATTTTTTAATTCAAGAATAAGAAGTAAATTAAGTTTATGCACAAATGGATCATCAACAAACTAGGTTTTCTAAATGTAAACATACAGACTGTCTCTCAGGCTGTATTTTGTCTTTCAAATGTATAAAATTCAAGTTACAGACCCTAGACCTGGAACTAGGGGGTGGGTTTGGAGATTATAGGAATAGCTATAACCACCCTAATATTTTTCTTTAAAAATGAATTCTCAGCTACAAAATCCCTAGAAACATCATTATATTAGTTTTGTGCCAACAGAAGATGGATTTATGCAGCTTGGTTAACAGCAAGCACATGGCACAATTTTTTACTTCAAAGAAAAAAATAATACAGGTATATCACTTGGAAAATATATCTGCTTCTAGGATACAAGTATTCACAATTTACATGGCTTATTAGGATTGCCATACCTATGCTGTCACTGAAAGGCTTTTGCTTGTTAACAGATGCCTACTGGGATATCTATCTATCTATCTATCATATCCAGTGCAGTACTCTGCTGCAAGACAACAGTGCTAACCAACAAAGCTAGGCCAAGTAGCAGTGATACCAAAAAAGCCCTATGTGACTAGATACCCTTCCTGTATCTGTGTTATTAATTGTTGATGTTAATAAAGTTGAACAATAGCTGTCAGACTCAGAGTGACATGTATTGAACACACTGCTCGTGAATCTCAGCAGTGCAGGCTATTAAAGGAAAACTATACCCCGAAAATTAAATTTTGAGCAACAGATAGCTTATATCAAATCAAGTGACATATTAAAGAATCTTACCTACCTGGTATATATATATTGAAGTAAATATTGCCCTTTTACATCTCTTGCCTTGAACCACCATTTCATGATGGTCTGTGTGCTGTCTCAGAGATCACCTGACCAGCAATATTTCAACTCTAACTGTAAAGGGAAGAAGTGTTGAAGCAAAAGACACAACTCTGTCTGTTAATTGGCTCGTGTGACCTAACTTTATAGTTTGTTTGGTATGTTTGTGTGCACCGTTGGATCCTAGGATCCCAGGAGGCTGTCATTTTTTAAAATGGCAATTTTCTATTTCTGATTACCCAATGGCACATGCTACTAAAAAAGTGTATTATGAATATGGTTTATTTATATGAAGCAGGGTTTTACATATGAGTTGCTCAAGGCAATATCTGTTTATAGAGACCTACGTTGTTCGGGGGGTATAGTTTTCCTTTAACCTTAAAATCTACATATACTAAAAACTTCACAGGACTTATGGCCCTGAGGAAGCTGTAGGAGCAGTGAAATGCGTAGGGCATAGGTTGGCGGTGTGGAGACCAGCTCCTAAACGCTCCCCAAGTAGATAGGTAGGGTATCAGTGGGGGAGATATCGGAAGGGAGGGATCTGGGAGGCAAACATTTTTTGCTCATTAGAGTGTGTAAGCGAGGTTCCAAGCCAGTTTTCACTTAAAACGAATTCCAATCTCCACCGTACCACCATGTGAAGTTTTTAGTATATGTAGATGTTAAGGTTAATAGCCTGCACTGCTGAGATTCATGAGCAGTCTTTATGTGTATGGGTGCCTATGGGTTTTTAAAATGACACACATTAAAGGTTAAGTTTTAGAAACATTGTAACAGTGATAATCCAAACTGGGAAGTTGGCAACAATGTTGAGGGACATGGTTAGATACATGTCACTCAGACTTGTTGCAATTGTATGACTAGTTTTGCTATATGTTTCTTTATCTGACCTACGGATTTGGCACTGTTTACGCAGCTCATCTTTTTCTCTTTTCTATTAATAAAGTTTGTCATAAAAAAAGAAGCACATAGGCAGGGCCAGCTTCACAAGGAAAGGAGACTGAGCTGTACAGTCAGAGAGCCATGCTTATTCATGCACTGTATTTTAATAAATAAGTTGCTGTTGCAAAACCCAGAATCCGATTATTAAGGAGTACAACACAGTAACCCCAGGCCCTTTAGTCTGTGCAGTTATAATGAGTGGAGAGCTGTCAGTGATACACAAAACATGAATATAATGGGCTTAAACATAAAGATCAGTTAGGGCCTTTGCTCCCCTTGGCATAACTTGGTCAACTACAGTAGATTGGGTCCACAGTTCTAGAAGGGAAGCGGTTTCCTTTTTCCTATGTGAAAGGATTCTACTTGCAGTTCAGTGACTGGCCAGTAGAAGTCACTATTCTATTTTATAAAAGGGTAAGGTTTTTTTATATTGTAGGGATTTAGTTGGCTGGGTCCTTTTTTTCTAGAGAGGAGGGGGGAGTAGTTCCCCAGAGGTTATAAAAAGGTATGCCCACATGTGCTCAGTCTCTTTAGACTGCACACTTGCTAGAGAAAGTACAGTGTTGCTGCATAGAGCCTGGAACAAAGGAAGGTTCCAGAATAGATAATGTACGTAAAAGGGCAGACCTGTTGTAATCACTCTAGGGGTGAAAGACAGGATCAGGAGTTATTTAGAGGACAGTCAGATGCTCAGAAAAGGAGACCAGTAGGGTTAGTACCCTGTGGTGACAAGGAGCCAGGTTAGAGACGAAAGTAGTCAGACTCAGGGATAGAGAGATCCTTGGATTGTGGGACCCCTATGAGATTCACCTTCCATGGGAATTGTGCTCCAAAGGCAGACAATGTTACCTCTGGTGACTATACACTGGATGATCATTGTGGGAAGCACTTACTGTTCATTTGTGTGGCTACAAACAGCACCAAAAAGAGACTGTAAAGGGATCCATATGTCTGCATGTATTTAAAATTACATTATCCCTGTGTGTGATTATGGATCAGAGAGCAGTTTCCCAGGGGAGGAGTATAACCATTCAGTCTGTCCGGACCCTGGGTGGAGGCAACATATTTTATAGTGTACCTGCTCTCCCATATAGCAGAGGCACAGGACTCCTGTAGTGCCACACCCAAGAAAATACATGTTAGATGTCATGCAGAAGAGGGCTATAGATTGTATCTATTAAAGATTCCTTGTCTCCAGTCTGGTGGGCATTAGCTTGCCTACTTTTGGATACAGCACAAATGCTGGGGCTACACAATTGCACACTGGTGGACTCCCATTAGCACACAAAGCAGTTCTGCCTGGTCTCATAAGTCTTACTTTAGATGTAAAAATAGGCATCTAATGCAAGCTCAAGTCAAGCTGCCCTAACACTAGCTGGCCCACCTAAATGATGTAGGATTACAAGACTCTCACCTTGGGCAATTCTATGTACTATTGGTTCACCCCTTCATGAGCCAAACAGGACCGAGCCAATCACTGAGTTCCTTATATGGACTTCCTAGGGCAATGCCCCACTCTCCTAACACTGAATGACTCCTCCTTTCAAAACCATCCTGTTCTAAGGGGACATGTAGTGGCTGAATATGCAACAATGATACATAACAAAAGTAATGTTATGTTGCTCTTATGCCATGGTTATTTGTGCTGTTCTAAGGCTAAAATTATGACTATGGCATGGGAGTAAAAGTGGTTTTATAAAACTCTTCATTCCTTAGTTCCACATTAAATCTCTTCTCTTGTATCTCCATACATTCCTGGCTGGCTCCTTTATTAATCTTAAAGCCACCACCTTGTTACACCACCTACTTTTACTTCTGTCACTGCTGCCTTAAAGTATTTGTCTCTTGCTGATCCTTACATTTGGAATGTCAATGCTGAATTCCTCCAGAAACAATATTTTAAGACTTCAAAAATAAACTCAAAAACAACCTCTTGGAGCACTTGCATAACACCTAGCTCAATAACACTTGTAATGTTTAATATAACTGTACTTTAGCTTTATTTGTATTTTATTTTTGGATTAAACCTTGTTTGTTCTATAAATGTATTGTACTGCTGTACAGAGCTGCGTGGAAAAGTAGCTCTAAATGGATAAAAATATACATGCATACATGGACAGAGACATATTAAAGCAATAGAAAAACTAATTTCAGGAATGTAAGAAAAGAGGTAGGCATGAGTTGGGCCAAGATCTAAATGCAAGCTAGTCAGTAAAATGCCAGTTTCAGATTAATAAATAAGGAGAGTACTGGGAGATAAGTGCAAGCCATGAACATAAGGAGGACTGAATCAAAGGAAGGTGACTGGACAAGGACTCTCTCATCATTGCCTATGGGAGCATCACCAACTTCTGGTGCTGTGACAAAAGTGATATCCCCAGTACAGACAGACAGAACTTATTTTATAAGTTAGACATCTGATAAAGATATGCTGGTATTTCTTTAAAGGGTGTGTAAAGGCAAAAAAAAAATAAAATCCAATTTTTACTTTCTTTATTGAAAAAGAAATCTATCCCCAATATGCTTTCATTAAAAATGTCTACTATTTTTATGATAAGCCTGGCTGTATGCAGTGAAATTCCCCCATTCATTTTACTTGCTCTAACAGCTGCGGATAGGAAACTTCAGATGGTCCCTAACTGCTCTGCATAGAAACAATCATATTTTCAAATGGCAGGGGGAGCCCCCCACCTCTTACTTCCCTGACCTTGAACAGCTTTGTTTGTATCTTTATAAAGCAGCTGGGGACTGTGTAGAGATTTTTATCCGCAGACCCTGTGCAGTCTGCATATTCTGATTATTAATCAGTCTTGCTGTATCGGCTCCTATTATATGTATCGGCAGATATTATTTGACTTGTGCGGTTTTGATCATTTATGACTATCCCTAAGCTTGGTGTTGCAAAGATGTTTAACAAGTTAAGTTACAAGATAACAGCCCCCTGAACCAACTTTGAAATCATTTGTCTTATTAGGCTTCTGGTGCAGTAAGTTCATGTGTGTATTTAATATACAAAATACAGCATTTATAATATAATTCTATTTTAGACATTAGTTGCCCTTTAAGGCCTGTAAGCAGGTTGCATTTGTTTGTCCCTCCTATGGATTGATTCATAATAGAAGTGTTTATTTGTACTATTTGGATTTCCACCACTGTCTTAGTAAAGGAATTAATATTTTAAACAATGTGATCATTCCCCATTAAAAACAGTAAACAACGCAAAAGATCTAAACAAGCAGAAATATTTTCCTTTGTGGGGGAAAATGTAAGAGCTTTTTTAGTGAGCTGGGGACAACCCCCCAAAAAACTGCCAATTTCCATTTTAGGTCAAAACAAATGTAGTTCTACCCATGCTATTAGCTTTGTTTAAGATCCTTCCAATTACCAACCACCAGGAAAGGTTAATGGAATCCCTATGTAATAAGTATACATGGAATCCTGGATGGAACAGCACCACTTATCTTTTGTAGAATAAAATGCCTTTGTTGCGTAATTTTTTGGGGCATTACAGCAATGTTTGGGGCCACAATATGCTTCCCAGGTCATATTGTCTCTTCTCACACTGAGCAATGTATTATGGCTTCCTGGAAAGAAACATCCTATTCCTTGTAATCATTTAAGCTCGCAATCTAATGTAGGATCTAAATGTTTCACCAGAATAGAAAAAAGAAAAATTGTGATGGTAGTACAGTAACTCACCCTTTGTCTATGCTTTGACACAATAAGGACCATTTATTATAACAGTATAATTTGCTGAGGAACCTTATACTTTTTTTCAATTCAAGATTTTCATTTCATAATTATCCTAGTGACTTATACTGCCATTCCTTATATTAGTTTTTAATGCACCCAATGTCCACTTTATACAAGCACCTAACCAACAGAGGCAAATTATAAATGATGTAAAAGAAAACAAAGAATGTAATAATAACACATCTAAATTGCTTAAAGGAAAACTATACCCCCCAATCAGTGTCGATCTCTATAAAAAGATATTGCATAAAACAGCTCATACGTAAAACCAACCATGTAAACAAACCATTTTCATAATAATATACTTTTTAGTAGCATGTGCCATTGAGTAATCAGAAATTGAAAATAGCCATTTTAAAAAATAAGGACAGCTTCCTGGGATCGTATGATTCAACGGTGCACACAAACATACCAAACAAACTATAAAGTTAGGTCACATGAGCCAATTAACAGACAGAGTTGGGCAGGACTGGACTGAGAATTAAAATAGGCCCTGGCATTTCAGGTACACAAGAGGCCCATCAGCCCACATAGAGGCCCAAACAGCCCCCACCAGCCCACTAAACACTGACTTTATATGGGACCTTATAGCAGCCCCTCTGGCATTTGCCCTAACCCACAGATTGCCAGTCCGGGCCTGGAGTTGGGTCTTTTGCTTCCACACTTCTTCCTGTTACAGTTAGAGTTGAAATATTTATGGTCAGGTGATCTCTGAGGCAGCACACAGACCATCACGAAATGGTGGTTCAAGGCAAGAGATGTAAAAGGGCAATATTTACTTAAATATATATTCCAGTTTGGTAAGATTCTTTAATATGCCACTTAATTTGATATAGACTGTTGCTCAAGTATTCATTTTTGGGCTATAGTTTTCCTTTAATGGTTTTCTTTGTATATTATCATATGTAGATGATACTCAGAGGACTGCAACATAGCTCAGTTGGTGGCACTGTCCTAAAGTTCAAAGGCCATGGATCAGATTTTCTGCTTTGCTACAAAATATGCAAGAAATACAAAAAAAAAACCCACGTAAACCTTGCTTAATACAAATAAATTAATTGTCACTATATACACACAAGCTAGTTCTGCATGTATTCATGGCAACCAATCAAACCATAGCCAAAGCACTGGGATGCAAGATGCACAAACCTTATTCTTCCCCTCTATTCAGTCCATTCATGTTTGTGTCGAATTGAATATTTGAACGATTTTGAGCGAATTTTTTATATTCGATCTTAGGGAAGGATCCCCAATTCAGTAGCTTTAATTTGGCGAAGTAGGTGGTCAAATTAAAATTTAAAAGGGAAGTATTCGACCATCGAATTTTCGAATATTTGAATTAAATTTTATTTGAATATTCGAATCATTCGAATTCGAATATTCGATGGTCAAATTTGCCTAATTTGCATATTCAAATATTCGAATTCGAATTTTATACAAATTTTGATCGAACTTCGATTCTTCATGTGAATTTGAGGTGAATTTTGTAAATTTGCCCCTAAATGTTTGTAGTTCCATACAAAGGGAACAATGGACCCCATTTAGCGGGAATTGGAATTACTTGCAAGTACCTGGCACAATCACATAACTCTCCTGTATAACTTGATAAGTATAGCACATTTTTTAGTCTAAATGTGTATCACTACAAACAATACTAGGGTGACATAATGCTAGAAATCACTCACACAGTAGGCCTTGTCTCTTGAATTCTGCCAGGGCCACATCTTGCAGGAAAATCTGCAGCGACTTTCCCCTATACATTTCTGTTTGGGAATGGTAACGTGCACCTCATGCAACACTGCTAGGTTTTCTTTATATAAAC
Source organism: Xenopus borealis (assembly GCA_024363595.1). Classification (NCBI taxonomy): domain Eukaryota; kingdom Metazoa; phylum Chordata; class Amphibia; order Anura; family Pipidae; genus Xenopus; species Xenopus borealis. Next base: position 65,772,928 of record CM044445.1, read on the forward strand.
ATTTAGAGATGTCAGAATATACTTAAGTGACTAGTTATGCGGTGCAGAATAAAGAAGACTTGAAACATTGTGAAGACTTGTGAAAGATTTCTAAAACTAATTAAACAACTGAACAGGAGGTGTAGACTGTTCCTGGCACAGGTATCTTAGCATCAGCAACACGAATGAAATCATTATTCCAGTAGTAAACCCATTGGTAACACAGCAATTTGCATCCCGCAGAGTAAATGTCAGAGACAATTAGCAGATACACTTCTAATGTACTTTATTTATTCAAATACTTTAGCTGGGGACAACAAAACATTTTCTATACAGACATCCAATCGACTGGAACAAGATCAGTGCAGAGCTGTCTCCTCATCACACTGGAAGACATTGTTTTAACACTTTCTGTTACTAATTTAGGGATGCAGCTCAACTGCAAGTCATGGCGTATAGTATAACACACCCCATGGATGTGGGACTTGCCAAAGATGAAGGGATAAAGGAATTAAAGCAGAAATTAAGTAAAATAAGGAGGAAAAGGGAGAGAACTGTAAAGCTAGAGAGAAACTATGGGTCCCTTAGCACACTCACACACCCCTTAATCCCAGATAAATAAATAGGTGGATCTTTCAACACCACCAGATAAGGATATTTCTGTTTCTAGCTTCTAACATTGCGTCAGATGGTTTAAAGGAAAACTTGTGAAGACTCTGTTCATACTCACTCATTCTCTTATGGCACATAACATATGGCACCTAAATAGTGGATAAGGTCTGACAGGAAGGTCTGAAGTCCCAGCAAGACCTGGCAAAAAATGTTTCCATTATGACCTTTTGGAAAATCTGTGCAGTGCCAATGTAAAACTTTGTCAACATTTAATGAGAACGTCACTATACTTTCTTAATGTAGAGACCCTGAGGGTAAGGCATCTCCACAGGCAGTTTCCCCCCTGTAGTTTGGACACCTAAAGTGGTGCTAGGGTTGCCACCTGTCCCGGTTTTCAAGAATCAAAACTACTGCATATTGCTGTTCATGTGAGAGCCATTTGCATTATGGTTTAATATTTTATATATATATGGAGTTATATATTTTCTCTATGAGCAACAGGGGATCCAAACAGAGCACCACTTACATGTCTTTACTGTTTTTTGGCTCCATGCATGGACGTGTTTCAACATAGTTATGTTGTGTTGAATAAAGGCCAAAGTCCATCAAGTTCAGCCCCTCCAAATGAACATCAAATCTATTGTAAACCGATAGAAGTCCACCATATTCACCATTTATAACAATAATTGATCTAGATTATCCAGAAGATCTAAGGGCTCATTTACAAGAGCAATATTGGCCACAAAAGTCTCAAAAACAAGTGTGCTAGTACTTGCCATGCAACACTACCTCTTCAAAGGTGAATGTTTGTATGCGGCTATGGAATCATTCAAATATTTATCCCCTCCAGCTGTTGGGAACTGCTAATTCTGACTTCTTTAGTCAAGAAAAGGTCATTTGAGGATACTGGATGTTGTGGTATACCGAGTGAGGGCTTCCTGATGTGCCATTTGCATCTAATGCATCAGGCCATCAAACATAGCGAAAGTTTAACTTTGTATATATTTCCTCCCCTGTATTTATTCTCAGTGTAGTGTCATTTATTATACTGCCAGTAAAAGCTGTTCCTACAATTCACGCAAATGGTAACTATACATAGATACATTATTTATTGCTGGGCACCAAGATCCAAGCATAAGAAGTAAATCCCGTTAAAATGACAAAGCGCAAATGCTGAGTATATTTGTTTATATTCTAAAGAACATTTGCAGGCTAGTTTGTTTGTACTAAGGGTAGCAGAACATTTGTAGTGAGTAGGCTTATTGACTATTTTGCCGACATATTTAGCTTCTTTGTCTTTGCTTGTGTTAAGGCCAGAAAGAAAGGAGTTGGGTGAATTGAAGGAGATCTGCATCCATTGTCAGTCAGGGCTCTGATTTTTTAAATTTTACAAAAAAATTCAGCTCCAGGGGCCACACAGTAGAAGTTTGTTTACTCTTCTGTTGTAAAATAATTCATATGCTTCATAGTTCAACACTTGATTGCTATGGGTTACTGCACTGAGGCACTTTTGCCAAATGCCAGTAAATAAATGTTAATATATTATAATATACAAAGACTTGATTCAGATTATTTCACTATTGTATTAGTCTAATGTAAAAATTCAGTATAATGATATTTTAGCAGCACTGCCTTGTATCTATCTATCTATCTATCTATCTACAGTTAGGTCCATATATACAGTATTTGGACAGAGACAACTTTTTTCTCATTTTGTTTCAGTACATTACCACAATGAATTTTAAATGAAACAACAGATGCAGTTAAACTGTAGACTTTCAACTTTAATTCAGTGGGTTAACCAAAAAGATTGGAAGTTTTTTTTTTTTAAACACAATCACTTCATTTCAGAATAATGCCACCCTAGGAGTTTGTGACCTTGCCACAAATCCAGCCTGATTTAGGGGCAATTTCAGGCTTTCACATTGATAGCCATGAGTTGAACAATCGAGTATCGTGTAATAAGCCTCTCTCAAGAAAGCTGGCAGTTTGAAGCAGAAAGTGGGCACATGGATTGCCACAACTGTGATGTGGCCATAATCTGACAACAGCAAAAAAAAAAAAAAAAAAAAAAAAGCCACATGAAACAGAAGAAATACCTAGAGAGAAAATATAGGAGGTTGGGGAACTTGTAAATGCTTCTTTTTTATTTTACCTGTTATCAGTTCCTGGCCCACAGAGCTATACAGGTCCTTATCACAGTCACACACACATTATGGTAAATTTCAAGAGCCATTCAACCTGCCTGTATGTTTTTGGAATGTTGGAGGAAAGTGGTGGATATCCACACAAGCTTTGGGAGAACAAACAAGCTCCTTGCAGTTAGTGCCATGGCTGGAACTGAAACTAGGACCTCAGTCCTGCAAAGCTGCCAAAGTTGTTTAATGTAAAAGTTATTTGGGGTCATTTAAAATATGAGCTGAGGTGACAGGGCTAATTAATACATTGCACTGGTTTATGTGCTGCCATGTAGTAATTATCTGTATTAATTACTAATTAGCCTTATACAGTGACATTTCTATTCTATGTGTACTGTATATTGTGAGTTGGTCCAAAGCTCAGTGACAGCACAGAGCATGTGAATCAGTGAATCAGCAGAAAAGAAGATGGGGAGCTACTGGGGCATCTTCAGAGACACAGATCTTCTCTGGTAACGGCCTGTGGTTGCCTGGGGCTGGTACAGAAGCCCAAAATATAATGTGCAACATTTCTGACCTACTCCTTTAAATATATATCCTATGCTGAAATAAATGAATCATCACTGACCTGAGACTAATGAACTTGTTTTTCAGTAGAGCTCAAAATGCCAGTAACAGGTTAACTTTGCCTATAACGAACTGTAGGCTTTGAGCAAGGGATTGAGCAGCATTTATGGAGTTATTTCTGGGGAATGTTCTTATCAGTCTATCTACAGACTGTGACGGAGCAGCAAGGACTATAATTATTTCTTTCATGTTGGTCAGCTCATTTTGCGCATGGATAAGTACTACTCCATAGTGCTGCAATGAGCGCACTTTAAGGTTGCAAAGAAGCATGAGATTAGATAGTATCCCCCAAGGAACAAAAAGCCACTATTATGTAAAACTTTATGTTCAACCACATCTCTCCCCCCCCCCACCACAAGAATACATTTTGTGTAATGAGGGGTATGAAATAATCTGTCCCTGTAATTACCTTCGCACCCACACACATTTGATATGACACGACTCTTAGACAGATTTGTGATTGTGTTGCACAGCTATTGCTCCTAACATCTATGAGTTATAATTTATCCTGTGACACAGAATGCTCCCTAGTAATGCTAACTGTAATGCTGTATATTTTCCTGCATTGACTCTAAACACACTACCAGCTATATTGAGAGTGTTAGACTTCCTCTTTAGTCGATAAAATGAGATCTGCATAGGAACAAAGCTAAATTACTTGTGTCTGTCGCAGCCTCTATGCTACCATGTATATTGCACATATATGGGCTCAATGTCAAAATGTTAAATGGATATTACAACCAAAAACTGACCATATTAGAGAAGGGAAGATCATGAACAACCTAAGATCTTGGGACAAGGATTTGCTAAATGCCTATTTCTTGATGCCAGATAATTACTTTATAATAATAATTAGTTTATGGGGCATGGATTGACTGTGAAAGGCCACTAGGCATATAGAAATAGTTTGGCATTATTTCAATTTAAACAGTTACAAGTCATGTGAACAGCTTTTCTTGAGCCTTTATTCATAACATCATGGAAGACCACAGAGCTCTGGGCTTTTGCATTTTTAGAAATAAAAAATATCCACTGATCATGGGTTAGGGGATTTTATTTGAGCGCCCCCTGCAACCCCTTGAATTAAGGTGTTGTGGCTGAGTCTTCATAAATACATTGGAATTTTTGTTTTGAACCACTTTGATCTTGAGTTTGGGATTGTTGTCCAAACTTCAGTTTTGTTTTGTTTTTTTGGCAGAACTGTACCTACCATCCATTTTACTTTGTTTTCACAAGATGACTGTCCGTAGCTGAAGGAAAGCAGGCACAAAGTATAGCTGAACTTTAAAGACTTCCATGTGACCCAACAGAATGCAAACAACTGATCAGAATTACAATGATGCAACATGAGTATACAGTTTTCATCAACGTTTTCTCATCTTTGGAGTTCTCCTTTTAAAGAAACATATGCTTTTAAAAATCACTTTAAAAATAAATAAATAAATAGATTCTACCAATTTTGCATTCAAAAGCAGCTTCTACCTGCTATCAATTAACAGAAATAAAAGAATGCATAAAACATGCATGATTATTACTAGATGAAATAAAGTCTTCAAAATCTACACCCCTGTCCTTATTCATCCCCACCTCATTCCAGAAATCCCGGGTTCAATTGCAGTCAGTGTTGAAGCAGCTTAGGTTCCCCTTTAGTCATTTTCACATCTATTCTATCATGTTTTTCTCTCACTGCTTCTCCCCACTGAAAGATAAAACATTGTCTATGTTATTACAAGGCTGCTCGAGTTATTGAGCACTATTGACAAAGAACTGTGATTTCCAACAACCAGCAGCTTCATTAAAATTCTACAGAGACCAAAGAATTCAATAATCACTTCGGCAGAGACCTGCATGAGTGGGGCTGATTAAGCAATTTCTCTCTCCTTCCATTCCCCTCGCTAAAAGCATTGTTACTCCTTGTTTAGTACAAAAAAGGACAATCATTAAATGATCTCAACTTGATTAAGCTCAAACTTTTAGAAATGCTCACAAACTGCTTTCTCAGGCTGTAATTGTTATTATGACTGGCAATAAAAGATTAAAATAAG
>CM044445.1:65782001-65842448 GCA_024363595.1 Xenopus borealis
TAAAATGTGAGGAAAAACTAACGTTGCTTATCTATGACAGACTGTGAATAATTGGTGTTGTTTCCAGGGAACCATAGTTTTCAGGTTTGTAAAAGGAAGGTTTTACTGTATTTATTACCTCTTACTTATATAGCACTGACAGAGTTGCCCAGATATGTAAAGAGATTATAGATCATTTACATCATCCCCTGCCCCCTCACAATTTAAAATCCCCATCAGATTAACACACACAATATTATCAGTCAATTAACCTGTATGTATGTTTTTAGAGTATGAGAGGAAAGGCACACAGATACAGGGAGAACATCTAAACTCCTTGCATACAGTGCCCAAGATAGAATAAAACTGAGGACCCCTACACTGCAAGGCAAAAGTGCTAAAAACTCTGTGCCATTGTATTGGGTCCAAACAATTACACACCACTGATTTTTAGTCCAAAGTGGAAATGGGAATGTATGTTGTACATACAAAGGCATTTTGACACTACTGGTATGTGGCAGAAAGTATCACTGGGCAAACCCCCCTGTTACTGCTCCTAATGTTATTTTATGGTGAGGTGAGTTTTGCATGGAAGTCTACCTATCACCACGCTACGTACCTCAGCTATAGCGCTTGCATCAAATAACATTAGGAGAATGAAAAGCAGGCAGACTGTTTTCCACTGGATGCAGCGGCAGGCAAAACCCCTTATGTGCCATAAGCCTAACCTTATACCCTCATACCTCATGCTCAGGACCTGGGTTTTCCAAGAAAATTCTGTAAATTTCTGTAAATTGGATTTCCATACCTTATTTCTGTTAAGGGTCAGGGCAGATTCGGGGAAATTAGTCACCCCAGCGACAAATCTCTTTTTTGGGGCGACAATCTCCAGAACTGTCTTTCTCTGCCTTCCCACCAGCTTAAATGTAAAATCACTAGTGGTATGGTATTTCCAAAGTTGCCCGAAGTTTCCTCACAAGGAAACTTTGGGCGACTTCGGGAAAACTAAGCGTCGCTAGTGCCATTCCACTGGCAACTTTTTATTCACACTGGCAGGAAGGCAGGGGGAGGCAGTTCCTGGAGATTGTTGCCCCGAAGAAGAGGCAATTAGTTTCCAGGTGACAATCTCCCCGAATCTGCCCGTGTGCCCCCATTAAACATCATTTAAATATTAGACAAACCCAGTGTCGGACCTGGTGGGCCCTGACCCTTAATTGGCCCCCGCCAGGCCAGACCCCTCTCCCGATCAAATTGTACAAAAAAAAAAAGTTTGCCTTAGGCGTCGCTCAGCAGCATGTGCGTGCAAGCATCATTCATGCCGGCGCACCGAGCAGTGCCTTTAAAGCTGGCGTGCGAGGGGGGCAGGAAGGTCGGAGGGGGCCCTGGACAGTAGTCCTCCAATACGGATACATATCTTAGTTGGGATCAAGTACGAGGTACTGTTTTATTATTACAGAGATTTGAATTATATGATTAAAATGGAGACTATGGGAGATGGCCTTCCCATAATTCTGAGCTTTCTGGATAAGGGATCCCATAACTTTACCTCCTACCAGGGTGTTCTTTTATAAATACTACATAATAATATCACACAGAGAGTTGACTGAATGCCAAGTTGGCTATGAAACAATGCAAAACAGATATGAAAAAAATATTTATTCTTATCACTGCCAGAAAAAACTGAAACAACAAACAACTCCTAAAAACAAATGCAGCTGCCAGTAAAAAGAGGGACCCCTCTGTCTAATGCAATGCATTAGACAATATTTATTTTCTATAGCTTATCAATATGCTATGCAATACACATATGGATTACAATATAACAATAACATGCTAATGGATGGTATCAATCTAGAGTCACAGAAAAAACTTCTAAAGCCGGATGAGACAGATAATCTCCCAAGATAATCAGCAGCTATATATAAATCATAATATATTGTATGTAATATCAGTATATATATGTTTCATAGCTGTTTATGCAGAGGAATATTGTAGTTCAAGCCGTCAGTTCACAAATGATGTATTGATTTATCACATCTGTCTTGTCCACAGTTTCCCATAGGCTTTATTTCCTGCCTTTATTGCCACCCACTCATTAGTGCAAGGTTGAGGCAAAAACCCTTTATGGAGTAGATGATTTAGACTTTAGATGTGTAGGCAGAGTAGATGGATTGGCTTATAAAGTCCTTATATGAAGTTTAAACTTCACAGTTTAATAACACAGCAAAAAAGAAATATATTCTGAGATAAAAGTCACAAGCACCACAGTTTAACTTCCAAATGATACTTATCCTAAAAGACCTGCTGGTTTAAGAGATGCTCATACTTGAACAACATTTAAATTCATCCCTTGTTCAGGAGATAGGAGTTGCAATCATATCAGGAAAAGTACCAAACATTTGCTTGCTGAATTATAAGTTGCAAACAGAGAGGGCACCACCTCTGAACAAAAAGGTCCATTACCTGTAAATAAAACATTCAAAATTGGCAAAACAAAAGGTTATGGGTGTCTGTGGTCTGTCTTCTAACTCTCAACTGATATAATTGGCTGGCCCAGAGTGGAGATCATAGGGGAAGCAGTTTAAATCCCTAACGTAATTAGTAACAGAAAATGATGTCATTTAAGTGGTAAAGTTTGGATAAATATTGTCCTAACATTTTCCATAACTGAGAGCACCATGTCAAATTCCGCCTAAAGCTTTACATTGATTGATTCTAATTCTAATTTGATTTAAAATTACTTGTGCTTATATCTTAGGAACAGATTTCATGGCATATTTTTCTGCCAATAAATGGCATTAGACTCCAGTGGGGCAGGAAGGTTAGACCTCGATCACCTTTTGAAATGCAGTGGGATAAAAGTCTTTTTGAAAGAATGAAAATGAACAAGTTCCCAGCTCTCTAGTCGTCAGAAATGAGCGGTAGCTGGCAGCCTGTCCTGTCAAGAGTTGGAGTGGGTGCATTATGCGACACAATACACAAGCAGATGATTAACCTAACAAAGCACATTGACGTCTAGTGTTATGTAATGCCCTCTTTAGTGAGGAGACTAGGCACAGATTCAAGTTTGGTTCCTTCACAAACAGACGGCACATTGACAGTGTGATTTCTTCGGCAGATCTACACAAACCAATTTAAGCTCCTAATGACTTGGAGAAAATGCTCATTAACCCTGAAGGCCAGCATACATATGTCTTATGCATTATCTTAAAACACTTCAGTGTAAAAATATAAAAATGGATGAACAGATAGGCTGTGCAAAATAAAACATGTTAATAATAGAGTTAGTTAGCCAAAAGAATCTATAAAGGCTGGAGTGACTGGATGTCTAACATAACAGAACAGAACACTACTCCCTGCTTTTCAGCTCTCTGAGTAACTCTGAGGTGGCTATACACGGGCCAATAAAAGCTGCCAACAGTCGGCAGCTTATTGGCCCGTGCCTGGGGCCCTCTGATGGACTTCCCCGATTGATATCTGGCTGAAAGACCGACAGATGTTGATCGGGCAGGATCCCGTTGGATCACAGCCGCATCGGTTCGTTGATGCGCTCCTGCGATCTGAGCACCCGTATCTGCGCAGTTCTGATCCGATGGTTGGGCCCTAGGGCCCATGATCGAATCAGCCCGATATCGCCCATATCGGGAAGAGATCCGCTCGTTTGGCAACAAGCAGATCTCACCATGTATGGCCACCTTTAGTCAGTGGAAACCAAGAGAGCTGCTAAGCAGGAAGACTATTAAATGCTAATGTTAATTCTAATTGTGCTGGTTTCTGATCTGCACTGTACCAATAATCTCATTAATCCGCCTTGTATTGCAACATTTATATTTTATACAGTATATTGTGTGCCAACACCTAAACTCAGTAAGTGACAGCAGCACAGAGCATGTGAATCAGTGAATCAGCAGAAAAGAAGATACGGGAGCTACTGAGGCATCATTGAAGACACAGATCTTTACTGCTAAAGGGCTGTGGTTGCCATGGGCTGGTACAGAAGCACAAAACATCATGTACAACTTGTCTAACTTACTTATTTAGTTAGGGTTTAGTTTAGTTCTCATTTAAAGGGCTAAATCAGTGGATGGGACAGCACTACTTCTTGTTATTTACCACTACTTGACTTAGTGGCTCTTGATACAATGTACATGGTTAATAAAATTCCAGCCAATTCTCACTCACGGAAATTTACATGTGTTTAAATATGTGATGGATATATTAAATAAAGGCATAGAAATATTATCTTTGATCAGAGTTTCATTGTTGCATATGGCTGCTTGCTTTGAATACTTGTGCCAGTCAGTTATTATTGAGGAAGGCAAATTGAAACGTGTATCAAAAAATAAAAACTGAAACAACCGTATCATAATTGTGTCTATCATTTGTTAAAAAGGAAATCTCTCCTTTTAACATATGATGGACACAATTATGATACGGTTGTTTCAGTTTTTATTTTTTTTATACGTTTCAATTCACAAATTGTACTGTGGACACAGACTATTTATACTGTATGTTGTGTTCTTTGTTTTTTTGTTTTATTTCATGTTGGACAGTGTTTTTATTTTTTTCTTATTCTCACTTTTCATCACATCCTGGGGAGTCACTGGGCTTTCGCACCATATCTTGTATTTAGTGTGATGTTTGTATTTCCGGGTCACTTTGAAAAAGGCTGGTGTAGGGGCCGAAACGTCAGTGATTCTTCAGCAATAAAGCATCTTTGTGCATTATAAGTCCTGCGAGTGCAGCTACCTCCTTGAATGATTCATACGATTTTGTGGCATTGCACCCAGGCAGAAATGACAACCATTATCATGAGTGTTGTTATTTCTATCATTATATATATCTAACTACCTACAATAGCAAACAAGTTGAACAACATTGACTGGATATGCCAAAATATGCTCTTGCCCTATTTGGAGGTCATTGTGGCTTCTTTCCAGAACATAAGATAAAATAAATTCCCCACGTTTTTGTATTAACCTTGAATATATTTGCACAAAGAAATCATTTTCCCTTTTAGCAGTCTCAGTTCCAGTGTAAATAACCCACAGTTTGGGTTTGTCTATATTCATAACTGAGATCTCTTGATGTATTTCCAGTGTCATAATATCTTTTTTTGTGGATCAGTTCCCATAAAGATATTTTATATGCCTGGGAGGTCTTCTTAACAGTTTATAAAAAGGAGATGCATCCCACAGATTGCTGTTATTTAGACCACAAAAATCTCTTAAGCAAAGTTGGAGAAAGTATTAAACATATGATAACTTTTAGTGGGCCAACATGTCATCTCTTTTTAAAGTAGGGTGTTTAAATTGCTGGAGATACATTGGCTTCTTAATCAGATTGTAATGCAGAAGTATAATTACAGTGCACCACATCTAACCCTTTCAGTTGAACATATATACAATATCTTATCCCCTTGACAATCCTGTCAAAATCTGTATAGCTAGAAAGATGCAATTTGATTTACTATGCAAGAGAACCTAATAAAAAAGAGGCACTACTAATAGCTATCTTGTGACTATAAATATAACAATAAATTTGCACCTTGCACCAAATATAAACCAAGCATAAACACAGTAACAATAGGGATTCCACCCCCAAAAAAAGTACAAGTCATTAAAAATGTATGCGCTTTATAATAAAACGTTGCACCAACTTTAAGTATTCATTTTTATTTAGATGTTTTTAAATCATGAAGGGTTCCAAATAGGCAAGATGTCCCTTCAGAAACCCAACTCCTTTTTGCTCAGCCTCAAGAACACAAAGGGGACAAAAACAATTGTGTGCTGCCGTGACACTGGCACCGGATCCCTGCTTGGTTTACACTTACAGGATACTCCAGGCATGGTCACATATTGTTGCTTGTTCTCAGTATGATGCAGCTGGTGATCCCATATGCATGTGTCAGCGCTCGTTTGCAATGGAACCCTGCTTGCAATCCTGTTTGTTGTCTCGTGTTCCGATGCTCCTATGTCCACTGTCACGTCTTCCCTGGGGAGACATCATGGAGTACCAGGAAGTTGGGAGCCTGAAGATTGGGTAACCCGGGGTATAACCATACACAGCATTAGGCAATGTGGTCCAGACGCTATGGGCTGGGAAAATTGTTGAGCAACAAGGGGAGAGCTCAAATATTTGGATAAAGTTTTATAATATAGTAGTATGCACTTACATTAAGAATAGAGTCCTCAGCCTAACGTGTTTCATGAGTTAATTAACTTCATCAGAGGTTATAACCTACTTCACTAGTTCACTCCTTTTCTAATTAGCATAATTAGATAACTGCTTTCAATTGGTGATTCATAAAACCATGATTATTCAAATTCAATTAGCTCGTAAAATATCTAATAAAATTGTGTAAAGATCAAAGTAGAATGTAAATTCATAAACAGCAAGTAAAATAGTTAATAGTTGATAATTCAGAATATGGCAAATCAGAAGTAATAAATAAGGATCGTAGCTAAAAACCAATTATCAGATTTTTAAACAACTGGGTATCTATTCAGTCATAGCTGCTAAATGAAGCCATTTATATCCAAATCTATATTTAGACTACAGGGCTGCAATGTTTTTAAGCTTATTATCCAGCGAGTTTTCTCCTGGAATATTATTTGGACATAATTACCACCTCTTCTTGTGACTATGCTAAGCAGCTTAACACGCTATTTACATATTGTACTTATTTGTAGATCTTTTATTTCTATTTACTTATTCATGTGGAACAAGGACAATTAATCAGTAATAAAATAAATCTTTGCAATCTACAAGTGTATTCTGTTCTGTTGAGGGATGGCCATCACTAAAGCCCGCCAATGCTTGCAAAAGTAAAAAAATGATATCCAAAGATCAATATTTGTTTTTGAAACTGCTCTCTATTCTCCTTAAACATTTAGGATTACATGAATGGTATTTCTCTTGAAGGAGAATTCAACCCTGTAAAAAAATAAAAAACCCATACCCACCACCCCACGTAGAGCCCCCTCCCTCTTGTGGTGTTTATATAAATGGCCTGCAGAGGTCATTGTGCACATGAGTTATGCTGTGTATACACAGTAAGAAGGATAGAGTTTATGTTACTGTCATTAGTAGATGGCTATGTTGTCTGTGGAATGCACCGCTTACTGGTACGACAGTCAAGAAATTGTACGTACAAAACAAAGACTAAGAGAACTATACCGGTGGCCAGCAATGGATGCCGATCTGGTAACTGCCATTCATTCTTGTGTAACTTGTCAGAATAATGACAAAACAGCTATCACACATACACCACCACTTCAGCCAGTACCATTCCCTGATACAGCATGGGAAAAACTATAAGGCATACTCAGAAAACCAGAAAACTACCTGTATGGACCAAGGACTATGTGATGTGAAGAATGTATAATATTGCTTTAAGATGCATACAGTTTTATGGTTTCTGTTTATTACATTTAACCAAATGCTTTCCTACTATAGGGGGAGTATGTGGTGTTTGTACAAATGGAGTGACACCAAATGGTTTTATAATGTATGGCTTGCTTTTTGTCTGCTACAGAATATAATCTTTTGTGTGTTACATATAATGTATGGTTTGCGGACATATATTTATATATATCCTTGGATAATGGAATGCACATTTGTGAATAAATTCATACTGATCTATTTGGATTTTTTTATATGTATATGTATCTAATTACACAGATACATACAGGGAAAAGGGTATTTATGTCCATCCTTCACTCTTTAGAGGGTCCCCCCCAGGACAACATGCATATTCCTTGGGAAGAAAGGAGGACTGCAGTGGAGGGGGGGGTTGTAAATGGTTATTCGACTCTTTCATTTCTTAATTTTTTTAAGCTACTTTACACAGTGCTTCATCTGTATCTCTGATTGCTCTTGATAATCTATTTGTTCTGCTTAATCGATGTGTGTTGGAAATACAGGAACAGGTTATTCTCAATTTATTCTCAAACATATTTTGATTCTTCTAGTTTCCCTTGTTTATTGATCTAATATAATAATTAAGGCCTGGGTGTGAGTATACTACTATGAGTACACGTCATACATTATCTATAATACTGTATATGGAACACACTTTTTATGCACAGTGTCACAAACAGATCCAAGTAATGAGGGTGTCAGTACTTTTTACAATTATTATTATGGGATGGTGAGCTATAAATTTAGCCAGTGCTCGTTCAGTAACAACCTGGGAGGTTTGAACCAAAGCACTGCAGAGCCATCTTACCTTGCTTACCTGGTTCCCTGTCAGATTTAGATTAGCACATGTGCATAACCCCAAATTACCAATATCTTACTCATGCATGTATCAACATCTGACAGAGAGATGACTGGGAAGGCCAGGTAAGATGTATGGCACAGTGTTTCAAATTATTAAAAGACTAATGCATTTTTTTCCTCAGAGCACTGGCCCTAGGAACAAGCCTAGCGACTATTTTCTAACTTTGGGTGTATAACATTTCTGTAACTCTCAGTGAATAGGGCTTTCCTTGTATTTTAAGACACTAGGATTCAAAGATTCATACTACTCTGTAAAGTGACAAGGGCATGGAGTGAGTTTCATGCTGTATAAAATGTCTAAGGTATGCTTTTCATTAAGGTCTCCTTTATTTGAGGGATAGGTTTGGGGAGTGTGGGTTTTGTTGAGCAGCGATAGGTTCAGATGGAACAGCAGAATTGCTGTGGTGACACAAGGGGGAGCGGAAACCTCTGAACGTGAGGAGCCAACTTTTTGTGTTATTAATGGGGGTCAAGATTTTATTTGGGTTTCTGCCAGGCCCCCTGCCTTTCTCACACATGGATTTTGGTGACACTGGCCTCATTTTTCAAGCAGATCTTTATGGAACCCATAAGATAAATGTTTATTTTGCTTCCGGTCTGAATGCATGCTGACCCAACTCCAAAATCAATATTCCTTATTCTGAGGCATAGGAAATAGTTTCAGTTCTCCGGTGTTTTGCTGAGATGATCTATATTCATTATAAACACAAGGGCCTCTATCTGCTTAGTTCTGGTGTTTTTCAGCCATTACTTCCCTGGAATAGAATGTTTGAATAATCCTAATCCTAAATCGTTTGCTAGGGGCATGCCTAATGCAGTCAGTTCAGAATACAGACTTACAAGGCACTAAAAGTATTTACTTGTGCCCAACTTACTTGTGTAAGGCTCAAGAAAAGTTTGCCCATTTTGCAGTTTCAGGAAGCATTCCATTTCCTTCAATATTTTTGTCCCCTTTTAATGATTTCCCTTTTTGTTCTGAAGCTCTTTAGATAATGGCAGTAAAGATGTAGAATTGCATAGCAAGTTTTTTGGTTGGGGTGTTGATGAATTTCAAAACTAGAAAGCAGCTTTAAACTGCAAGTTTAACTAACATTGCTGAGAATTGGCCATTCTAACACAATCTGGCATTCACAATTTGAATGTGAAGAGCATGAGAGCATTATCAGTCCAATCTCCTCCTGTGACATAGGACAAATTGCATCCCAGCCCTCATCATACTCACATGGAGGCTCAGAAAAACAAAATGTCCAGAAGTTGGCTAATAGGCTCAACTGTTTATATTTATCTGGCTCAACAGTTTTATAGCTTTGGGCTCAATTGAATGAGGCCTGTTCCTCTGGTGTTGTTATCTGGTAGACATGTTCTGGTCTATGTTGGTTCCTTGCTCAATTTATAAAGAAATTCACTGGCACACAGGACTTGAGCTAGCAGAGCAAGCCCTTGCAATTTTATTAATGCAGTAGTGCAACGTTTCGGGGACACGCCACTTTGTCAAGCATAGTGTAGATGTAGTGCAGACATCATTTAAAGCATGTTCAATTAACATATAATTAATCAATGCAGTGAAAAAAAAGGGACAAAACTTTGTATAAAAAGGTTCATGAAGACCAATAGAGATTAGTCATAATCAGTTCATAATCACATGTCCATTGTAGTGAAATATTGGTCTTTATGAACTTTTTTATACAAGGTTTTGTTACTATATACAATGTGATTATCCTTTTTACTTATTTCTGCAGACTAATAGGTTATTTTGCAATCAATATTAATTGAATAGGACTAATCCCTGTGAGGCAACTGCAATTAGTGTGTGAAGGCTGTGTACAAGTGAGGATGATATCTTGGTAAGGGCAGAACTGGTGGGAAGTAGAATATAACATAAAACATTTTCCAAAACAAAAAGCTACGTTATTTACAAAATACAAAAAAAACTTTCCCACTGTTTAGTGTGTGTGTATGATCAAGCCTTTAGTCGACAATCCCGTGCACATGCCAACCCAAAGGCTTGAAGGAAGAGAGGGAGACAGAATGAGGAAAAGGAACTACACTGCAAGCGGCATTTCCCAAACTCCATTACTGAGAACTGCAGGAAGCTTACTGTGTTCTTTTTTTCTATTGCAGGCGTAAATGCAAAGTTGTGCCACACTGAGGTCAGCCATGCTGTTTCAATACCCTGCTTGGATGAGCCAGCACGTGCTTTGTCTCCGATCATTGAGATCTAAGTAGGAAGTAGATCTAAGTATCTAAGTATTGTGGGAGGGAGGCCACCAACAACACTAAAATTCCCAATAATGTGGCCTGAGGGGTCTTGAGGGTCATTATAACAGAACTAAATGTAAAAGTACAATTTCTACTTGCAGATTATAACCTATGTTTTTTAGTACAATTTGTGGGGATAGAATAAGGAGATGGAAAAGAACAACAAATGCCATCTATATTCCTAAGACTAGCACACTTTCAGTCTCCAAAAACCATGGGTTAAAAAAAATTCTAGGAAAAAGGCCAACGTCACTCCTAAGAATTGAAGATTGAAGTTCACCCACTGTTATTTAACGCACACCCAGGGCAGTATGATAATCAGATACCCAACTATAGACAGGTTTTGCCTTCACACAGTACAAGGTTTTCTGATCTGATCTGTATATGTGGATCCATAATCATATAGAAATGTGTTTTTGTGCTATGGGACTGCTTCTCTTCAGCGCAGATGGGAAAACTAATACTCTGAATATCAATACATATTTGTTCAACAACTGCTGCCTCTGACAGAAAGTCAGAGAAATATTTCACTTTCCAAAACAAAAACAATTCAAAACACAC
Organism: Xenopus borealis; assembly: GCA_024363595.1. Lineage (NCBI taxonomy): Eukaryota > Metazoa > Chordata > Amphibia > Anura > Pipidae > Xenopus > Xenopus borealis. The sequence goes on from CM044445.1 coordinate 65,793,084, forward strand.
AAGTAAGTGAACTGATAAATGGCTTAGAAAAAAGGAAAATCTGTTTCTTTTTTCAATTTGGCCCCCTCCCAAACCACACAACTGAGATCTGCCAGAAGCTTACTGTGCCCCTGTATCATGGAGAGAAAATCAGAACTGCGCAGCATTGTTGGTGAAATAACCTCAGTTCTTTTTGGAATTTTTGTACGGACACAGAACGCTATGCACAGATAACGCCTTCACAATCTTACAGAGACTGAAACCATTTCAAAGACCAATCTATCCAAACAGTCTAACTGACAAATCTATAGGTGCATCCACAAAACTCTTTTTCAAATGTTAAAAAAAAAATAAAATAAAAAGAATCTACATTAGCAAAACATACTTTCAATAAGGTTATTTAGACTATTGCTATTCACTTTATACAGCTTTGTGATGTATTTTTTGGAATGCTTGTGACCTTGATATTTCTGTTTTTTCGAACATACCTTAAAGTGGTTGTTCACCTTTAATTTCACTTTTAGTATGAAATAGAGTGATATTCTAAGACAATCTGCAATGGGTTTAAATTTTTTATTTGTTTTGAGTATTGTATTTTTAATTCAGCAGCTCCCCAATTTCAGCACACTGGTAGCTAGGGTTTCCAAATAAGGGACCCCTTTTCTGTATTTGCATTAAAATATTTAAGCAGTTAATTGTCACAATAAAATTAACCATAATGTGTGTGAAGGACCTTGCATTGACCCTAACCCTAATTCTATGGACTAAAGTAAATGATTAGTAAATCTCTGTAAATCTCTGTAAAGTGTTATGGATTATGTCAGTGATATATAAATAAATCATACTAATACAGTACGAGTTTCTCATTGTGTGTACAGAGAATCCCCTCTTGTTTTTGTTTATACATTTGTGGGAAGTTGGCATATTGTTCCCTCCAATTCCAATGTGAGGTTACAGTGACATTTTGTTTTGTGTACTAACGGTACTCTGTTTATGCACTTCCAGCATTCAAGTAATTCAGTAATTGAACTTGTGGACATTCAGTTGAGCCAAAAGCCTGGCATTAGTCTGCAAAGGCAAACATAAAGAATATATATTGCAAAAATGCTTAGAGAAGCACCCCAAGTACATAAACATCAATTTTTTTTTTTTGGTGTTTAGATCCCCTATAACAGTTTGGACCAGTTTTGCCACATTACTTATTTGTAGTGTCAGATACTTTGTCACAACCAACCATTCTTTTTCTTTTTCCTCTGTTGTGCCTGTGGAATGCAGAAAAAGCCACTATGTGGGAATGCACAAGTAAATGGTTACGTGCGAGTGCCCTTACTGCCACATGCACATTCACTAAATCTAGTTTAATGGCAGTTCAGTTACCTCTTGACTTACCCATAAACCCACACAGTTTTACAATGAATGATACTGGGGCTTTCACTTTTTTTCCTTAGTCCCTTCCCCAAACACAACAGACATGTATTGTAAAAGAGATGTCTCTAATAAATTTTATGAGGGAAAGAACACCATGCTGTATGCCAGGTCTCGTTACACATTGTAAAGATGCTTTGTACTTTCATTAATCTAAATAACTCCATTCTTTGTTTTAGAACAACCAAACCCATTTTGGCACTTGTAGCCCCAGGTTGAATCATCCTGTCTAACTTTCATGCAACATCACTTTGGGTCACACAGAAACTGTATTTATTCACATTCCTCAGCTCTTGCTCAGGGGCCCAGTTAAAGAAACAGGTCCTGCATTTTATAGAAATAATGGTCTTGTCTAACATTTTCAGAGTCACACAATGGACTGTTATTTTTATCTTGGAACAAATCAAACAGGGAAGAGAGTTGCCTTTCACCAAAAAGGTGTCCCTCACTACCTGACAAAAAAAGATCTTACCAGGAGTCCAGAGAACTTGACAGGGATGCACTGGATTCTTCCACGAGGGATTTCTGGCAGCTCAATATGTGGCAGTAGTTTTTTATATCCAAAAGATTCAGCAACATTCCCGGTTCTTGGCTGTGATTCTGTCTTCTGATTGTTTCAGTTTCTGGAAGTTTATTACTCTTTGCACCAATGGCACCTTTACCCAGAGTGGCTTCCTTCTCTCAGGTTCTTTGGCAAGCCTTCAATTCTCAAACACATAACAGTACCCCGTGTTATCCCGTGTGTATTTCTAGCTGCATCCTTGGTAATGAGTATTCTATCCACCATCCTTGACATATATTTTGCAGCTGCCCATGATGCTGTTCATTCAAAGCCTGGTGTCTGTACAAAGAATGATGTGGTATACACAAGCACTTGATAACACTCTCATTTGCTGCTCTTTGTGATTTACTTCAGTGTTGCAAAAATAACTGAAAAATCCAACCACCAAATATTGTGCTCTGTCCTGCTGCCAGCCAACCATACTCTGAAGCCTTTGTCACATGTGATGATAGACTGTAATTGCGTCCATAAACAAAATAAGTTGATATCTCTTACTAGCAAAGTTCTTTAAATGTTCACTATTTTCAAGTATATGTCTGCATTTGCATACATTCATTTTATGTGAAGAATATGCTCTTGCTTGCAGTAACATCCAGCTGCAGACCCCACTAATACTGCTCGCTTTATTACAAGCCATTTTCAGGAATACATAAATGAATCCTTTGCTTGTCCAGCTCAACTACCCCAGAGTAGTGTTTCCCTGCGCACCCCAGTCCCTATAAACAAAACAAGGCTTTTCAACTCACAGTACTGAACAGGTTTTCAGCTCCTGCTCTCCAGTCTCCACAGAGTGTGGGTGTGTGAGACCCAGCAGGCCACAATTACTGCTAATTACACCTCAGGTGAGGCAGATGTACAGCATTAACCCAACACACGCTGGTGTACAGCAAGGCACAGGGGATTCATGTGGGCAATGTATACTTCCAAAGCAACATATATTTTCATTTGGGGGAGAACTTTTGTATTGTTTCCTTTATATTTTTTTATTTTGTTGAAAGTAGTCTCATTGAATTATTCTACAGGAAACTGTAATAAAAATCACAAAGTTTGCAAAGGTCTAGTAACCAATATGAGGTTGTGTACAAATGACCAGTAAAAGCTACCTGCTGGCTGGTTGCTATGGGTTACAAAACCAGCAAATACTGCACATTTTATTACATTTCCCATTAAGGTTTACAAATAAGGGTGGTGATTCCCTTAGTGCCCTTACTTGCACTATTGTATGTGTTTTGGGCATTTTGATATGCATTCCATTCCATGGGAATATATAAGCTTATAAAGCCCATTCTTTCCTATTGTACCTGTACCTGGTGAACTGCTGAATGCAGCTGAAACACAACACACAGTGGGACTCATTTATCCACACTGGGCAAATTTGCCTATGGGCAGTTACCTATAGCAACCAATCAGGGATTAGCTTTTAAAAGACAGCTGCAAGTCGACCGTCGAATGAATGCAGCAATCTGATTGGTTGCTATGGGTTACTGCCCATGGGCAAATTTGCCCAGTGTTGATAAATGACCTCCAGTGTCTCTCTGTGTTTAGCGTTGTGCTGTGACTTCTGAACAACTTAAAACAATAGGCTCCATTCCCATGTGGAGGAAAGCATAAAAAAGGCACCACACAGGAATGCGTGGATAAATGCCTAAGGGTAGAAGTACACAGGCGTTTTTCCATCTGATACTGTCTGTTCCAACGCGATTTGAAAAAGCGCAGATGTCACATCGGATGCGATAAAACTAATGTAAGTAATAGGAATGTCACACGTAGAAGCTGATTTCGTCCAAGACATGACTGTCGGATACGAACGCTGCATGTTGCATCTTCATCTGTCGCGTCGGACAAAGTCAGCTTATGCGTGCGACATTCCTATTACTTACATTTGATTTGTTGCATGCGATGTGACCCTTGCCCTTTGTTGCGTCTGAACGGATGTTATAGGATGGAAATCGCTCATGTAGTTCTACCCTTAGACTCCTTTGCACGTCAACAATTGGTTGGGACTTATTTGGCTCTCTATAGGGCTGGAGATACACCAGTATGCAACCTGTTATCCAGAATACTCAGGACCTGGGGTTTTCGGAATAACGGATCTTTCCATAATTTGGATCTTCATACCTTGTCTACTAGAAAATCATGTAAACATTAAATAAACCCAACAGGATTGTTTTGCCCCAAAATAGATTAATTATATTTCAGTTTGCATAATGTACAAAGTACTTTTTTATTATTACAGATAAAAAAGAAAACATTTTAAAAAATTTGGATTATTTGAATAAAATGGAGTCTATGGGAAATGAACTTTCCATAATTCATAGCTTTCTGGACAACATGTTTCCATATAATGGATGAAAAAAAATATATATATATACATCTGAAAATAAAGAAAACAGTACCAAGGGTCTTTGCTGAAAAACTATATTGTATTGCCCTGGAACCTGACAAAAAGAAGGTTAAGAAGGACATATCTAAGCAACCAGTAGCACAACACTGGACACATGAACTAGGGTGTGTGGCCCCTAAGGGATTGAACACTGTGCTTCACTTAAACTGCTTAATCACCAATAGATTTAGAATTATAGAATATATAGAATAGAATTTCTGGAGTACCATCATTTGTTTCTTTAAGGGGTTGATCAAGCTTTTTTCTATGACTATGTGAATAAAAAACATTTTTTCGAGTAATTAGATGTTGAGAATAATTATTCATTACAATTTGATACATTTGAATACATAGTAATCATTTTGACAATATGATATGCGTTACAATTGTTTTCTAATTTCTATTTATAATTTCTATTCAGGCAATTGTATGGAGAAGATTGTTTTTAAAGGAACTTTTTAGCACTTTGATAACACTAATTTTAGCACTGTATTTATATTGTATCACCTGATATATGTTTATAGATCAGGGGGATTTTATTGTAAAATATACACTTGCTAACTGATGATCTGCTGGTCTATAGCCAGCCATACAAGAGTTAACTACACTGTGATGTCACTGGCCCACAACTAACATTGTGGGTGGAAGCTATTTAAGTGGTCATTTGAGAAAGGTCCCAATGGGGACGAAACATCGGCTGAGCATACCATGCTATAATATAATATATTTTTTCAGCAAAGACCCTTGGTGCTTTCTTTGTTTTAGATGCATGTGCTTCTATTTATGTGCACAAGGGCAGCTACTTGGTAGGTGGTGCTGTCCTATTTGAACTTTATATATATATATATATATATATATATATAAATATATATATATATATATCCAAGACAGTAAAAAAAAAAAATAAACAACACATTTTTACTTCATTGTCTTTGTTGCTGGGTCCCTTTACTGCTTTGAGCTACAGCAGCATATAGCTTATAAGAGAGAAATACCAAATTAACCTTTTTTGGTTAAAGCCAGATGGTGTCACTTTGGTGGGATCTGATGGTGATCTTCAGTTTACTGTGATTTTAGACGGGGTTCCCCTTTAAGTTAACTTTAAGAATGTTATAGAATTCTAAGCTACTTTTCATTTGGCCTTAATTTTTCCTTTTTTTTTTTTTATAAATTTTCACTTATTTGCCTTCTTTTGGTTCTTTCCAGCTTTCAAGTGGGGGTCACTGACCCCATCTAAAAAACAATGCTCTGTACAGCTACATATTTGTTGTAATTGCTACTTTTTATTACTCTTCTGTCTTTTCGGGGCCATCTCCTGTTCATATTCCAGTCTCTCATTCAAATCAATGCATGGTTGCTAGGGTAACTTGGACCTTAGCAACCAGATTGCTAAAACAGCAAACTGGAAAGCTGCTGAATAAAAATTTAAATAACTTTAAAACCACAAATAATAAGGATGAAAAACAGTTGAAGATTGTCTCAGAATATCATTCACTACATCATGCTAAAATCAAATCATAGGGGAAGAACTCGCCCGTATGTAAGGGCCCTTATGCATTTTGCTGCAACACGCAGCATTTCATCTGAATCTGGCGCATCAGTGAGTACCTTTCTGTACAGGCCTCATAGAGAAAAATGGGGGTCTGTTAACTCATGTGTTCCTGTGCTACCCTTTCCACTCTGGCCTAATTAATACTCCCAAACTTCTCTCAATGTTTTGTCTCAGTCCTACATCCTGCCCTTTATGGATCTCAGCTGATTTTGATTTCTTATGTTTGTGGAAAGAAGTGGGTTAACATCCATCATTTTACAAGCTTTTCTTGTGGTGAAGCTAAGTCAATTATTTTGGGCCGTGGGCCAGGCCTGCAGATTTATTAGGAATAGGGAGGGCATATTTAATTACAAATGATTTATAGAGTGAGGACTGAGTGAAGGTTTGTCATATTCAAATGCCGTTCGGGGAACACAGGGCTATATTTCCACAAGATGGATGCACAGGTGGGGCAGTGCTTTCAAGTAATGTAAAACATGTTTTCTTGCCCAAGCACATGTACTGTCAAAGACAACAGAATATATCTCCCACAGGAGGAATATAGTATGTAGGGAGGATTGGTGAATTTGTTCCTGTATGGGTGAAATGAAAAAGGCAGTACACATTTTTGTGTGCCCTGATTAGGTAGGGGGTTATGAGATACACATTACTAAATGATAAAAGTAAATTCATTTAGCAAAGGCATTGAGTCCATACAGAGGGATTATTAGGCACCAAAAGATTGAACTGAGTTGTACCATTTATGCTACTGGTGATACATTTTATGATATCATCAAGACCTCTATGCTTTGGAGACCTCGCCTCTCTTCTGTATAAGTATTTGTAATGGAACATAGAAAATGGCCGTTGTAGAAATAACTCTAATTTATCTTAGCACTGGCATCTGCAATAGACCATGATGTCCTTCTGGCTTATTTTATTATATGTCAAGTATCAATTGTAACACACCCAATATCAAATGTTACAATATATTACGATATAATGAGTGCTTATAACATTTTGTGGTCCAAATGTTGTCAGCATATTTTAAAATGCCCCTACCAATAAAACGTCAGCATTTAATTTTAGTAAACCAGTTCCTTTATTATGAGTGGCCCACTTGCTGTGTCGCACTGATAAGGTAGTTAGGAGTGATAATAAAGGGTTAAGTGAAGTTGTGGTTGAGTAATTGACATGAAAAGTTAGACCCGCCTGCCAAGATTCTTAATTTACTGCACACACATCACTGAGTGTTGAATGCAACATAATGACACTTTAATAGACCAAGCATGATCAAATGCCAGTAAAAAGCATTGTGGGTAATGACCCAGACCAAATGAGCTTAGTAATGACTTTCCCTTATCTATTTACCTGTGCCCACTCCAGAACAAACACAACACACTGCAGTGTGGGATGAGGTCATTTGGGATACACCAAGAGGCTTAAATCACCCCGACACCTTCATTACATGTGTGTCAGGTTGCAAAGAGGGATTAAGAAATATGACTGCTCAGTGTTATCTTAAAAAAGTCGAGTTTCTATCAAGCGTTTTGAACAATAAATACTGCCTCCTCCTGCCTGAAGCTAAGGTTAAGGATGAATTCCTCTGAATGTGGGAAGAAATGAACAAATAAAACTCAAGTTTTTTTTTTTGTAGGGGAGAAATTGTTAACATACTTACTGGAGGTAGGTTTCCCACAGCTCTCAAACAAGGACCACTTATTAAAGGTATGTCTAACTTTTGGAATTGCAGTAGTGGTTAAACTGCAATGCCCAGAAGTTGTAATAACTGTTGACAAGTTGTAGATTTGATAGTTGAGTACTACATTGTAGCTGCATAGCTTTGCTTTCTCGAGTTTGTGCATTATAACATTGACCCACAGAAATCAATTAAGCTTAATTATATACAGCTACAAGTAAAAGTTACTAATCACACAGTGTGTTATGTAAACCTTAGCATCTGCTTGACAATTTATATCATGTTACGATGGCAGAAAAACAATACAAAAAAAAAATGCTTTTTACCAGCAACAATGACTTTCACCCCCAAAATCCAACTTTGATGTGCATACTGGAGAATTTAGCATCTAAACTTGGTTCAAGGTAGGTCTCAATGCTGCTGTAAAGTCACTCAAACATGAACATTCTTATACTTGCATTTCATCTGCAACATATTCAGTTATTGCAGTTATTTGGCAGAAAGCACTATTTCCCTATTGAGTGGTAGGGAAATTCCCCGGAACTTAAACTCTTAAGGGTAGTAAAGTCAGACATACCCTTCAGGGTTTAAACGAGGGGGAATTTCCCTACCACTCATTTGAAATGAGGAAGCGAGTAGTGAAATGTTTACAAAGAAAACTCAAAAAAGTACAGGTATGGGACCTGTTATCAGAATGCTCAGGACCTGGGGGTTTTCGTAATATGGATCTTCTTACCGTATCATAGTAAGCTACAGCCAAGTTTATTATCTCTAAGGACCCCAAGGTCCTTTTCTATTATAGATTTGCCTAGTGCAGTCCAGTTAAGGGTATAAGCATATTTTTTCATCCCAGGTGCATGACTTTACATTTATCAACATTTAATCTCATCTGCCACATAGCCACCCAGATATCCAGTTTGTCAAGAACCTGCTGCAAGGATGTCACATCCTGGATGGAAATAACTGGGCTGTATAGTTAAAGCGATATTGACACAAGAAAATAATCTTTTTCATTATCTATCCTGACATTGTCTTATAATGCTATTTATAATTATGACATAAAAGTATTTGCCTGATGCTTTTACATTACCTTTCTTACTATTCTGTTCCTCTTTGAGGGGGCTAGCATATTTCTACAGCAGTAGTCCGTTAGCATTAGAAACTCTAACTGACAGGTTAAGAAGGGACTGTCAGGTTTAGCAACTTCAAGTGAGAATTACTTAAAAAGCAGAACTAACAGTGAAAACATGAGCTATAGGTAACTTTAAGGGGCAAATTTACTAAAATTCACCTACAATCCCTTGAATCCCCTCGAAATTCGATAAGCATTTGACTATCGAATGCTAATCGAATAGTTCTAGGCTGTCTTTTTCCTCGATATTCGATTTCTCGATGAAATCGTTTAATCGAATAACAACCGTTTGATTTCAAGAAAAAATCGTACTTTTTGCTGCGAGTCTCCGAAAAATTTGTACGATTCAAATGATCGAGGAGTTCGATCATACGAATGGCATTTGAGCAGGTGTTTGCAAAAGAAGCCTATGGGGGGATTCCCATATTCTTCTATTGGTATTCAGTAGGTTCAATCTGGCGAAGTAGGCATTCGAATAAATTTTAAAGTTAAAATCCTTTGATCATCGAATGGTCGCATGATAGAATATCCGATCATTCGATCTATGCGATAATTCGAATTTTCGTTATTCGATGATCGAAGTGGCCAAATTTGCATATTCTATCCTCCGAAAAAAACGTACGATCGGAATTCGATCTCTTTTTTGTAAATTTGCCCCTTAATGTAGATTAATATTTTCAAAAGAAAATTTTTTGTGTCAGTATCACTTTAACAAGTTAAACAAAAGTGTACCCACATTAACTAATTAAAAAACATTACATAACCCCAATAGGCTGGTTTTGCTTCCAATAAGGATTATGTTTACTCTGAGAGTGCCACATATATTCCCAATTGTCTCCATACTTTCATACAAAGGTAGACGCAATGTAAGTTTAGTGGGAACCCAGTGTGGAATATAGAATGCAGGCTGTTCCTATACAACTAAACCTTCTCCAGGCATGCAAACCAAACTGTTACATAGTTTCACCAAATTCAAGCTTTTCTGAAGAAAAAACCTCAGTTTGTATAGTTCCCCACAAGGTTTTCAAGTTGATCTGACATCAAGGTAGTCAGCTGCTACTGTGAACCAGTCAAGAATACTTCAAACAGATCAACATTTCTTTTGCAAATAACATTTTTTCAGATTGCTCTGGAAACATGATGCCTAGATCACTATATACTTCACATTGAAGTGCACTTCAACCTGTTGACTTTTCCCTTATGGCTGCTTAATCCATCAGATGAGCAGAATCCCTGGACAACTGAAGCACTCCCCACACACTGATACACTGCTGATAACACAGCTGAGAACTGTGCTTGAAGCATATAAAGCTATTTGTGTTCTAGTCTGCGAGTTCAGACAATTCAATTAGCCTGAAGAAAGACCAATTAAAAACATGAAATATTTAAGGTAATGATAGATGATAAATAATATTATATTTTGGGCCCAGGTGGTGTAAGTATGTGCAGGTTATGAAACTGCCCCCCGAACTAGGACATAGAACATTGGTGTCATTTGGATGCTCCAGGGCTCAGTGTACTGTGTGTGTTTATTCTAATACATAATAAATGAGATTTGTTACTAAGTTATTTCAAAGGGAGTAGACAGCTCACACAGCAAGGATCCTAAGGCTGAAATGTATTGTAAAAAGATAAATCACTCAGATATTCCTCTCTTGAATAGCTTATTTGAACTAGTTTTCTTTTAATTTGAAGCAGGCTGATATATAGTACGATATATTGGGGAAAAAAGCATGAATGCAACTAAGAATTCTATTTTATTGCATAGAGAATACCTGCCCTGTCTGTTTTCATGTTAATTTAATTACCCCAGTGAAGCATAACTGTAACACATGATGACTATGGAGTGGTCAGCACATTGTTGCTGCAGTGGGTATTAAATATACAAGCAGCATGTTGCTCATGAGTCACATACCATAGTTTGTGCACCAGATGGAGAAGGGTTACAGCATCCAGTACTTGTCTGTTTCATGGATACAGTTGTCCAAAGCCAGTCAGTGACATATGCACACATTTACTAGTAGCTACTTGCCTGGAAATATACAGGGGTCACAGACATTCCACTATTATAATTCCCACACTAAAGTATCTTTGCCATCTGCCTGTGGCCTGCTACACACACACAAACACACACACACACACACACACCTTAGAACAGCTCTCACTTGTGGGGTACACTCATGCCATTCACACAGCTCAAGTATACAGTCAACTATAAATGTGCCATTAAATGTACAACAGCATTATTTCTTCAGGTTAAACAAAAAAGCATGCATGATGGTTTTTAATAGACAAACTATAAGGGCACCCCCCTCTGTACACAATTTTCACGGTAGCTTCAGTGGTGCATGATCTGCCGGGGGTCCAATCGCACCCCCTTCTCCCCCAGTAGTCATTGGGGTAAATTCATCAAAGAGTGAAGTTCCGCCACTACAGGGAAATTCCACAGCTCTCAATTAATTTCTATGGGATTTTGCAAGGCGTATTCATCAATGGGTGAAGTGAAAGTTCACCCTTTGATGAATACGCCTTTAAAAATCTCATAGAAATGATTTGAGAGCTGTGGAATTTCCCTCTAGTGGCGGAACTTCACTCTTAACTTCACTCTTTGATGAATCTACCCCTATGTCTCTAACACTACTGCCCAATAATGTATCATGAGAACTATTGCTTTAGTTAGTAAAGCTGTCATTCAATTATGTATTGAAAAACATTAATGCCTTTACTATAGATGCTGCTTTCAAGAAATGAGTTCTTCACACCGGACAACACATGTTTTATGCATTATGGAAAAAAACACAGAGGGGGTAATTCATAAACACTGGACAAGCTGGCTGCCTGTACATACAGATTTTGGGGGAAATTAGCTATGGCAGGCAGGTAAGAGTAGGATTTGGAGCAGAGTGGTGTGGGGGGGGGGCTGGTTGCACGTTGCACACCAGGGCCCACCCCCCTCTAATTACGTTACCGGGTTCTCACAATACAGGATGGCTTCCACACTCTGGAAAATTCTGGACCCTGCTGACTTTCCCCTCTGGGGATACCAGTTCATCGGCCTCTGGCCTGCCTCACCCTCTGGCTCACCTCACTTTAGACTCTCAGTCACCTGGTCATGGGAGAGGGAGCTCTGCTCCTTGCAGTGGCAGACAGCACCCCCAGTCCCTCTGGGAATTCCTAACACAGAGAGGTAACCTTCCTAACACTCTCACTACAATTAAATACCTTTCCACAGGACAGCCTTCCCTGGAAAGTGAGCTTCAACATGCAAACTGGACCACTGGAATGGTTTGCCTATAGCTTCCAGGGCCAGACAGCAACATTGTTTAAGTTTAGTAACATCTCCCTTGCAGCTCTCTCTCTTACTTGGGAGAAATTAAAGGCAAAACACACCTTTTTTACACTTTTCCTTGGGCACTCTACCACAACCCCCTTTATTAACAAATGTTCAATAAATAGCCCTTGTGCTGAACATATGTTTTGCCTTGTTTTAATGACAAAAAAAACCCATATTTTTGTTATTTCTTCAGCTAAACAAGAAAACCGAAGCTACTCCATGATTGGGTGAAGTCTCAGTGCATAATCCTTTCCCTTCAGCCTTTGTTGTGACTGCTGTCTAAACTATGTAAGGAGACTAAAAGGCCCAGATTTGTGGCAAGACCACAAAGGCCCAGGCCTAGGGTGGCAAAATTTTAGGGGTGGCATGTCGCCCTGCCGCACCCTAAGGAGCACTGGGTGCTCTGGTGTTTATATATGTATATATGCCTATATTGCTGGAAAAGTCATAAAGGCATTAGCACCATAAAATGTAACTTTGTAAGCTTATTATCAATGCTATTGCTCATATCTCTGATAAGTCACATGTTTTCTAGGCAAATCAATACTATTTTGTTGAGTATTTGACTTTATGTTAGTTCACCTAAAGGTCTGTTTTGCGGCATCAACAATACAGTTCTTCTTATCTCCTTTACAAAGAAAGGTAAGTAGCAGGGAAAACCTTTATTTACTGATATATAACACAGTTTAAACACAGTTATAACACTGTATGGCTGAAGAATTCCACAACCTTAACTGCCATTTACAAAAAAAAAAACCTTTCCAGTCTTACTGAATGTTCATAGGCTGGACCATCCAATGGAAGAAATTGCAAATGTTTAAATTGACTGTGTAAATGTTGGTCATATTACATATAAAGCACATTTTCTATGAAGAATAACCCTTGCCAAGTGTATTAGCATAATTAGTGTAACTAGAAGTGATAAGTCTAAAGCAACTGGATGAATGAAAACATGTATTTACATTAGGGCTCATGCTTTTAAATTCACCAGAAATCCTTTTTGGAAATCAACTGCATCCTATAATGAATCAGGGAAAATGTACCCCCTCCAAATACCATGCACCCTGAACGTTTCAATAGACAAGGATGAAATATTGTGGTTATACTTTCTATTAGAGAGACTGCAGCCAGTCGACTGTAATTTCTAAATAAAGCACTAATTTATAATTCAGATAAAGCTTCACAGGGCTGTGAGTGTTACAGAATGGTTTCCATTTTAAATGCAGATGTGAAGAAGATAGGGAAGATTCTAGTAAGACATCTAAGTGGGGATAGGAAAAATGAACATAGCCAGCCTTCTATGAGATAAGCAGGTTAGCATCCAAATAGCTGTGAGTCTTTACAGATTGATTTCCTTTTTAAAAGCAGATGTAAAGCTGAGATTTTGGCAACACATCTAAATATTTGGGAGCGGTAGGGTTTGAAATTCATCTTATACATGACAGTAAAATATTAATCTTTCAAAAACTTCTGTGAATATATGACAGAAAAAAGGAAAATGTTCAGTCTTTTCACTCCCTTGTATACTAGTAGATACTGTATATACTACCTGCATATACACAAGTTTGCATCTAAGCATACAGTAAGTATATACACATGCACATATTTCTCTGTTAATGAAAACACATAGGGGCAGATTTACTAAATTCACATTAATTCACATGAAGGATTCGAATTTTCAAAAAGATTCGAATTCCGAATATGCAAGTTAGGCAAATTCGACCATCGAATATTCGAATTAAATTTTTTTCAAATATTCGAAAATTCGATGGTCGAATACTTCCCCTTTAAATTCGATCACCTACTTCGCCAAATTAAACCTACCGAAATGGGGATCATTCCCTAAGAAGAAAATTTTGATCGATCTCTTAATAATCGTTTGAATATTTGATTAGAATTCGATCGAATTGCGCTAAAAAAAAATTCGAATTTTTTTTAATTCCTGGTTGAATTTCCAATTTTTTTGCATTCGAAATTCGACCCTTAGTAAATCTGCCCCACAATGTCAAAATTAAACTTAACCTCTTATGGTAAAGAAAAGCAAATCCTGTATGTGCTGTTTTTGCTTTATGTGCCTTTAAATTAAAGATTATTTTGTGTGAAATTAGCATGGCATCATGATGGCTTATTAAAGTTAAAATGATTAGTATTATAAACAACAGGCCTAATCTTTAGAGGATTCCTTGGGAATCCTTTATCAGGAAACCTGTTACCCAGAAAGCTCCCAATTACAGAAAGACCATCTCCCATAGACTCTATTGTATCCAAATAATCCAAATTCTTAAAAATGATTACCTTTATCTCTGTAATAATAAAACTATACCTTGCACTTGATCCCAACTAGGATATCATTAATCCTTATTAGAAGCAAAACCAGATTAATGGGTTTATGTAATGTTTAAATGCTTTTCTTGTAGAGTTATGGTACCAAGATCCAAATAATGGAAAGACCTCTTATCCAGAAAACCCCAGTTCCTGCGGATTCTGGATAACAGGTTTGGTGTTTTTGTAAAGCTTTTGAAAAAATACTGCATAAATGTTTGCTTTATACATTAAGGTTTAATGTAGGGATGCACCAAATCCACTATTTAAGGATTTGGCCGAATCCTTTGTGAAAGATTTGGCCAAATCCCGAACCGAATCCTAATTTGCGTATGTAAATTAGTGAAACAAGGGGGGAAAGAGAACTGAATGAGCAGCGCATGGCTTAATAAAAATTTGACATCCTTGTTTCTTTCAGATTCAGTTCGGCTGAATCATGCTGAAAAAGGCAGACTCCTGAACTAAATCCTGGATTCTGTGTATCCCTAGTTTGATGGTCTTGGAGGAGGATAAAATCATTTATAGTAAGCTGTTGTCAGGGGAACACTTTCTACGTTGAGTAGGGTCCTCAGTGGTGTGTGGTGGTGTTTCAGAACCAATTATATTTATTTTGTTCATCAATGATTTGGCATTCAGTGGCATATCTTCCCCACAACAGGAAGGTAGGTCACTATTCATCATGCTGTGGTCACTGATTTATGCACCAACTGAACTTGCAAGATCATTGGTACTGATCTGTAGTATAAACCATGGCACTTCATGCAAACACTTTTAGGGCTCTGAGTTGGATGGCATGGGGTAAAATACTGAGGCTTTTTACAATACCAGCCACCTATATGAGGCTTTATTAGTCTCCTGAAAAGTTTAGAATACGGATGCTTATTTTGTCAAATAGCAACAGTTTTTAATAGCAAAAACTAGCCTGAAACTAATTATAGCACTAATAAATGCTAAGTTTCCATGTGTTGTGTGGAATAATTAAAGAGAAGAAACAGGATGTTTGTACTGTTGCCAAATGATGAAATGCCTGGGATCAAGCAAAATGAAAAAGGATTGGGGAGGCCTGTGGCCCCCAGGTTATATGTCAGTTTTTTCTATTTTTTATAGTGCAAAACTTAAACTCACAAATTCCATATACATATAAAGATCTGAAAAGAATAAAGTTTCCAGGACCTTAATCTATGACTTGCACATTATAAAAGTAAGCAATTATTACCCCTGGAACAAGTCTACAAAATATTCAGTCCATATTTTATTCCTATGCCTTGGTCTATGGTAATTAACTGAGCATTCAATTGCCTTAAGCATAACAATTTTGCTTTAAACACTAATCAGCAAATGTGTGACTAGCCCAATACATTTCCTTGTGCATAAGACCAAATTGTAATGTAGTCTTAAAGATGAAGTGGAGGGTATATAGAACCAGGTAACCTTGAACAAACCAAAGGATATTAAACAGAGTTGAAACAGTGCTGGTATTTTAGTACACACAGTCCTTGGGTTCCCTGGGTGCTAGAAATATGGTCTATTGTTCTCTGTGGTACTGATATTTCAAGTCATGAGATTCTGAAATTCTGGGATCATTACTCACATTATAAATCTGAAGGAGAGCTACGAAAATAAAGACTATCGTTGATGGTACATGGAGTGCTTTGCATCTATCTGAAAAGCTTCCAAAATCACCCTTTCCACTTCCAACTGACTTAAATGGAAAGACTTCAGGGCATCAGTACTTTTCAGGCTGAAAAGCACCAGTTTGCTGCGTTAGCACCAATTAAGGAAAGGCCCATGTTGTGGCCTGCATCACTGCTGCTCCCTAACTTGTGTCTATATATTTTCAATATCAAATGAGATAATTCTCAGCCATTATGTATCCTGTTTCTTTGGTAGAAGTATTAATTGAACTTGTTAAATGGAAATTCTGCTACTCAGCAGCTAAGTCTACCCGATTTCCAGCGCCAGGTCCTTAATACTCAGTTGGAGGGACAGGACTGGCCCAGGGATGCTACTTCCATGAGGCAAGTTGAGAAAATAGCCTCAGGTGGCAGCATCCACAAGTTGCGACTCCTGGTAACTTTATGAGCCAAAATTTATGTTATTGAGCCAGAAATGCAATTGTTTTAGTGCAAAGAGTGCAAATGGACCGTCTCAAGTGCAGAAAAGGTAAGCGCTAGAGCACAGGAGCCACCTCAGTGAATAGAATCACTCCTGCACTTAGAGGGCATTACTAAGTCTTTGTAAAGTCTATACATGCATATGAACATAGTAAAATAGTAACTAAGGTAAATTACTACAGTTAGTAGTTGCCTGATTAATTGTTAATTGATTCAGAGGAAGGCAAAAATGAACCCTCTCCAATTTGCCTCAGAGGGAGAAAAAAATCTTTCCTTACTCCAAGATGGTAATTGGACCAGTCCCTAGATCAAGTTTGTACTAAGAGCTATCATAATCCTGTATTTTCTCACTTGTAGCAGCCAATACAACCACTTCAGGTAGAGAATTTCACTGTAAAAAAAACCTTTTTGAACATACAGTATAGGGGCAGATTTATTTTGTGGTATAAAAACGGTGGAATAATTTGCCAGACATCGCTGTGTAAAAAAACACGTAAATATAGCATAATTTTTTTACCCGCTTTTTCTTTGAGCATCTTCCACCTCAACTTACTTACAAAAGTCTGAAGCAGTGTAATATAACAGAGAAAAATTTGGCATAGATATGGCATAAAATAAAACACACCTTGATAAAGTCACCATTTATGTTACACAGCTTTTCACACCATTTGTTTGGCAAATTTCATTTTACACAGAATAATAAATAAGCCACTAAAATGGAACCCACTTTCTTCTAATCAGAATAAATGCTCTTGTGTCTGCTGGAAGGACCTACTTGTAAATAAAGCATTAGAGTTTATTACATTTTCCACTTATATAGTTGTACATTGTTTTATATATATATATATATATATATATATATATATATATGCTGCTTATAGCAAGTCAAATAAAAGAGGGCTCAATAAAGAACCCCATGGGACCCCACTAAGAACCCTACTCCAAGTAGAGAATTTACCCGATCCATTGAGAAGTGTGAAGTAACAACACTACTAAGCCCAACAGAGTTTAGAAAGCAGTCGTTGAGACACAGTATCAAACATTTTGGCAAAATATAAATGGATCACATCTACAGCAACCCCACAGTCCAACTTACTAACTTTACCAAAATATACTTTTGAATGTGATCCATTAACAATCCTTCAAATAACTTGATCACAACAGATGTCATATTTATGGGCCTATAATTGCGAGCTCTCCAAATCACTTTTCAAATATTGGAATTACAGCAGCTTTCATCCAATCCATAGGTACCATACCAGATGAAAGCGAGTCTGAAAAAACGAAACTTAACTAACTTAGTATCCAAGGGTATATTCCATCTTTTAAGTCCCACGTCCTTCATCAACCACTGACTAGATTGAGCTGAGCCAACAGTGCAACTATTCTGTGGGTCTTGAAACTTTGACTCCTCAACTGTGTACGCTGAATAAAAGAACTGATTAAGCACATTTGCCTTTTCTGTATCCTACATTATTTCCATTATTTAATCGAGTCACACTCTCAACTTGCATCTTTTTACTTTAAGCCAAGGGCTCACAGCACTGTTCTCTTTCTGCATATTTCTCTGCAGGGTGACAGAAGCAGATCTGCTGTTTGAAGAAAGGCCCCATTTGGGCCTTAGTCATAGATCAAAAGCCATGTGATCCTAATGAGGACTTTTTGTACTCAAATTGTGGATGGTGCCGTTCCTTTCTTTACTGTATTACAAGTTGATTGAAGTGGACAATGTATAATGTATAACACTTATTTGTTCAAAGTGGGAATGACTGGTGCGTGCTAACTACTCCAGTTAGGTGTTTTGCATTTACAAACATACATTTAATACTGGTACCAGCTTCTAAATACATGTGGACTTCCCTGCATTGCCCCCCATTTTCCCTTAGTATGGCCACTACCTCATTTAACCTATTTTCCATGTAATTACTCACTGTTCCTCCTGCCTAGTTTAAAAGTTGGAGAACATAGGTAAGGACTGATTCTTTATCATTATCATATTGAGGCCATATTAACCTGCCATTATAAGCTGTTAGTCAGTACTAGCAATACTCATATTACCTTTTTTAAACCAGACAATGGTATAGACAAACTTAAATAAGCACATGCCCAAAATCAGTTTATGTCCTCACAACCCAAATGCATTGAGCAGACATGTAAGATATGGTAGATGTTATACATTATGCTTTTTATTTTTTAAGTTAAAGTTTATGTATTTTTTCTTTTATTATTACTCTTGATGAGGGAGCTGCGTCCATTTTTGCCACTATGTACTATTGTGTTTTTAACTCTGGGACTGACTACATTCTTATTTGTAACTTCCTTGCCAACTATAGTTTCTCCTTTTGTATATATAATTACAAGGTGTAGCTGCCTATCGTCCCTATCTGCCCTAGTATTTGTATTAAATGCTTTCCTTAGAAATGAAAAACACTCAGGATCTGGAAAGAAGTCAGATGTTCCAGATAAGATCTTGTTGCATGGAAGATGAAACCTTCATTTTGTCAGAGCTTGGAGGCAAGGAATCTGTGTTTGCCAGCTGTGCTTCTGGCTAATCCTTTATAGTTTAGACAGCTGAGTTGCTACAGGTGTGACTGAGCCCTGTGATGTGGAGACACCTGCTTGGAAACTGTAAAAAACATCATGCAGCTGATGGGCTTCAAAAAGCACATCCAATTGCAAATGACTAGTTCATTAACAATTTCTAAACACAAGGACCCAGTTACATGTGTGCACAATGGCAAGATATCTTGATTACATGAGAGAAGTAGGAATTCACCCTCTGCTAATGGGTTTATTGCCACTCATTAGCTTATGTACAGTATATTGTATATTAACATTAGATTAAATTGTATGTATATATAATACAGGAACTGTATTGAATACAAATCTTATTACAAGTCATTAGGATCAAAAAATTAAAACTAGTTAAACCACCATTCATCACCTTAAGAAGGAAAAGCAATGAAGTCAAGCTGCAGTTTAGCTCTTTTTCAATAAAAGTTCAATGAATGGTACTTGTGCTGAACATATTTTTAGCCTATTGTTTTCATCATTAAATATCAATGGGTTTTGGTTTGTGCACTAGGGAATGCAGCATGCCTTCCTGCTAACAGTAACTGGTTTTATTATTGTACTTTCAAGGTGTTTAAATACAAGCTTGATGCACTTTGGTGATCAATTTAATGCTGACCTATTTATTTGAAATATTACAAGAAAAAAATGATGCCAATGAAACAAGAAATGAAACAAGAACAAGTAGAGTTTATTTTATAAGTTTCTATTAAAATACAAGAAGACCGTTTGCTGACTGATACACATAAAAGCACCATATGGTGTTTGGTCGGGATTTTTGAATGTATTGACAGTTGTGTGTGGAATATGAGTGCAGCAGAGAGGTTGTTCTGAGGTGAGCAGTGATCATTAGCACGAAGTGCTGAGCAGCTGATGACTGACGTAACATCTTCCAGGTACCAACAGAGTATGAGTCTCTTTCAATGGAGCCCTTCATTTCTACGTCAGAACCTCCACTGCCAGCAAATCAATGTGTCTAACCTCTGCAGCTCAACATTTGGAGCTTCCTTTCTGTAGCTGAAACTCTGCATAAAGTTCATTTTTTACAGATTCCTCTCTGAAGCTTGCATTCTGTTGCATCCATGTAAATCTTCCCACCACTCTCATGCGTGCCTTCTGGGCTAATCCTCTAAAGCTGGCATTCTCAGCTATAGTACTCAGAGACAGAAATTCAAGTTTTCTAGATATACTTGACTGAGCAAAGATGATCTGAGTCCTTTAGCTACATCTGTATTATAACAAGTGTTTCAAGCAATTTAGGGCAAAGGCCATATATACCTGAATGGCAGGATGGAAAGGGTTAGAGGACTGCCCTCCTGCTGAACAATTTCACAGGACAATAGAGGTAGCGGATCCAGAAATCAAGAACTGTGATGGTACTTTGCAGCCATGTTGCTGACTGTGCACAGAAGTAGTGACCATCTTAATTAGCCTTTCTCTTAGGGAACTGCTGGTGTGGTTGTGTGAGAGTGCTGGTGCTTAAGGAAAATGTACTTGTACTATGCTTAAATAAAAATATAAACAAAAAATGTACTATAATATATTTCAAAGACACTTGTAGAACATGGGAATATAAAATAAAGCATATGTCAATGACTTAAAAAAGTTGGACATAAACAAATGCTATGTTCTATTTATCATCATGAAGTAAACCGACATGCATACCATGAGGTCAGACAAGTAAAGTAAAAAAAAATCTGCACTTTGTGGTAAAGTGAAAATTCATGTGTAGCCTTATCATTGCCAGAGAGGTACTGAATAAAATTACTGAATCGCTACCAAACTGTTTTTTTTTTCCGTAAAGAGGCACAGTGGTGATTTGCCAGTTTGTTGCAATAATAAAGGTTTGCGCTTATTAGCTAAAGTTATACAAAATTATGTAAATATGAATTAGACGTACATATGCTACAGTACAATATGATATCTATACAGTACACATTGCAAATTATACAACCTCTTAGAAGGCTGGATGAGCCTAGTCACAGTAAAAAAGTCTGCACACTTTAACCTTTGTTGTTTTATGGCCCTTAAACAAGACCAGGTATTGGTGGGAAGGTCTATGAAGTGCATTCTTCCTTGAAAATAATCTATTCTCCAAAAAAACTATATGCAGCTAAGTCTGGTTGATACAGGCTTAGTTTCTACCTGAAGTACTGACCATTATGGGGTAATGTAATAAAAAGTCTTTAGAAAAACTCAAAGTATTTTTCTACCCCTCTGTCCATGGGAAAATGACTGCTCTGTAATATAAATTTCTAGCTACAAGAGTTATTTTTACAGTAAAACATTGCTACTTTAATTTGGTATTTAAAAAGGACTGGTGTGCAATAGAATATTTGGCTGATGAAGAATATTACATTGTGAAATGCACTTTTGTTCTTACAACTGCACTGTTTTCCACTGTTAAAATGGGGAACTGGGATATTTTCCTGCAAATTTCCAACAAATAGATTATAACAGTTTTCCTAACATTCTGGAAAATTTCTGTAACTTTTCAATTGATTTGTTAAAAATTAACAATTTCACTCATTTAGGAAAGTGTTTCACCACACTTATTTTGTTCACCAGGTTAAAAGAGTCGGATATCATTATTTTGTATGGCAGTTATATTAAAATGCTGTGCTAAACTCTGTTAGGTGATCAATTCCAAAAATTGGCAAAAAAAGAATGAGTGCTGAATTTGTTTTAATACAATGCATGTCTATGGGGCAACTTTACAGGGTGGCAAAATTTGTTCTGCCTTACCAATGCTCATCAAACATACTGTAAGGCCGATAGGGGGGACAGTCTGCAATTGCTGGTAATTTTATACATGTTCCTTGCACTGAATTGGCTGTATTAATGAACTGGGTGTATTAATTATATATATATATATATATTAATTATATCATACTGTGGCTGAATCATATTCAAAGATTCTTCTTTAACAATATGCGCTGTAACTTATAGATTGTGATACAAATATTCAGCTTCAGTGTTGAAGTATTTGTAGTATGCACAGATATACAGTGCTGTACAAAAATATTAAGATTCTTGAGCAATTCTCTAATTTTACTAAACCCTACACTGCATTTGTAAATCATCTGCAAATCATTATTATAGTTTTAGAATGTGACATTTCTCTTTGAAATAAAATCTGTTTCCTTAAATATTAATTCTATACACTGCAATTTTTTCTAAAGCTACCATATGAAGCAATAACTTTGATGTATATACCATTTGTGCATCAGCTTTGGGTGCATATTTTTGAGTGCAGTTTTGGTGCATTCTTCCTGCCAGGTTGTCTCCAGGGTCCTCAGATTAGGAGGAAACCATTTGCACATGACTTGCCAGAGTCTATTCAGATATATTAGAGAAATGGTCAAATGTCTAGATACTTTTACATAACACTGTATGATGCACATAGTTGACAGCATGTACCATGGAGAAGAATTTCATAGTCTGTAGCAGAGTAGCCTTAACTTTGGGACTGCTCCTCAAGGATGGCCAAAACAGTGGATGGTGGGCCTTGTTAGACCTAGGAAGTGACTAAGAATTGTATCACACACACAAGGGGGATATTTTGAAAACCTCTGGTCTATAGAATTACAACTTCACTATGTAAAGTAAGCATGCCGACAGACTCAGAATGAACCTTAATGAATTCTCATCATTCAGCTTCCCTGACAGATATGAACCTTAAGGCCCCCATACACAGCTGATAAAAGCGGTCGACAGATCGAGTCGGCAGCTTATTGGTCCGTGTGTGGGGCCATCCGACGGGCTTACCCGATCAATATCTGGCCTTGATCGGGCAGGTTATAAACACCCAGTCTGATTGTGGGCACATCTCTGCGTGCATGGGACGCCTGTATCGCCTCCATTATGATCTGATCGTTGGGCCCTAGGGCCCACGATTGGAAAAGCCCGATATCGCCCACCTCAGTGTGGGCATATCGGGGATATCACCAAACGAGCAGGTCTCCCTGTATATGGCCACCTTAAAGCTTGACCTAATTATTATGCACTATGCACAGGGAAGATATTTATGGCTGTGTTTGCGTTGCTATGGTTATAACATTATAATACAATACTGTATTTCTATCTTTTTCCCTAAATATGAAGGAAATCTGCAAAATCTTTCTCCCTGGGGAGCACAGAGCATTTCTTGCTTATTGCAGCTGTTCTCATTTTGAGGTAACTGTTTACTTTCTAAATCCTCAGCACTGAAGGTATTGTAGAATTATGGTAACAATAAATTATGTAAAAAAGTAACATGAGCAACAACAGAAAATCAGAAAAATTTGCAATAAATACATAGGATTTCTTCTAGGTCTGCAACAAAATGGTGTTCCCTTGGACACAGACCAATAGATTCCTTGGATTTTTCTATATCTGTCAGGTACAATCTATATCTTTTGTATGATCTTTTCCCTTCATGATGATTTTCAGATCGTCTATAAACTCTTTTCAATTTCATCATCAAAATCATTTGTACTTTCTGTATTCTTATGGGGTTTTTTCAGTTCCAATCGGTTCTGCACTTGCAACAGATATTTGTCAGAACAGCGTGGGTTCTGATATTAGGAAGGAATGTATTTCACACTTCTGGGTTTTGAAGTTCTGCAGTAAACTTTGTGTGATTTGTAGTCTTTCTTTTGTCAGTATTTCCATTTAGTTTTTATCACAGTTTCTTTAACTGTCCAAAGCATAGACACAAATACTGGCAGAAGTTTCTACCAACTGGTGGCACCTATTTCATCTCTTCCCAAAGCTAAGTTCCAGCCATCGGCGGATTTCGTGGATGTTGTAAAAGAAAGGCCCTTTGCCTCCCAGATATACAATCTTCTGCCTCTGTACAATACATACTCTCTCAAAAGAGACACCATAGGCAACATTGGCGTTATTGTCCATGCAGTCAGCAACAACTTGGCATTGTGAGGGGATAGAGAAATGTTCTAGAAGCTTGCTGGCAGCTGCGCAACGTTCTTCTTGGCTTCTGTGTTTCTTCACTTCATAGGATGTTGTACCAGGAGCAGCCCAACCATCTGATGGATGTGCCTCGTCAATGTACACCAACACAAAGTCGGCAACACTAGAGAACTCTTCCACCAGTTTGCTGAAGGCTGGCAGCTGGCTTATGAATGGAGGTCAGGTAGCTGATCCAAAATTGACAACAAGTGGACGCTCTGAGCTGGCAAAGTCTAAAAGGTGGCATTTTCCTGAAAATTTTCTTTGTACAGTTTTAGAAGTTCTGTTGTTCGACACTTGAATTACATTAGAATTTGGAGCATCTTGTCCCAGCTTGACCTACTCAAGACAAAAACACAAAATATAAGTTTGTTTTACACCTTTTTGTTTGATAAAAGGTAGAGTTTTTTCTTGTAGAACATACTTTTAATCTTGATATTATTTAAAACACACCAATACAACAGGTGGAAAAAGAGGTTAAATCAGAGGGGATAATTATGCATTAAAGACAGCTATAGCGCAATTTGCCCATTGGTTTATTCCATGACCTGAACATATCTGATGTGTCACACAAGTGCCTTTGTGTTATGTCACATGTATGACTGTCCCAAATGTAGAGAGAGAGGCATCTACAGTATGACAGCCTAAAATACAAAACTATGAGTTGTTTAACTAGCCGGTGCTGCGAATATGCCCTGTGACATGGGGCAAAGCAACAAGCACATTTTCATATCTGGCTTTAGGGGTCATTTAGCATATTAATACAGGTATCCTGTAAATGTATGCAGCAGGTATAGCAGACATGTTTAGCATTTGCATTAGTTTCTTTCTTGCTTTTGTTTGCAAGACACCATTTCTGTTACTGACATGCAGCTTGATTTTTCAACTACTGTTTTCTTTATTGCTATAGGTATAGAACAATTCCATCAATCCATTTGGTCAATAACCAGATCCTCCACATACAGAAATTTACATGAACCAACATCAAACCTTAATTTACAATAAAATTACACTGAAATTAAAGCACAGTTGTCATAATAGCAGTCAGTAAGCAAAATTTGGATGACATCGGTCTTACAGTGTTTTTAATTCACATGGCAAAAAGTGTTCATATTCGATTTGGTCAGTGTTTCGACCTTGCACAGAACACTGTCATTTGGTCAAGTCCTGGATTCAGTGCATGTCTATCTACCATAAACCTAAATTCGTGTCAGTTACATGTGCATAACATTATTTCATATTTAGAATATTATGCATGAATGCCTTTGGCTATAACAGTCACTACTCTTCTGGGTAGGCTTTTCACTAGATTTTGGAATAGTGATGACCGGATTTGAGTCTATTTAGTTGCAAGAGCATTAGTAAGGCCACTGATGCTAGGAATCAAAGATGCCTCACGTTCAGCTTCAAATGAATCCCATAGGTGTTCAGGTGGTCTGAAATCAGAGCTTTGTGCAGGAAAGACAAGTTCCTCCACTCCCATGTCAACAAATCCATTCTGTATGAACCTAGCTTTGTGCAATACTGTGCTAAAACAGCAACAACCCTTCCCCAAACTACTGAAACAAAGTAAAAGGAAAGGAATTGTCAAGCATTTCATATTATGGGATGACGGCTTAAGGATTGCTTTTCACTTGAATCATGAGCTCTAGCACAAATCATGGAAAACAAGCCATGGAGGACGGACCTAGACCATTATCCATTCTCCAACAAAATTGGTATTATGCGTTCAGCTAGTTAGTGACCTCCTTGCATCTACCAAACTCTTCTCCCTCAAAATGCAAGATGATACAATGCCATTTATGACACCAATGTTTTTTTCCACTGTTCCACTTGCCACTGTACATGGTAATGTTATGATTGCTTTCCTCAGATCATGCATTTAAACCATGACACTTCCTACTAATGGCACTTTTGCTTCCATTGCTTCTGGAGACAGTATGGAAGAGTGTTCCAAATAAAGGAACACTGAGTATACTGCATATTGTGTCAAGCTCAGGCAAGGGACTGCAGCTTAAAGCATGTGCTGTGAATCAACAGAAAAGAAGGTAGAGAGCTACTGAAGGTGTCTAATGAGGTAAAGACATTCATTGCTAAAGGGCTGAAGTTGACTTGTGTTGGTACAGAAGTCCAAAAACATAATGTATAGCATTTTTATCCTATTTGTTAAACTGTAGATCTCAGTTAAACTGGAAGAATGGGTTTTATGTTGACATTTTTTGCAAAGTAATATTTCTAGGGTTTTTCCCCTGCATTATAATTTCTGTTTTAAATTTGAAGTTAAGTGAATTAAACAGATTGAGTAAAACCAATAAAATGTATTTGGATCCAACATGTGGATTGAGGCGTGTATGACAAGCAAACAAGGTTTCCAGTCTACCTGTCACACCACAGGTTAATATTTATTACTGAAATGAAGCCAGAAATATCAGCTAGTAAATTCACATCATTAGTGAGGTTGAAGGCCCCTTAAAACTGCCTCAGCACCTGGTTTTGTAAGACAGGTCCCTACACCGTTCCAAGGTCACATATTTGAGAACATAAATCTGCCACCTCCCTTCCTGCACATCACAGGAGCTTAGACTCGAATGGATCTATGGCAACTGCCTTAATGTTACCTAAGTAGAATATACTTCTTATCCAACCTATATGTATGCTACACTTGCACATTTACAGCAATGACAAAACAACTGGCAACATGGACACACAAACATCAACATTTGTATATCTTCTAAAGTTTGACAGCACAAAAATTAAAGTTCTGCCAGAAATTACAACTGTGCCAATGTTTAGAGTTACAAAGCCACATATTTCTGTAGATATCCCTTTATTATAAATCATAATCGTTTATATGATGTTTAATGGCTAAATGTAAGAGTTCCTGTAACCATTTGTTAAAATTAAGCCGTGTTTAGTTGGGCATTTGGATTCAGTGTTATGTCATTTGTTACAGCAAGTGGCCTTTGCAAGGAAATTCATTAACTTGCCTCTGTGTGAAACTTTTCTGTGTAAGGGAAAGACTGCATATGCAAGTAATGGTTTGTGAAAGGATGTGTTTAAGTGCTTAACTGTGCTTGTAAGAGAATAGGGGAAAGTGCATATATCAGTGTGAATGCACAACAACAATACCTGTGAGTGTGGAAAGATGGTTTATGAGAAAATATGGGGAGACTGCATCTATTGGGTGTTTGTGTAGTATTGTTAATGTGATTATAGGTACCTAGCATGAAAGTCTGAAGACTGGAGATTCAAATAAAGCTTTACATTTTCTGGCATGTAGCTCAATCTCCGCATTACTAAATTGTTTCCATGTTGATGGGATGTTGAATATAAGGTGTAAGAAATACTATGCAAACGGGATGGCTAAGGAAGGATATAACCATATAATGAAGTGTAACCTTATAGGAAATAGTACAAAGCACCTAAAAGCCTTGTCTGCTTATAGTGGAATGCTTGTGTACTCAACAATGTTCTTTGGAACAATAGAAATACAGCTTTCACCAGGTATCAAACAGGACTATGCCATGTGTGGTCACATTTGAGATGTTTAGATGAAAATGAAATGGTAAAATGGAATAACAGTACTCAGAACTCTACTGTGTTGTCATGCCTGATGTGGTTTTCAATACAAAATGCCTTGAGCTTGTGTGCTTCCTCTATTATAAATGGCAACAGATTATAACTTCAAAGAGATCATACAGGTTTGACTCCATGTTCCTTCTGCATAACGTATATCCTTCAAGCATATTTCATTTAACCAAAAAGGAACTTGTAAATTAGATTTTTACAGGTATGCTGTTCTGCTGGTCAAGTTCTCTATAATCAAAGTTTCTGTTGGGCCTTCTAATATTGCTTGGCTCTTGGAACCTTTACTATCATCTTTCACACAATTTTAAGGTTTCATGTCTATTAATATAGCAAATGGATCCAATTTATATCCCCACTGTTTTCCACTGCTGTTCAGTCATATGTCAGGGAAAGAAGTTCAGAATTTTGCTAACTGAATATACAAAATAATGCTAGCCACACGGAAGAACTGGAGAGTATACCCAAGGTCCCTTGTCTTCTTATACGATTTTAGCCAATGGATAGCTGTTCTCATTCTGGCACAACAGTGCTACAAATTAGAGTACATTACTATCCACAGTGCCTTAAAAGCCTTTTTTGAATGGGAGACTATTTAACCACATATATGTCAAAATGATACCTAGGTGTGAAATATTCATTCAGTTTTTCAGAAAATCTGCCTGTAAGCTAATTTTTTGTATGCGTGTGCAGAACTGCCAGAATCCCAACAGCTCCCTGGACACCATCATCTGGGAGAGGGAATGAACTCCCAGCTCTGTCCAACATGACTCAATTATCAGCTGCTCAGTTCCTGACCCCGGAGTGTGGCCAAAGCATTTCCATCTGACTCCCTCCTCTTGGCTTATTAGCATTCGTTCTGTTCTCACGCTCTGCACAAGGTTTGGAAAACTTTTGTGAGAAAAGCACTTAAAACTTTATGGCATCGTAAACACAAAAGCCATTGGCACTGGGTATTTTATGATAATTTTTTCCTTCTAATGTCTTGCTTTCCTGTTTCCAATATACAGTATGAATCTAAAACCTGACTGCAACATGCCTCCTAGGGAAAAGAAATGTATTTTGTCTGATACAAAAAAGGGTTAACTGTGGTCTAATTTTCCATATGAACAAGGGACATTATATCCAAACCAAAACTGCTGTATTTTCACTTAAAAAAAAAAAAAGACTACTGTCTATAAGAAGGGGAAGATGAAGCCAAGCTCTGCTCTCAAGTTCAGCTCTCCAAGTTTCACAGCTCTGTACAGTAACCACACTAATTCATCTTGGAAAAATGGCATTTTAGATCATGGAGAGCGAGAAAGAGGAACGCCCCTGTATTGCTTAGTCCAAAACATGCAAGATCCTCTAACGATCCTATTGCACACAATGTTTCAAGTACAAAGAACAGGTGGATGTAGAGGTCAAGAAAAAGATATCTCTATACATAATGCACACACTTGGACCATTTTTGCATTCACATATAAATTCAACTTAATGATAGATATAACATGTTAACATTTATTCATATAATTAAAAATATCCTTACCAAAGAGACAGTTAGAGAATAAGTTGATGTATACATTAAACATATACAACAGGACTTCATATTTTCTTAATCTAAAGTTCTAATGAAAGCTCCTAGGCTTACAGGACTAATAGGAGCCAATAACTAAAATTTCTAAAAAATAAAGAACATAGGCATATCTAAACACACTCTCACCTGGCAATGCAGGCTACAAAGCATTAGCTGTAGGAAGATGGCCATAGCTAAAACACTGTTTGGCAGATCACACTCATCAAACAAGTGGAATTTTCTTCCTTATTCCTCTGTTTATGATTATTATGGGGTGAAATCTATGGAAGTATAAATGTGTATGTATTTTTTAATTGAAAATGGTTTATTTTAGGTATGCCTTATCACCTTATCAATCAGGTCCTGTATATAAGAACAGGCTAAACCTTTAAAGTATAGTTTCTTTTTCAATAAGCACCTTTAGAATGCCTGACATTTAACTAAATTTACCTGTGTCTGTTATAAATTGTTAATTCATTTTATACACAGCTGTCTATCATTTCCATAAAAGGGTAACTTCTGGAAGATGAAGTGCCTGAACAGCATTGCTTTACCATGCTTTCCAAAAGAACTAACTGATGATTACATTCTCTGGAAAGCAAGCTAGTAGGACTTTCCTGCATAGCGGGTTTCCGAATTGAACAAATATTTGTATAACTAGCATCATAACAAAGGTAATCTGGTAGCCAGAAAGGAGACAATGGCTGCCATCAAAAGTACAGTCTGGTTTCTTAAACCTGCAACAACCAGCATCTTGCATCTACAAACTGACTATCATAGGTTTCTAAAATGTGTCAAGGCAGCTTCCACTTTGGGTTATAACACTCAGCTTTCCAATTTAAATTATGTTGAATTTATATAAAATATATAAATATGTAGGTAAATAAATTCCCTTCTACAAACTAAGCATTTACTCACAAAACATTTTAGTCTGAACTCAAGCAGTAGTTACTACTATCATGAGAACCATCTACAAGCATTTTAGTTTCCATCTTCAAGGTCCATCTGCCAGCATCCCTGATCCCAGTTAATATATTAACTACAATGAATGGGCATTTTAAGTGTAATCTTGCAATTGCTATCATCCAATATAATTTGCTGTCTAACGTTAGGAACCATATTGGTGGTAGATTGATGCTGTGAACAAGCACCAGAAGAGGTGACTGCAGCTACTATTTATCAGCATACTGCATGCATTCAATTAACTCATCAGTCATTAACAAGAAACATCTAAAGTGCCAGATTTATCAGATTCCTTTAAACTATTTCAATGCTGTCTTGGAAGTCTTGTAATCTGTAGTCAGTAACATCTCCTTCCACAAATGTTTTACAATCCACTGCTTACTGTGTATATTTTTTCAGTCCTTTATTTAAATTAAGCTATTGGAATTTCACAACGCAAAAGGCATATTTCCAAAATATGATTATCATCCAAGATGCCACCAAAATTTAGATTCACTCTCTCATCATCTTATGTATTGACTACTGTAAATCTCGATTATTCCACCTCCTCCTAAAGGAACTATAGCTTCTCAAGTTGATAATAAATGCTGCTACCAGGCTCATACACCTTAGCAACTGCTCCTTCTCTGCCTTGCCACTCTATCAGTCTCTACATTGGCTTCAAAGCAGTTCACAGCTCAGCTCCACCAAACATCTCTAGAAATATTTCCAGGAACTCACCAAGCCGCTTCACCACTCATCTGCTCCTCAACACCTTTCTCATCAGCTCTTCAGATACTAGAATTTAAGACAAGGGCTGTATTTCTTCTGTCCCATGTTCGGTCTGATTTTCTCCCAATTTCTCTGGCATTAAAGGATCTCATACACAAACATTTCTTTAGAGACACTTACCCTCATCTAGCCTTGCATTCATTCACCATACGCTAGATGCTACTGCCACCTGCTAGATGCAGTGCTCAGAACCCTACATGACCTCCATTATGTAGACATGCGGTATATTTTTGTTGATTTTAAAGGCTAACAATGCAATCAAAATTACATTTGTATTTTCATTAACCTTTTTAATTTAGCTGACCACACTGCATTTGTAATCTGTTCTGAATACATTATATAGTAGCAAAGAGACCTATATGTTGGCTGAGTACAGAGTATAAATCAGTGGGAGCAGTAAATAAGGGTAGGAGCTAACTGTAAATGAAGAATTAATCTCTGCAGCTTCAGAAACATTCCCTAAATTGCCCAGAGGATCAATATGGAGATGGGATTTCCATTTACTGTGCTTCACTCACGCCATCAAACAACAGATGCAGATTAATTGTATATATTTAATGAGTATATTTAGGGGCAAATTTACTATTATTCCCCAAAATTAGCTTGACCAAATTCGATAAGCATTCGACCATCAAATGCTTATCGAATTGTTTTATGCTATCATTTTGCTATACGATTTCTCAATGAATTCGTACGATCAGATACCGATCGTTCGATTTCACTAAATAAAACTGTGAAATTTCCTTGGAGTGTCTGAAAAATTTGTATGATTTGAACGATCGAACGCACCAATCGTACGAATGGTATTCGGGCAGGACTTAGCCTCAGAAGCCTATGGGCAGTCGAATAACTTAAATTTTGATTCCTTCGATCATCAAATGATCGAATAATCGAATATCCGATCATTCCATCTATTTGACAATCGAAGAGGCCAAATTTGAATATACGATTTCACGTAAAATTCATACGATCGGTATTCGATCGAACTTCGATCATTTCACTTGAATTTCGTAAATTTGCCCCTTAGTGTATATGTATTTTATAATTAAAAAGCCTTTCAAGTTCTCCAAGATGGCTTCATTGACATATTTATGATGAATATTCCCCAAGAACTCTCTATATTTTCCTGATCTGCTGCACATAAGCACACATTTTCCAGAAATACCTGTGTGTTTGGTGCAGCTTCCCATTTTAACACACCCGAGTTTGAAGAATATAAGGACACATTTTAAAGTAATATGGTTACATATACCCAACTTTCACCCATATGTATTCTGTAGAAAGCCTGCCTTTGGGCTCATCATTTCTATTATTTATTGGTGGGCAATATATCCACTCTTCACAGACCATCCAATGACAGTATTAGTGACATATATACTGACTGGCTTTACAGTGCTCCAAGGTCTTGTACTTTTAGCTGACCACACTGCATTTGCAATCTGTTCTGCATATAGTAGGAAACGGATATACATGTTGGCTGAGTTTAAATCTTTGGGAGGAGTAAAGTTCATGACACATATGCTGACATCCTGCATGCCATGGGTTGGCTGGAGCATCACTTTATGACTTTACAGTCCCTTTTACTTATAAAAAAAAATCTGTCCAATACACAATACCCTACAGTAGCAAATCTTATAAATGAGATAATGTACCCAACCCACAACTTTATAACTGTCTGTGCCCTTACATTTATCAAAGAGCTGCAGAAATATTTAGAACTTAAACATAGGGGTACCTACCAACCAAACTCCTTGTTATATTTGATGACATATGCAAAAATATGAATATTCACTGTAGGAATATGGTGTGCACAGTAACTGATATGAATTGTGGCTGCCACTAGAGTGTGCAATTGAGGCACAATGCCTCCAGTTCCAAGTTGCAGGTGAATTTTTTGTTAGTGAGTGTGTGGGAAATGGAGTCATGGACATGGACTTGAGGTGGCAGAGTTTGGCTTCTGCTACTGCTGCTGCACAGACTTCTGGCTGTTGCCCATGAGGGCGTTGTACAAAACTGCCAATCACAGTCACTACCGTGCAACTCTGGCTCATATTCCCCTCCCTCCACCACATCCACATGCAAAGTATT
This sequence comes from Xenopus borealis, assembly GCA_024363595.1. Classification (NCBI taxonomy): domain Eukaryota; kingdom Metazoa; phylum Chordata; class Amphibia; order Anura; family Pipidae; genus Xenopus; species Xenopus borealis. Next base: position 65,826,048 of record CM044445.1, read on the forward strand.
ACAAGGGACAGGTGGCAGAGACTCAAACAAAGGGTTTGACCAGTCACCAAGAAATAGTATGGAAAAAACACAGAAGTTTATTCAGTGTCACGTTGACTTGCCTGGAGCTAGTTAGAGCTCGCTGTAGATATTATTATGGCCTGGATCTTGTAAAAAAATGTATTTACCAAATCCTCTTTCAGTATAAAGAGGTATAATAGCTCCATTTATTTCTGCACAGGCACCAAACCCATATCTAGACACGAGGGACATCTAAGTCCTTTATTTTAGGGGGGTGTGGTGAGACGTATTTTGTTGCAGATCAAGTAAATATTCTGGCTGCAATTCCCAAGTGCCCAACAGCATGCTCATTGGCACCCAGACTGAAAAGAGTTGCTCAACATTAATGTGTATCAAAACAAAACAGGCAGATCCTGCTGTTATTTGTGCTGATGTGCGATTAGTGGCTGCCTCTCCTCCCCCTGACAAACATTAACCCAGCCGCTGGAGCTGAACAGGCTGGTACATTTTACAAGCAGGAGTTGAAATAGGTTACAGCAGAGTTCCTCTTGCAGCAGTAACAAGCACAGCTCCCTGTCGCCTTCCTCTTATGTTTACAAACACCATCAGCAAAATGGGCTGCCTGGAAATGTTCTGTGACACGGCGGAAATATGAAAATGACTTGTACAGACATGTTTGTTTTATGTAGGAAGGTTTTGCGTCCTCCTAACTTATACACATGCCCCATCCTAAACAAAATCTTTTATACCAGTGTTGTCCAAACTTGTGTGGCCCACACATGAAAGTTTGCTGGCTGAAAGCTTACCTACAGTATGCACGAAAGCTTACCTTGTGTAAGCTTCAAATGGTATTAACTGACCCTTGCATTGTTTCAACCTCAAATTCAGACAGCAAACTCCTGTATTGATCACATGTGTAATCCCCCTGCATTGTTCACACCTGTGACAGATCTATTGTTCATAACTCAGACAAACCTCAAGGGGCACTAGCATTGTGTCACTGTATGTAGCACAGTTTGAACTGTTCCTCTTAGAGTGGTCTCAATTGGTTTCCCTGTCTCCTGCTGTATTCTGCCATCCCTATGCACCCTGTGGGTGTCATACTCTGCCTGCCCTATGCTCCCTGTGTGTACCATACTCTACCTGTCTTATGCTCCCTGTGTATGTGCCATACTCTGCCTGCCATATGCTCCTTGTGTGCCATACTCTGCCTGCCCTATACTCCCTGTGTGTGTCCTACTCTGCCTGCCCTATGCTCCCTTTGTGTGTTTGTGCGCCATACTCTGCCTGCCCTATGTTCCCTGTGTGTGCCATACTCTGTCTGCCCTATGCTCCCTGTGTGTGCCATACTCTGCCTGTCCTATGCTCCCTGTGTGCCCTACTCTGCCATCCCTATGTTCCCTGTGTGTGCCCTACTCTGGCTGCCCTATGTGTGTGTACCATATTCCGCTTGTGGAAGGTGAACCTGGTTGTTTTTTTTTTTGCATTTGCACTCTTGTAAGGGGTCTCCAATGTGTTTAATCATGTGCTGGGGGGTGCTGTGTTATCCACAGGGAAGCAGACATATGGATGTAAGCGTGTCTAAATATGACTTAGAAAAATTGTTTCACATGAGTGATATCCCTGCAGTGAGCACCAAACATTTTTTTTTTTGGTGTGCTACCACCATTAATGTGGACATGGTCTTAAAAGATTTGGTGTAATTTGGGTATTTAAAACAAACACTGGCTTCCATTATCAGCCCTCAACACTGTTTTACCCTGTAAGCTTTTAGGAGCAGGGCCTTATTTCCCTCCAGTACCAGTATTTGTATGCTTGTTATATAGGCTATTGTATAGTACAGCACTGTGGAGTATTTTGTGTTTTATGAATGTTATAATTTCTCAAGTTGTACATTTGCCAATAATTACAGCTGTAACATGCCTATGAAAATTGATAGATCAGCTTCCAAAGAGGTTCTGCAGCAGACATCTACAGTTTAGAGTTCATAATAATTTGTACAGATAATAAAAGCCATGAGGCTCTATTCATAGCAATGGGATAAAAACAAAACTGAAAGTAACAGCAGTTCATTTACTACAGAACTATTCATCAGCACCTAATTGGGAGTGGAGGGAGGACCCTACTGAGGACACAGTCCCATGATTAGTTAAAATTGCCCACCTGTTAGCCAGGCATTGATCTGCATCATGCATGCTTTTGTTGTGGTGCTACTATTAGACATTTATATACGATTGGACTAAAGCCAGCTAAGAAATGACTGCAGCAGAGAAGGAAATATTAACACTATTATCTTACCCTGAAATAGAATCTCCTAGTTATGAATGAGTGTATAAGGATAGGATGGCAAGAGAAGTTTAGCTGGCCAAAAAGGAGGCAAAGAAGCAGAGACACTCTTACAGAAGGAGTATTTGGGGGCATAAGGAATATTTGAAGACAGGAGTAGTGGGAGGCAAAAGGAGTATTTTTTAGGCAGAATGTGTACTTAGAAGCCGGAGTATTCAGAGGCAGAAGGAGTATCTAGAGACAGGAGTATTTGGAGACAGGAGTTTTCAGAGGCAGAATGAGTATTTAGAGGCAGAAGGAGTATTCAGAGGTAGGAGTGTTTGGGTAAGAAAAGTATTTGGAATTGAATTATCTTGAGGGAGGAGTATTTTGAGGCAAAAAGTATCTAGCGGCAGTAGTATTTGGAGGCAGAAGTAAGTAATTAGAGGCAGAATGAGTATTTAGAAGCAGAATATGTTTTCAAAGGCAGAAGTAGTATCTAGTGGCAGGAGTATTTGGGAGCAAAATGAGTATTTAGAAGCAGAATGAGTATTTGGAGGCAGAAATATGCAAAGGTTTATGGAGTATTTGGGGGTGAAATAAGAATTTAGAAGCAGAAGGAGTATTTGGAGGCAGAAGTATTCAGGGGCTGATGTAGTATTCAGAGGCAGATGGGGTATTTAAAAGCAGAAGGAGTCAGTATTTGGAGGCAGAAGTATTCAGGGGGTGATGGAGTATTTGGAGGCAAAAGAAGTAATTAGAAGCAGAAGGAGCCATTATTTGTAGGCAGAAGTATTCAGATGCTGACGGAGTATTTGGAGGCAAAATAAGTAAATAGAAGCAGAAAGAGACATTATTTGGAGGCAGAAGTATTCAGAGACAGATGGAGTATTTGGAGGCAGATGACTTATTTAGAAGCAGGAGTCAGTATTTGGAGGTATTCAGGGGCTGGTATCTAGAAACACAAGGAGTGAGTCTTTAGAAGCAGACGGGGTCAGTATTTGGAGGGGGGAAAGGAATTAGAAGCAGGAGTAGAGGCAGAAGTATTCAGAGACAGATGGAGTAAGTATTCATGGGGCTGGTATTTAGAAGCACAAGGAGTGAGTACTTGGAGGTAGAAGGAGTATTTAGAGGCAGAAGGTGCCTGGGCTTTCCGGGCGTACCTGCTTGTAGGCATCCAATAGGAAGCTGTTCCACACACAGCGCAGCCCTTCAGGGGTGAGCATTCGGCGCCATTGACTCTGGCTGGATTTGGAGCGGTTGAGTTGTAGGAGCACGTGTTTTACTAGCACTACAGAGTCGTACAGAGCCAGGAACAGGCAGTTTGAGAAGAAACCTGGCAAGATCTGCAGGGTGATCAGCAAGTCCACACTCAGCAGTCCCATAATGGTGGCGTGGGGTCCCCCCTCCTCACTCAATGCCTATCTCTCTCACTCTCTACCTGAGGGTCAACCCCCCTCCCTCGTTAGTGACAAAGGGAAAGCGGCAGAAGTGTAGTGAGAGGCTGACTGCGAGCATAGAGAAGTTGAAGTGAAGGGGCGGAGGGGGGAGTAGAGAATGCGAGGGAATGGATGGTGCGAGGGAAAAGCAGGTGTCTGTGCGACTAGTCCGGAGGTAGATGCAGAGAAGTCAGCCTGCCAGTGTTGAGCCACTGAAAATTTCAGCAGATTTCTTTATTTCTTGTCAATTCTATAAGAAAGACGTTTCCCCAGCAAGCCTGCAGTACCAGGTGCAGGGAAAAGTTACCCACACTCCCCAACTCCTGTGCTCTCCCTCGGCAGCCTGAGCCTGCATCTGCCTATGTCCCTCAGCTATCTCTTTATGTCCCCTGATTTCCCCCTCTGATTCCCTCCCTCCCCGGAACCCTTTTATACAGTCCCGGGCTAATTGCTGCAATAAGAGAAATGAAAAAAAAGTCTAATCTCGCTTGTGATCTGCTCTTTGACGTCAGGGTAGGAGAGGGCATTGCTTTGGCCGTGGATGCTCTGAATAGGGAAAGAGTCGCTCAAAACTTGCAAGGCGGGACTTTGTTATTAAAGGACAGGATAAAAAGCAAACCCCTCCTCCCATTTATACATCTCCCAGCCTGCTGCAACAACTCCCAGGCAGCTGGCAGCCTTCACCTGACGCCGGGTGTACAAAATGGGGCTGAGGGAGGGACAATCCTACAACTGGATGGAAACGAGTGGGACTGCTTTAAACTGATAGAAGAGGCGCCTCTTGGTAACCATGGTTTCACCTCATGGCACCACCGCAGGACACTTACATTTAGCCTTTGCTTAGAGGCAGCTGGGACCCTCGTTGTCTGACACTTTCTTTAGAAACCTCTGACCCATGTTTATTGGCACACTAACATCACCCAGATGCTGCTGCAACACCTCTTTGTACACCTGATATCTGGGACATTGCACACTGGGGTCCTGTCAGCAGCAATATCATTTCCAAGACTTTGTGGCCAATTTTCTTTACCTTGAAACAAAAACACAAGGCGCATTTATGTTTCACCCACCCTTTTTAAATTACCTGTAAGTTAGCCTATAATACACTAGGAACTATCTGGCCACAGTATTGACACAAATACAGTGATCAATATTATTATTATTAATAACCTATGTTAATAGAGAGCTGACCTCAGGCCCAGACTGGCAATCTGTGGGTTTTGGCAAATGCCCGAGGGGCTGCTATGATGTGCCGTAGAAAGTCAGTATTTAGTGGGCTGATTGGGTCTCTGTGTACCTGAAATGCCAGGGCTTATTTTAATTCTCAGTCCGGACCTGAATCACTTTGCAGAGATCATTCATATCAGACCCTACCCGCAGGAGCTTACAATCTAAGATCCCTATCACATTCAAACACACTATGGACAATTTTATACAAACAAATTTAACCTGCCTGTTTTTGGAGGAAACCCACAAAGACTCAGGCACAACATACAGCAACATAAGCACAAGGCTGCACATACATGCACGTGCTCAAAGCCATATGCATGAACGTTTGAAAACAAACACATAAGCTTACAAGAAGGTTATCTATTTTTTAATCTGAACATGAAGTAGAATATTGTGTGGAACTCTATAAAATATATAGTGGATAAAGTACCCCCTCTTGTAAAATATACAGTGGAGATAAAAAGGCTACACACCCCTGGTAAAATGTCAGGTTCCTGTGCTGTACAAAAATCAGACAAAGATAAATCATTTCAGAACTTTTTCCACCTTTAATGTGACCTATAAACTGTACCACTCAATTGAAAAACAATTACACACAGTCATTTTGGACATGCACCGGTCTAGACGCACCTCATTCTTTTCAATGAGGTTGTACCCACGAGACGCGTGTAAGCGCCGAACGCAGATTCAGACGCAGCATGTTGCGTCTGAATCCGTGTTCGGCGCTTACATGCGTCTCGTGGGTACAACGCCATTGAAACTAATGAACTGCATCTAGACCTGTGCTCCCCTGCTGCTGAACGCAGCCAAACGCAACGCAGGGGAGCGCAGTTCCAAAACGCCCGTGTGTAAGGGCCCTTAGGTGGAGGGAAGAAAAAAAAACCTAAAATAATGTGGTTGCATAAGTGTGCACACTCTCTTCTAATTGGGGAAGTAGCTGTGTTCAGAATTAAGCAATCACATTCAAAATCATGTTAAATAGGAGTCAGCATACTCCTGCCATCATTTAAAGTGCCTATGATTAACCCCAAATAAAGTTCAGCTGCTCTAGTCGGTCTTTCCTGACATTTTTTTAGTCACATCCCACAGCAAAAGCCATGGTCCACAGAGAGCTTCCAAAGCATCAGAGGGATCTCATTGTTAAAAGATATCAGTCAGGAAAAGGGTACAAAATAATTTCCAAGGCATTAGATATACCATGGAACACAGTAAAGACAGTCATCATCAAGTGGAGAAAAAAAGGCACAACAGTGACATTACCAAGAACTGGACTTCCCTCCAAAATTGATGAAAAGACGAGAAGAAAACTGTTCAGGGAGGCTACCAAGAGGCCTACAGCAGCATTAAAGGAGCTGCAGGAATATCTGGCAAGTACTAGCTGTGTGGTACATGTGACAACAATCTCCCGTGTTCTTCATATGTCTGGGCTATGGGGTAGAGTGGCAAGACGAGTCTTTTCTTACGAAGAAAAACATCCAAGCCAGGCTACATTTTGCAAAAACACATCTGAAGTCTCCCAAAAAGTGTAGGAAAAGGTGTTTTGGTCTGGTGAAAACAAAGTTAAACTTTTTGGCCATAATTCCAAAAAATATGTGTGGCGCAAAAACAATACTGCACATCACCAAAAGAACACCATATCCACAGTGAAGCATGGTGGTGGCAGCATCATGCTTTGGGGTTGTTTTTCTTCAGCTGGAACTGGGGCCTTAGTTAAGATAGAGGGAATTATGAACAGTTCCAAATAACAGTCAATATTGGCACAAAACCTTCAGGCTTCTGCTAGAAAGCTGAACATGAGGAGGAACTTCAACTTTCAGCATGACAACGACCCAAAGCATACATCCAAATCAACAAAGGAATGGCTTCACCGGAAGAAGATTAAAGTTTGGGAATGGCTCAGCCAGAGCCCAGACCTGAATCCAATTGAAAATCTGTGGGGTGATCTGAAGAGGGCTGTGATCAGGAGATGCCCTCGCAATCTGACAGATTTGGAGTGTTTCTGCAAAGAAGAGTGGGCAATCTTGCAAAGTCTAAATGTGCCATGCTGATAAACTCATACCCAAAAAGACTGAGTGCTGTAATAAAATCAAAAGGTGCTTCAACAAAGTATTAGTTTAAGGCAGGCCCGGACTGGCAATCTGTGGGTTAGGGCAAATGCCAAGGTCCCATAGAAAGTCAGTATTTAGTGGACTGGTGGGGACTGTTTGGGCCTCTATGTGGGCTGATTGGGCCTCTGTGTACCTGAAATGCCAGGGCCTATTTTGATTCTCAGTCCAGTCCTGGTTTAAGGGTGTGCACACTTATGCAACCACATTATTTTAGTTTTTTTTTGTTTTCTTCCTTCCACCTAAAAGATTTCAGTTTGTTTTTCAACTGAGTGGTACAGTTTATAGGTCACATTAAAGGTGGAAAAAGTTCTGAAATGATTTATCTTTGTCTGATTTTTGTACAGCACAGGAACCTGACATTTTACCAGGGTTGTGTAGACTTTTTATCTCCACTGTAACGATATTATAAGAGGAGTTTCATGACCATATAAAAACACGAGGCCGAAGGTCATGAAACTCCGAGGTAACTTATAATATCCTCATATTTTGCAACTGGGGGTACTTCATTATAATACACAAGTTTTAATGAGTCATGTGACAGAAATGACATCAGAACTCACCGTTTATAACTGATGACATCAGAACTCACCGTTTATAAGGATATAATTTACAAGATATTCACGGCTTTTGTGTATTATAACGGTATAACACTGCACTGTGCAATCAGGAGCAAAAAGAAATTTGTGTTACGGGTACAATATACATGCGTATGTGTGAAGGGAAACACATACTGATATGTCCATAACAGTGTCAACTTTGTGCACCTGTCGTTTATGGACTTAGATATAACTATCCTTTACCCCCCCCCCACCCTTTCATGGGTATATACTGAACCCCTGCCTCAATTTATTGAATAAATGAATTAAGTTAGCATTTGGCCAATTCCACATCCTGAAAGATTTAATGTGGCAGATGTTCCTGCTTTTTTAGCTCTGCTTACTTCCATGGGATGCACAGACGTCTGCTTTTGTTCACAGACATGCTTTTTGGCATTTTCTTTTAGAGTAAGTTCTGAAAAGAGCAAACTGAGCCTGTGGTTAAAAGGGCACAAAAAATGTCTACTTGCAGACACACTGCAGTAGATTGGCAAATGGATGACCCGGTCTGCCCTCCAATGGAAATGATCATCTGGGCAAGGCAAGGTTTGTGGGATCCAGTACGGCTCTGGTTGATTTATCTTCGTTCCAGTGACCATCCTTTAATTGGGTGATAATGATATCTTTGTCCACGTCTCTCCTGGAGGCAGCAGAATAGAAGCTCAGCAAAATATGCTGGCCAAAACCATCGAGTTCAGAAGGTCAGAGCATTTACTGTAGTCTGTGGATGGAAATTTCCAGCATAGTCACTAGTCTGAGGTTGTGACTCACACCTTAGCATTTACTGAAGGCTTTGCAACTACCATTACTTCTCTAGGGCAGTTTGTGAATCTGGGAACACTTCAGTCTCCGTTTAGGACGTTGTAACATTTAACTACATTAGTTTATGGGTTGATCTTGCATTGCTTTATGCATGATGAACACAATGCTGGTTCCTCCACAAGGTTAAAAAAACATGTAGAGGTGAAACAGTTTTCGTTCTTTACATCCCTTTAGTTTTCTGTGATTTTAGCTCCAACTGGTGTTTCTTTTCACAATATGTGTTATTGGCAACAATCCCACACACATAAAATAAGGGGATCTGTAAATCAGCCTAATCTTGTGACTTTTTTGGTTTTCACCCAAAATTCTTCATGTGGGGGGCTACACCCATTATAGTAGTTGACCCATTATAGTGCAGACTCTTAAGCAAAAACCAAAAATGATGCTGTAAGGGATTTAGTCTCTGACCATTGATAACACTTCGTCCTGATGATGACCCTATCAATTCACGGTTCAGCATTGTTGTCACGTGAAGCCGTTTTGGAAAGGCCCTCACTCTTTTTATAGCTGTGCTGTTTAGTAATTTGTGCTCTATGTTTACTTTGGATCTGACTCATTTTGCGGAGGGAGTTTGAGAGCATTGTCCTAATGGTATAATAATACGGTCTAGTATTTATACACCACATTTCAAGTCCAAAGTATTTTCCAGTCTGAATTTAGACAGCTTCTTCTAGGGTGAAACGCTGGCAATATTTCTGCAGCATTTGTTGTTTCTATAATATAAAAATAGAGGTGGAAGAAGTGTCCAGAAGAATGAAAACTGTAAGGACTGGGTTCTATTGTAGCTAAAATAGAATACACAGAGCAACTGAGGAGATAAGCAATATATAAACTTTGCCCCAATATTTTATTCATACATGAACACTAACTCTCAGGTCCTTCCTGGTTTACTTGTTGCAAAAACACTTTAGGATGCATTTACTTATTTTAAACAGTGTAACAATGGAGTAAGAGCTGTGTCTACCAACAGTAAGCACTATAGCTGAACCAATTTTGTTTTGTTTAATAATTATATTATATGTGTTTGTGGTGCCTGCTGCATATACATATTGCTTGTATGGACAAGGAAATAAGATTAATTACCTCCAGTCATTTCTAACTACTGTGCCCTGTATGCTGGAGTGTCCCAGTGCTGGGAGCTGCATGGATGCGGGTGAAATGTTCCAGAGGAATCAGTTGGAAGTGATTTAAGAGCTTAAGAAGGAGAACTGTATGGAGAGCCATAACAGAGGTTCCTGGAATCTGTCTCCCTGCTTTCTGCGTACATGGACTGTTAGGGGCTGATTTACTAAGGGTCAAAGTGAAAATTCAAAGAAAATTAGAATTTTTAAAATTCGAATTTCTAAGTAATTTTTACTTGCCCTTTAAAAATCCTTCTACTTCGACTATTCGGCCAAATTGCCATTTTAGCCTATGGTGGACCTCACATAATTTGTCCTGAAATTTTTTCTAAGTCCAATCGGTTTGAATGATTTTTCATTAGATCGAATATGGCCACTTTCGAATGAAAACAGCCATATTCAATCGAAAATTACCCCCCCAAAAAAATTCAATGGTCAAATTTTAAAGTTTTTTAACTTTGAAATTCGACTATTAGTAAATCTGCCCCTTAAACTCCTCTGAAGATAAAACACACTGAAACCAATGGCCATATTCCCCCTGGTTAATCTGCTTGTCTGTTCAGAGCATTGCACTATTTTTTCTTTTTATCCCTTATATTCTGATAATAAATCATTGCATCCATCTACACATTCCTGTTCCTACACAGGATATACCTATAAAATCACCTCCAAATACCTTTCCTTCATGGAAACACAGCTGTTTCAAATTCCTTTCCCCATATCATCTCCTTGGTGATATACAGATATTTCTAAAACTTCATCCCTACATATAACCACTTGCTTTGGCCCTTACACTTTCCCCTTGATTCAATCACTTTTGCACTTCTACGCCAATATAATCTTTTTTTTTTTAAATATTTGTTTATTTCCAGCACCATGTCATTACAACCTATTGTTAAACAGTCACATCATACATTTTAGAATGCACTGGATTTTTAAACATTGAACCCTTGGAGAGAGTGAGTACAAAAATAAAAGGATAGAAGGGAAGGGCAGAAAGAGAGGAAGTCGGAAAGAAAGAGAGAGGAGAGAGTGATAGAGGAATATTCAACTGGTGTAATGAGTTGCATTTAGCTAGAGTTATACATCATGATACATGTAGCACACTTATACCGATATGCACCTAAACAACAGAGCAATTTACTGTTTGTTAGTCCTGGAGTTATATCTATCCTATGAGGCAACTCTAGTGTCTCTGAATTTTTTTTTTTAGGTTGGGTCATTTAGCCATTCTAGGGTAGGTTGCGGCCAACTTTGCTTCGTGGTTGTGTGCAATTTATTTTGTAAGATCCAGAGAATCCAGTCTCTGGTAAATTTTTCAGGGCATCCATGTGCGACATAGACCTGTTCAATTATTGGGAGGGTTTGCTCAACCAGGCTTATCCAAAAGACCAGCGTTGGAGGGTTCTTTTCCTTCCAATTGATAGCAATTGCTTTTTTGGCAAAGAATAGCAGAAAGGAGATGAACGTTTTTTCCGCTCTTGAGGGCGCTGTGTCTGTAAGAAAGTTCAAGAGCATGACTGTCGGATGTACCTCAATTGGTAGTGCCATTAGCTTTGAGATGTATTCTGCTACTTCCATCCAGAACTTCAGTATTTCAGGACAGCTCCATGTAATATGAAAAAAGTCAGCTTTAGGGCCTTTACACCTATTACACATATCAGGGAAGGCCGGGTTTAATCCTGTGTAGAACATACGGGGTGTAGTAAGCTCTGTGTAAGTATTTAAATTGTATAAGCCGGTCTCTGGCTCTGATTAAAGGTAGCAAAGACTCCTCCAGAGTTGCTTCCCATTGTTCCACAGTGAGGTCAGGGATGTTTTTAAGCCACTTTCTATAAAGTTCACCATTAGTGATTTGTGAGACAGGCCTTAGCTGGTTGTATATGCTGGATAGTGGTTTGTGCAAATGTTCCTTTCAAAGTAGTTTTTCATGAGGCATTACCTCGATTTGTGGTGTTTGGTGTGAAACTGCTGATTAATGGCATGCCGCAGTTGAAAGTAACGAAATAACATCTTGTTGGTAATATTAAAGTCATCCTTAAGTTGTTGGAAGGAAATAACAGCGTTATCTTTATATACATCTCCTATGTATTTTAGATTATAATGTGCCCATAGTTGAGGTTCAGGCACTGTAGCCAGGTCTTGTAGTGCAGGATTGTGCCACAGTGGCACATGAGGTGATAACACTTGTCTGTTTCCCCCCATTCTGCTTGATCCTACCCGCCATGCCTTAACTGTATTTGCCATCATTTGAGTGATATGAGTCCTGCCTGGTGGTCTCCTATATATCAAATTTTTAAGCCCTTCGAGGGACCCCACTAGTTGTGCTTCCAGCAGCGTCACCGGGTCCTCTGGATATGAGGCGAACCACCTACCTAAAGATGTCAACTGTGAAGCTAGGAAGTAAGCCCACATGTCTGGAGCCGCTAAGCCTCCCTGGGATACTGGTGTAATTAATACCTTGTATTTTACTCGGGTTGGGCCTGGGGACCAGTAGAGCTTGTTGAGGTGGGATTGGAGTTGTTTGAAGAATGTTGCAAGGATCCAGATGGGTGATTGTCTAAAGAGATATAAGAATTTGGGGAGGAATTTCATTTTAAACAAATCTATTCTGCCAATCAGTGAGAGGGGTAGTTTAAGCCATTTATCAATCGCTTTCGTTAGTTGTGACATCAGGGGATTAAGGTTTAGCTCTTTGAATTTTTCTGGCTATGAGTGTATATGTATACCCAGGTATTTAATGGTATCTACAATGGTTAAAGGAATCTCGGGGTACGCCAATATAATCTTACTCATATTACTACTCTTTCCTTTTGATTATTAACCACAAATTCCCTTTAATCCATCATCTATAATAATCTATTTCTTTTGTTTCACTCAACTGAAACCTGGTTCTCCCAGACTTCCATGAACTATGCCATGAGTGACTCTCCCCTTGTAGTTTCCCCTTTCCCCTTGTTGCACTGGCCATGCTGAGGGGTAAGTATTATTCACTCTGTTCAACATCATTGAAAACATACTTCTTTCTTGTTCCCATTTTTTATATAAAGGGGTTTTTCGCCTTCCAACACTTTTTTCAATTCATTTTTTTCACCACTTTTTTCCAATTACTCTCTATTTTCTATTTGTGACCATTTTTCTAATATTAAAGTTTTCACCTTTTTTGTCTTCCTGAAGCAGCTCTGGGAGGGAGGTCACTGACTCTGTAAACTGTTCTAAATTGATACATTAGTTGATATATTTCTCAACTTTGGCTCTGCTGAGTAGAATCTCATTAAAAGATTTTTATTAAAGGGGTTGGTCACCTTCCAGACACTTTTTCAGTTCAGTTGTTTTCAGACTGTTCACCAGAAATAATTGCTTTCCATTTAAAAAATTTTTACCATTTTTCCAAAATCAAAGTTTAAGGATATTGGGGGTCATTTATTAACACTGGGCAAATTTGCCCATGGGCAGTTACCCATAGAAACCAATCAGTGATGAGCTTTTTAAAGCCAACTGCAAGTAGAACAATGAATGCATCAATTTGATTGGTTGCCATAGGATACTGCCCACGGGAAAATTTGCCCCGTGTTGATAAATGAGTGTTTTAGTCAGGCAGCTCAGTAATTCACGTGCAGATTCTGAACTGTTACAGTTTTGCTAAATTTAGTTTAATACATTTCTCAGCAGCTGATACAATATTTGCTAACACCCCACAGATGCTGCTGAAAAATGTATCAAACTAATGGAGCAAATTGTAATAGTTCAGAATCTGCTGGATTCCAGAGACAGTAATCTTAATTTACATTTTGGAAAATCAGTCAAAAATAAAGCATGGAAGGCAACTTGAAAAAGTCTAGTGAACAGTGAATCTGAAAATAACTGAACTGAAAAAAAAGTATTTGGAAAGTGGACAGCCCCTTTAATCACTGTGCTGCTTTTTACTATAGCTTTTATTTTTATATTCATTATTTTTCTAAGATTCTGGATGTTCATCTTTAAAAAAAACACATTCAACCTATCTTATTGACTGCCACCCCTCTGCTGTCTGCCACCAGCCTCTAAGATCTTACTGTGGAGGAATTGTTATGTGTGAATTCTGCCCAAAGGACCAGACCAGACCAGTCATTCTGGCAGAAAAAGACATGGCATCTTAGAAATAGTTCTGCAGCTCCATAAGATCGATTTGAAGGTTGAGCCCAGGTTTAGCCCATGTTGAGCCCAAGAGAGTTTAAAGAATTTGGAAATAATATTGAACTGCTGGGTAGCCATGGAAATGGAATATGTGTTGAATGAAAAGTTGAAGAAGTTCAGCAGCAGAAGGCAGCTTGCATACAGGGATAAAATGAGTCATCTTGCTGAAGTGGTCTAAAACCACCCATATACCTCAGGAGGGTGGTAATTCAACAATAAATTCCATGGCTAAATTAGTCCAGGGTTGATGAGGAACAAGCAGTGTTTGCAAAGACCACTGGGAAGGGATTAACTAGCTTTGGAGGCATAGGTCTTATGGGAAGTCTTTTCTAATGGAAGATCAAAAGTCTTTTGCACTCCTGGGTGGCTGGCTTGTCTAAAACTGTGGTTCAGGTGCTGAATGGATAGGCAAAGTTCAGGATGAATAAAAGCCATGCTAATGGGAGTGTTAGAAGGCACGGCACATTGATCCATGTTGGGAAGCAATTTCTGGAAGAAGCAAAATAATCATCTTGGAAAGAGCAGTGACCGGATCATTTTCTTCAAGTGTGTGTGTGTGTGTGGGGGGGGGGGGGGTCAGTGTGTATAAAATTTCTGGATAAGAGAGCTGCCTTTTTATTTTTGAGACCTGAATGCTAGGCGATGAAATTGAATCAAGAAAAGAACAATGCTCACTGGTCACTAAAATGTTAATGGGATGAGGTGCCCCACCAGTAAGTGATGTTATTCTTCCATGGATAATTAAACGGTGAGCGGTTCACCGTTAACAATACCATTTAACTCTGAGAGTCTTTGAAAAGCGAACACAGGGATGCTGTTTCCTATTGGTTTTTTTAACTTTAAGAAAGGATAGCCCTGCACCAATATCTAAAGTGTCAACTTTATTAAAGTAGACCAGACAAAGATCAGCATGCCTGAAAAAAGGTACAGATGCAAAGGCCAAATGGCACAACCAAGTTTTCATAGTGCTCATATCTGGTGTTGAAAGCAGTCACCCACCAGGTTTTAGATTAGAATATTTAGCACCTTTTAATTGATTGAAAAGTTCAGAGATGAGACACAAAGGGATTTTTTTATAGTAAATTTGTTGAAACCCCTTTAATCAATACAGGTGAAAGACCTTCATCTTTCGTTTCCATAAAGAATAATCCCACCCCAGCAGGAGAGGCAGAAAGCCAATTAAACCAATGTTAGAAATTATCTTGAATGTAGTCCTTCTTAGCTTGGGTTTCAGAAGAAGACAGGGTGGTAAGGCAAGTCTCCCCACTTGCAGACAAGCCATAGCTTCCTGTGCCCTTAGCCTTAGGCTGTTGACCTGAAGGAACAAAACAATAGAATGGTAGCCACATCTGTATTAATGCTTTCTCTACTGAGTTTTCTCTTAGAAGTAGATTTGTTTGGGTACATTTTCAGTCACATTTCTTATATTTGTGTTCTTTCCAGAACCCCTCGGCTGACTGAAATCTGCAATCAAAATCTAAAAGATAGTTTCACCACTGTAACAGTAATACCCTTCCTTGCATATTTACAAGTGACATCTAACTTTCCTCTTTCTCTGTCCTAATAGGATTGATCTTCATACCACAAAATCAACTCTAACTTGATAAACATACTTCTAAAATGTCTAAACCCTCCATTTCTAATTAGTTCCCTCTGCACCTATTAAACAACAGCAATGGGACTCCTAGGATTTGCCAGTTTCTTCCAAACGTCTTCAGCAAATATAGTGCAGCGGGGTTGGTGGCTACCATATGGAGTGAGTGCATGACATGCGGTGTTAAGGCTTCCTGTAGCATGCACAATGAAAGGCAAGACCAGGCTAGCTTGCAGAGTACTTACGCCAACCAGGGCAATAGTCCCACATTCATATTATTTGGGTTTAGTGAGTGCTAGACTATATGACCTCACTTTGCCTTAAGGTTATATGTGGTAGAGCTGTAATGACTCTGTCAGATGCCTGCTGTACTTGTCTGCCACTTTTCATATTCATCACAAATATTCTGTTTTGTTTGGCCCCTTTCATAAAAACTACCTGTATGCTGTTTCATGAAGGATTAAAGTGGTTTAATGGCTCATAAACAAAGGGCAATACATTAAATAAGCATCTAATCTGAAGTTAGAGATGCAAAAATAGAATATTCCTGTGATGCACAATTATCTGTCAAACAAAATAACAAAAGTTCTTTTATAAAGGTAAAAATACTGAAGAAAAAAACAACCTTGAGTATGATACTGTGGCCCCTATAGACCTGTTGTACTATTTGTTCTGCCTCTGGTGTTGCAATCGCTTTGCATCCTAATAGATTATCAAAAGCTCTGTAATATAGTCATATCATTTGTAATATATTCATGATGAGAGGCCACGGACACAGTTTGTGACAGAAAACTTGTTGGTTTAGATGCAACTTTCTATTTATCTTAGATCTTTTGCAGAGTGGAGTCAGAACCTCCACTAGGCTCCTTCTACTTCTTGGTCACCCAGCAGCCACTGAGTTTCTTGTCCCTGTCGTGTGGGGTAACTAGATGTTTCTGGGCCCCACATAGGGTTGCCACCTTTTCTTGAAAAAATACCGGCCTTCCTATATACTTAGCTTTTTTTCTTATTAATAACATTGGGATCAACCATCAAAAATACCGGCCAGGC
>CM044445.1:65855174-65880092 GCA_024363595.1 Xenopus borealis
AAAAAATCCCTGCCAAGGTCACATGCTAGTATCATAATCCTTGAAACATTTCCATCATCAAATGGGTAGGATTTAAGAAGACAATTCATTTGTACACTATATACCATGCATCTGATCTCAGCTGGACCCAGGGAAACCAATTAGCTAGCATCTTGTGCAGTTATTTGAAACTGATTCATAATTTCCATGTTGTGCAATTGCCTTGTAGTTTTGTCAACAGGTTGTAACTGAACGGATACAGTAAATGTGGTTTGCCTCTCTGTCCAAACTCTTATCATGTGAACATTCTTAGTTCTGTACTAAAAATAGAACCAAGTAACCACCAAAAACAATGTTTCTGTTACTAACAAAAGTTAGTCTTGATACCTATTGGCTTATCTTCGAATGAGGGTTTCTGCTGGCACTGATCCAGTGATAAACACTATTCCTACATAAAGCTGGCCATACATTATAAGCTCCGCCCACTAACGGCAGGGCTATATCGGGGTAATCTGAACATTCTGCTCTAGGGCTGAACAATCGGATTACAGCCAGGAACAATGGGTCGGTCATCGGAAAAATCAAACCTTCCCAATCAATATTGTGGCCAGATATCGATTGGGAAGACCTGTCAGAAGCCCCCATACAAGGGCAGATAAACTGCCAAATTGGTCTAATGTGTATCTGCCTGTGTATGGCCACCTTAGGAGATTCTCAAGTTCCCCCCCGCCCCCCCAAGCTTTGCATGCTTTTCAGTGGCCAGATCACAGCTATATAGAATATACCACCAAGGTAACAGTTTAGCTTAAAATTGTCCATAAGCATTTGCCCAATAAAAAAGTTGTAGCCAGAAAAACCGGAACTCATCATTTTGTTTTATAAATAGAAAATCTTGTTCTTTCATATCTTTTTAGGGTTAAATGAATGCAAATAGTACCTCTTTGCTACAGCAACTACTTCCATGTATAAGGAACAGTGTTTTTATAACTCACCAGATTTGCAGTCTGGCCTCACACGTTGCGCAACACTTTTATGTTGGCCCTATAGAAATACAGGTTAATAATAAATAATAAAATCTCCAATGTGTGTTTGTGTAGCTGTTCTCCAATACAAGTAGTTGAAGTTCCCCTCTAGCCAGAGAGCCACAGATTGAAGATCTCTGCTGTAGATAGAAACAAGTCTTGTTGTTGTGCTATTTTTGTCTGGAGCAAAACATAATAATCTTAACACTGCAACTTTCTTTTGTGAGAAGTAGTTAATTCTCACAGAATCTTGAATTATGAATTATATTTGAAATGACTGTTAATCTGTGTTTAAGGCTTTTGTTGGATCACAGAAACCGGTGGAGACAGAATAGTTGGACAAAACAAGGCATGGCAGCTTCCCAGCATAGTGGTTATGAGGCACCTAGAAGTGTGTGATAGACAGGGCAAGACTCGCCTAAATAAGAGTGGAGATGTGTTACGCTGATAGCTGTAATAGGCATTCCAGTGGGTTTCAGTAAATGGTTTGCATTTTACCTTAAATGACCTTACTATAGTTTTCTCAGCCTGACTGTTCTCCTCACAGGACTATTGTAGTACTGTTTATCCACACTGAGGTGGCAATCACTCACACACGTGTTCTGACATCTTTGTGGCAAGCCAAAAATATCTTGTCACAAAATAATTTAACAAACATATAACATTTAAATACCTCCAAATTCAGGATACTGGCTGGATATCTCTGATGCATGTATTAAAAATAGTTCCAATTATCTAGAATTGTTTCACAATCAGTTGTGAGTACAGATGGGTCCCGATACAGTATGCGCATCCTTCCTAACAATTTTCTACAACTTGAAAACGTACCAGCACTCGACAGGCTGACTTTGGTGGCCTATAATGTTTAAATATATTGCTGTTCAAATAGGGGGTTTTCTTTACCCAGGGATACAAGTGCTAAAGTTCAACAGTGCCCAAGAGCACACCTCTCAGTTAACAAGCACTTGTGCCCTTGGGAATGCTGCACTCTGCACCAAACACAGGATTACAAACCCAGAGCTTAGAGTAGAGAGCAGCATCAGGGGTCTGCCTCACCAATAAAGTGCTGACAAACACAGTCAGTGCGTTTTTTTGTCTGGGAAGAGTTAGGTCTCTGTGGTCCAAAATGGAGTGCAGATATCTATGGTCATAAACAGCAAAATGCAGTTGCCAAGTGCAGTTTGTTCACTGTGCATACTGAATTCTGTATAGGTCCTAGACTCCACACCCTAATACAAACACTTGAACACACTATATATCATAACATGATGTATGAGTATGAGTATAAGTGAGTATAAAATAACCCCATTCAAAAGAGCTACCTAAATGTTTCTATGCTTTTATCAGTCCTGGCAAGAATCCTTCTAAGACTCAAGACACTTCCCAACCTGCTTTATTGGAGGCCAACAGCACCAAAAATCAGTGAAGCAAACTTGCAGTTACCAGCAGATAAGGTAGGTCTAGCCGCCAAATGTACTCCTATTATAAATGATCTAGCTGTCTAACTAACCACAGTGTGCTGGTGGACTGCCCCATCACTAGGCAATCACTTAGATTGTGGTTTAATTGAAGAACTAGAATGTTTTTTGTATAGGGGTTACAGATACACATGGCAAAGAGAGTCTGGGCATGGAGCACTACACTAAATATATGCCCTAAGAAAAAAGATCACCCCACAATTGCCCCACTGCAAATTGTTCCTAATCCCTAGCCATTGGTAAAGTATAAGGTAATATATGTCTGGTAGATGTCATTTCAGGATCCAGATTGGAGGAGTCTCTCCAATATAAACACAAATGATGAAATAAGATGTTTTTCTGTGGTCCAAGGCAGGCCCGGACTGGCAATCTGTGGGTTCTGGCAAATGCCAGAGGGGCTGCTATAATGTCCAATAGAAAGTCAGTATTTAGTGGGCTGGTGGGGGCTGTTTGGACCTCTGTGTGCCTGAAATGCCCGGGCTTATTTTGATTCTCAGTCCGGACCTGGTCCAAGGTGAACACATCCCCTTACTACACAGACAACTAGGTAGCACAACTAGCCCGGAAACAAATAATAGGTTATTTGGGCTCTTGCTGGGAAGCAAGCAAGATATTCCAAATAAATAATGAAGGGCTGGAAATACATTTTTTTATCCAACTCTTATCTCTCTGTATAAATCAGAATGAACACAGAACACATCTATGCCTGAGCTGTATTCATGAGGGCCAACATAGAGTCAGATTCTTAAATGCCCTCAGCTTGTATTGCCTATTGCAGGCATTAAGTTCATTCCCAATCGCACTACCCCTGGATGCAAGTGCTAAAGATTGGGGGTTTACCTCTCTTTAGGTAGCCATACCCAGGCAGATTCAAACTGCCGATTCAGTTTCTTTAGACTAATTCAAGACCTTATCTGCCCTGTGAAAGGCCTCCCTTGATTGGGGAGGCTTGATTTTTCTGAAAAGTTGAGGACCACATCTGTTTAGTGTTAACACTGGCACCCAGGGCTTAATAAACGAGCCCTTCAGTGTATAATGCCTGCAAGCAAATGCTCCCACATACTGTGATGCAGTCTATAATACACCATAAATAATGCCCCAAATCCTTCAAGAAAAGCAAGACACACCATGCATGAAATAGAATACCTTCATGTCTGCCCTGTGTAGCTCAAGAAATAACAACAGATTTTTTGTGATTAAAACAATAAGCAAAAAGTATGCCCTATTCATTGCACTCATGTTGAACAACCTCTTTAAGGAAAAATGGTTAGGCACCTGTTCAACAGTTGTCAAGTAAATACTTGAAACGCAACACACACTATACTAATACTTGTGCTATTGACAAAAGAGTGGTGGAATCTGCCTGAGCTAAATAAGGCAAAGCCCTTGCTGTCAGCTAAGAGAATAGGGGATCCTGAGGTCCTGACACATGCTCAAAAATATCAGTATAGTTACAGTGGGTACAAATTTCTGGAATTCAAGTTTTAGAGATAGATCAGAGGCATCATTTACCATTTGTGGGCCTCTAGCTTATATTGAGGTTGCACTCTAGATACAACTCTTTTTGCTCAGAAGGATTGTGAACTATCTATATAAGCAGTACTTGCCATAATGTTGGAAGGCACAGTGGAGTCTTGTACTTTTCACATACCTGTGTCAGGTATTATAAATACTTGCACAATACTCCTACATGTGTTTAACCAACGTAGGAAAATAGGTGCCTTTATCCAACATTTCTGTCCTTAATGGAGAAGGAAAAGTAAAGCCACAGGGAGATGCCAATTTGACACCCACGAGTAATTGTAGATGAGTGACTTACTTTGTTCTAGTGCAGGGATCCCCAACCTTTAAAGACCTTGAGCAACATTTAGAAGTAAAAGGAGTTGGGGAGCAACACTAGAATGAAAAATGTTCCTGGGGTGCCAAATAAAGGCTGTGATTGGCCATTTAGTAGCCTTGTGTGGATTTTCAGACTACACTAAGGCTCTGCTTGGCAGTACACCTGGTTTTTATGCAATGAAAACTAGCTTCCAAGCCTGAAATTCAAAAATAAGCACCACATTTGAGGCCACTGGGAGCAACATCCAAGGGGTTGGAGAGTTGCTCATGAGCTACTGGTTGGGGATCACTGTTCTAGTGCTTGTCTTCTTCAAAAAGGCACCATCTTGACTACTATTTGTGACATGCCAATATCCTCTTCCTTCTTCCAGGTTCCCCAAAGGCAAACCTACAGGGAAGATGAGCAGTACAGAAATCTTGTGATAAATTCTGCTTTGCACCCACCCAAACTGAAGGGGATGCCTGGAGGAGAGGAATACATTTACGGGGTGGTGCTCAGCAAGAAGTACTGTAACAAAGACTCACCCTGGTGGTCTGGCATCGCGGCAGGGACGTCCACCGTGTATCCTCTTCTTCCCAGCACTGGTTGCTTTCCGCTATTCCGCAGGCACGTTGGCATGATGAATTTGAGGGAATAGGTTTTAGGCAAAGCCCACAATTCCAAAATGGCGGGACATCCTGGCATCTCTAAAACTGTGTCCCTTTTGTCTCACAATGTATGGTTGCCTTCCTTGAGACAGGATGTCAAAAAATTTGTTGATTCTTGCCCTGTTTTTCAGAAGTCAAAATCCTCTAGGAATTTGTCGAAGGGATTGTTAAGGCCACTACCAATTCCTGACAAACCATGGTCCCATCTTTCAATGGATTTTATTGTTGATCTTCCCCCTTCTCAGGGGAAGAGTGTGATTTGAGTGGTGGTGGATAGGTTTAGCAAAATCAGCCACTTCATTTCCCTCCCACACCTCCCTTCTGCCAAAACCTTGTCTGAATTATTCATTTCTAATATTTTTAAACGGCATGGTTTTCCGGTCAATATTGTTTCTGATAGAAGGGTACAGTTTGTTTCAAAATTTGGCAAGCTTTTTCTTTGGTTGGTATCGAGTTGTCATTTTCTTCAGCATATCACCCCCCAAACCAATGGTCAAACTGAAAGGGTTAACCAGTCCCTTGAACAATTTTTAAGGTGTTATGTGTCGGATGACCAGTCCTCATGGGCTTAACTGTTACCCTGGGCAGAATTTGCTTACAATAATGCAACTCACTCTTCTACTGGTGAATCTCCATTCTTTATTCTTAACGGTTTACATCCCAAAGCATTTTTCTGTACCCTCTGTCAATTCTTCCGTCAAACAATTTGCAATTTGCAAAAATTTGGTCTGGGTGCACAGCTTTCTTTCTGCATTTTTGCAGAAAAAAGCAGCCGATAGGTCTCATAGAGAGGCATGTAATATCAGGTAGGATACTTGGTATGGTTTACTACTAAAAACATTACGCTTAAGGTCCACTCTCTCTAGTTGGGGCCCAGGTTTATTGGTCCATATCCCATCATTTAAATAATTAACCCTTCTTCTGTTCGTCTCAAACTACCTGATAATTTCAAAATTTTGAATTCCTTTCATGTTTCTCTTTTAAAACCTGCCACACAGGTACGCCAACAGTCCTTTCCTCCCCCAGTGTTGATAGAGGGTCAGCATGAGTTTGTTGTCCAAGAGCTCCTCGATTCTCGCCTAGTGCGACGTAAGCTTCAATATCTGGTGAAATGGAAGGGCTACGGCCCTGAGGAGAATTGTTGGGTTCCTGTTGGTGACATTCGGCTGATCGTCTCAGGAAGCGATTCCATCTGCAGTTTCCTTGGGGTCCAGTGGCCCCCCCTAGAGGGGGGTAATGTAACAAAGACTCTGGTGGACTAGCGGTGCGGCGGGGATGCCTGTCATGTATCTTCTTCTCAGCGCTGGTTGTTTCTTAGCGCGCGGTGCTCGCACTTCCGGTATTTAAAGGCGTCTGCGCACTGGCATGGTGACGTCAGCGTACAATAGCTCGAAATTTAAAGGTACTTAAAGGGATCTTTTGTATTTTTTCGTTGCCCATGATAGGATTTGTTCCTTGTGCTTTGCTATTCTGACTCTGAAAACCTGTTTTGATTCCTGTTGTGACCCCTGCCCGGCTTTTGATGATTCTACCTTCTTTATCCTGACCTCTGCCTGATTACTGACTCTGATTCTGATTTACCCTCTGATCGACTTCCTGGTTTGACCCTTTGTCTGCCTGACTACGTTTGCTCTCTGCCTGCCTCGACCAGGCCTGATCTGACTACGATTCTGTATAATGCCTTCTACCACGACCTTCTGCCCAAAGACTTTGCATTTACAGTTGTGCCCCATCACTTGTTTAGATCCCCTTGCCTTGCACCTCTTGTATTAAGACCTGGCAGCATCCAATTAACCGAGGGCTCCTCCCGAGGTGAAAGTCGGCTGTTATAGGCAGAAGTATGAGTCTAGACCAGGGTACTTGGCATCAGTTCTAGATTTAGGGTGCCAACTATTACAAGTACCTTGGCTCATGTGTGGATTTTCTACTTCTACCTTTAATATCCATGCATTTCCATTTCTTTGTCTTGATTTAGTTAAAGACAAATGCTGAAAACCTTGTTGGCTATATAGTATAAGTATATTGGAGACAGAATGTGTAGCCAAGACTCGGTCTTCATGAGTCTGTGATACAGTTACAAGTGGGACTGCCCTATGTGACCTCTCCCAGAAGCCCAGAAATGCATTTTTGCCTGTATTATGTTGAGAGCTGTATAATCAGTAAACAATGCAAGTCTTTTGAGGAGAGTTGGGCAGATAAGCACACATAGAACTCTGTGTCCAGTACAAGTGTTTTTTTTACTCCACATACCCACTGAGTATCATAAAACAGCACGTGTATTTAATATAGCATGCAAGACAAACAAACCCAGCAAATCCATATGGAGCAAATTATCAGCACATTTACATTTGTAACTACAGGGGAGTTCTGTGTTTAACAGTTTAGAACGTTTACAATGACACAAGAAAGGCGAGTTACTATGAGTTTATCTAACCCCATGAATTCGTGCCAGAAAAACGAGGGGCTCTAGACAGAAATGACCGTTCAGCTGGAAGCAATCCAAACAAACTCTACTGGACATGACAGATTTCCAGCAGAGACAGTGGTTGCTAATAAAAGGGTTATCATCAGGATAATTAAAATTTATGTTTTTCCCAGTATGATACAATGTAAAAATGAAATGGTTTCACGTGAAGTGGGTCAAATCCAGTGATTCAAGCTGTTGCACTTAAAAAAAGCATGGAATATATGACAAAACATCCAAACTGCAGATGTTCGTACTAGCAGATTATTAGGGATTTGCTTTAGCTATGTAAGGGATAATTGTTCTGCAGCATTGTATGGGAGTATAACCAGTAAGAAACATAGTTTGCAAGTTGTATTTGTTGTATAAATTGGCAAAACTATTTTCCAAGCACACATGTTGAAGTTGGGTATGTACAGCCACTGACCCTTCACAAGGCTAGTCAGTCATACAATCGTGTGCATATATACCCTAGCAGTTAAAAGTGCTGGACATTTAGAGGAGCTGTGGCTCATCTTCATGCCCTCATCTACTAATGATCCATGAATCTGACAACACTGAGCCCTCACACATCATCTGGTATCCTATATCATTGCTGTACTGTCTGTTGAAACCAACATCCCATGCTGATATATAGGCTCAGACAAGCAGTCAGTATGGATGAAACTGGCCACAGCAAACCCCATCGATTCTGTGCATGTGTGGTCATCTTTAGACTCCAGATTTCATCATTCATCCCAAAGCTATATGACCACCATTATCTGGACACCTGTCTGTCATGATACCTCATTCCTAAACCATGGGTTTGCATATGCTTTTCTCTAATGGCTTTTCACTAAACATATAAACATTGTTGGTGGGACTTTGCAAATTGTAACATTGGACTTGTGTGCGGCTGCATGTCCATTAAAACGCCAAGCTCCCAATAAATAGATCTGCTGACATTCCTTCCAAAGACCCACTGCAACTCATTGTTACAACTGAGGACGTGATTTTTGAATGCTTGTCCCCATACATCTGACCATATACTGTATCCTGGTTACAGTTGGGAAACCCCTGTACTAGAGTATTGATTTCATTTCATATTGAGCTCAAACAGCAACCAAGGTCCATACTTTTAACTCTGTTCTTGATATATTAAATCTCATGTTTATCCTGGAGCTCGCTTTGTTGAGATTAATAGAAGATGAGTCAGGTCACATTTGTTAATGCCAAGTTTTCTGTGCAGAGAATAGTGCGGCCTGTGCTTGTGAAGAAGTTGTATCAACTGACTTTATAAAGAGGAGTGTTTTTGTTACTGAAAAAAAAGTCTCAGTATTTGTTTCCAGTAAGGCTGCATTACCATTTGATGTAGCTGTTCCTCTCAGCAGGAGTATGGAATATGTCTCTAGTTATCTGCAAGAATTAGGATAACCTTTCTCTTATCCAGCCCTCATACTTTCTGTTTATATTTCATGTGTGCAAGGGTGGTAACTATGAAATTAAAAAAAAAAGGTATAATTTTCTGTTTACATCTGTGAAACAAAATGCTAAATCCTCTGACAAATATTCACTTCCCACAAGAGCCATTTATAGTTTATGTGTGGGGGGCAAACAATATGTATAAATAAATTCTCTTTCAACGTTGTTATTATACTGGTCACTTAAAAGTAAAATGGAACTCACTGAAACCTACTGGTGCCACTATAGTACAGCACAGCCTCTAAATATTAGTGGGCAGCTCCCTGCAGGGAACTCTAGGGAACCTTGTCTCCGTGGTTCTTTCCCTGGCATCTTGGTGCCAGCAGGCAAATATTGCGTAAAGCACAGTCAGAGCAGAGGAATGCACTGCTATTGTGGCAAATGCAATAGGCTATTTTTGAAGAGATTAAGCAATCAAACTAACAATGCTGCCAATGCCCCTTAGGATTACAGTATGTAAACTAGGAGATACCTGACTCATTGGATAAACTGGATATGTATTCTGAAGCCACAACTACACAATATTTCTCCAGGGAGAAGCACTGCTTGCTCTTTTCATCCAGAGATTAGAGAATGCACGGAGTACAGTGTCCTGTGGAACATTAACGGGAGATTTATCAACACTCAAATTCAAATTTTTGCTGCAAGTTTTTTTTTTTTGAGAGTAGAGTTTCAAAAATTCTAATTTGCGAGACTTATTAAGCACAAACAACATAAAAAACTGAATGTAAAAATGAGGTCTCTAAAAGCTACAGAGTTCATGTTCAAAGTTACTGGGAGTTGTCCTAGGTAAAATGTAATCGATTTTATTAATTCAAGTTTTTTAAATATTGTTTGAGCTTGTAAACAAATTCGAGGTTCTCCCCTCTTTTTTTACATTCTTGGGCAGATTTCGATTTGAATTTTCAAAATTTTTTATGGTCTAAACGCTCAAATTGGAATTGTGAATTAACGAGATTTATTAAATCCTGGCCCTAAATGAATTCCACTATTCATGTATAAGTCAATGGAAGTCCAGGCATCCATTTGGACATGTTACTAGCCTTCCTGACATTCGAGTCTTTTTGTGAGAAAAACTTGAATCGAGTTTAGTCTAATTCGATTCCAGTTTTCGAATTGGTACAATTTGTGCAAGTTTTAGATACTCTTTTTATTAAATAACCCCCTGGTCGAATTTAGAGCATTTTTGAATTTAATAGAGTTGCCTCCCAGTGTCAGACTGGGTTGACAGTTTAATGGGAAAATCCCAGAGGCAGTAATGTAACTATCTGGCACATGGCCTGGGTGCAGGGTGTGCACCCATGCCCCACACCCTCCAGAAACAATTTGCGCAGTGGATTTGCACGCTCAAACCACCGCCAGGCCCCAAAGGGGCGTCACCCAGTAGCTCTGCCACAGCCCAGTGGGTCCCGTCAACCCAGGCCTGCTCTCCACTTCCATTAGCCATCACCACTGCAAGAGGATGTAGTGGGGGTGTTTGC
Source organism: Xenopus borealis (assembly GCA_024363595.1). Lineage (NCBI taxonomy): Eukaryota > Metazoa > Chordata > Amphibia > Anura > Pipidae > Xenopus > Xenopus borealis. Next base: position 65,865,547 of record CM044445.1, read on the forward strand.
AGTGTGTTTGGTGGAGGGTGCCAGCCACTGGAAGAGTTCATGACTGGTGTAGGGGGCCCCTGATGTAGCAGCTCTGGTGGGCCACAGACACCCAAGTCCGACACTGTCTACATTTAGATTTGTTTTATAACTAAGCAAACATTATAAGTTATTTTTGAACGTACATTTATTTGAAGTAGAGATAATAATGAATAATGAATGAAGTAGAAATAATGTAATTTTGCTAAATAGACCTTCCCATAACTCTTAATTTAATTTGTTCTATTTAACTCTGGTCATCGCTATTTGAACAGTAGCTCAAGCCTGTGCTTTGTCCAACAGAAAGGTGTAAGATCATAAAACAGCGCCCAGACACAGAGCCACTGGGTATTAAGTCACCTGCTGCAATACCTTTATCCCTCTAACTAGAATCTCAATCAGACTGCCAGGTCACCAAGTGGCTTGTGACCCAAGTTGGAGGTATCCTGCCACAAACATAATGTTCATCTGTTTAGGAAATCAAATTAAATGGATGCACCTTGAACGGAGGTTGTTAAAAAAATGTCCATTTATTCATTGTAATAAATACATTCAGTTTCCACTGAAGTCTTTAAAAAACATGACTGCTCCTGCTTTGCGCATCTCTGACGTTCTTATCTGCATAGACTTGATATTTTTACTACCTATAAAAAAACATTCAGTACAAAGGTCAGCACTGGGAGACAGTCATGTTGTCCTATGCTCTGTACTGAAGGGGTTACCAGGATTATATACTCTATGCAACAGAAATCACAAGTGGGCACACTTTAATTAAGTAATTATTTTGCATTGTGGGGCAAGTGCTCTTCTTCTTGAAAGCTTGGCTAGATATTCCCAGCCATAAAGCTGCTGTTAGCCAGAAGGACAACAATATATACTGTAGTCACAAGTACCAGAATTATGAAAGCACAGAGACTTGTCAGCCATAATGACATACAGATCATTGAATTAATAAAATTAAAGAAAACCAGGTTTAGAAAGAAGGACAGTATCTGGGGACTTACGGTGGGGAGAACCATTTAAGGATGCAACTTCATTAAACAATAGTGCATGAGTTGTAGCCCTGCAATTTTCATTTATTGTTATAAAAAAATGAAACTTGACCGATGGGCATCACAGATTGCAAGATCATTTGTTATGGCATGTTAAATATTCACCGTTTTACAGTCTATTTTGATAAGTTTAACTCCTGATGCCAGTCTATAATTCCCAGTTGCATAATGTGTCTTGCTTTGCAATTCATTGTGCTTGTCAACAGTAGGCACCTCTAACCTTTCCCTGTAATGTGCATTGACAAAGCCAATGTAATCCATGGGCATCTAGCCATACAGTTAATCACTTCTTGGCATCCTTTAGAATTCCACTAAGTGTTCTAGTATCTATGAAAAAACATTATGAACCATATGTGTCACAGGTTATGTAAATGTTTTTTGGGTCAGGATGCCAAGAACAGTCAGGACTATACATTCTATCACATGGCATGCACCATGCTCATTGGAAAGGCTCCTTTCTTTTTTAAGGATCATTCACATATTGAACTTTCCCTCTAACTGAGAGAGTAGAGTTAAGCATATAACTCAGCATTGTTAATATTGTTAATAAGCCTTTGAGATAAAGATAATGTTCCTAGTGGGACATTGAACCATACTTCATAAATGAAAGCCTAAAGTGCTTTGATAAATAAAAGTGGAGCAAATCTACTGACTGCACCCAAAATGTTAGAATATTTGAACCCCACCACATATATTATATATATATATATATATATATATATATATATATATATATATATATATATATATATACATACATACACACACACACACACACACTATATAGAAAAACCTCCTGATAACATGATAATCTCCCCATAACATGAACTGCCATTATACTGAACAGATGAAAATATCAAACGAGTCTGTAGGCTTACATGCTTTCTTTGAAGATAGCTGTGAATAGTCCATTAGGTTCACCTCCTCCAAATTTTTATTTTTATATTGACCGTGCACCCAGGAAGGTACTGTCGTAACATCAGAGGGTAAACTCCTGAAGAGCAAGAGAGTGTAAGAGAGAGTGAAAGTGTGAGAGCACAAGAGAGAGAGTGAGAGTGCAAGAGTGCAGTGTTTGTGTACACTGGGAATTCACTCAAATGGCAGATTTTGGTAATGACTACTCCAAGTAAGATAGCCACAAACAAACACAACAGAGTGCAGCAGCACATAACATACGTAAAGCTAGAAACTTACAATCAGTCTTCAGGAACCATTACAGTCTGGTTCCCTGGCTTGTCTTTTTGGTAGCTCTTTAGCCATTAGCCTCATCCTTAAGAAAGAAATGGCACCAGAAAGAACCAAATCTGGCATTTGCCAGAACCCACAGATTACCAGTCCGGACCTGGTGACATTACTCACAGCACCTGCATTAGTTATTACATGCTTATTGCACTCAGCCTCCATTATCCTCCTCGTGTGAATAGAAATATTCAAATACATCAGGGGACTCACACAAGTAAGGCAGGTTTTTTCCCATCAAAACTATAGCGAGTGCGGTTTGCCAAATAAAACGCTAACATTAGGCTTTATTAGAAAATGGAAAGGAAAAGCACTGTTTTGCTTGTTTCCCCCACAGATGCAGAGAGCGTCTAACCCATTTACTTAGCAGACAATGAAACAAATAAGGAATTGGACATTAATTGAGTTGAGGTACTTGAAATTCATGTAAAAATGCATGTGTGGTGTTATTAGATACACTTTACAATCAACTGAAACAGTAGCAACTGAATATGTAACATTTTAATGTGTTATCCTTTGCTGCATGAAAAACAAATATATAGAGCAGGACTGTGCAAGTGAAGGCAGCATGTGGTCCTCCAAATGATTATGCCCCCCCAAATGATTATGCCCCCCATTCTGCTTAAGGGCTAAATAGATTTTATTATATGACCATCATTTGAGTTGGACAGATAGAGTGTTTCCATTAGTGAAAAAAAAAATATCTGCTCACTTCAAATTCACTGATCCTTTAAAAAGGTAACTCATTTTTCTGGTCTCTGGACTCAGCACAGAATGAAGCATCCATGTCCCTAACCTCGTCATCAGGTCCAGACTGAGAATTAAAATAGGCCCTGGCATTTCAGTTACACAGAGGCCCAATCAGCCCACACAGAGGCCCAATCAGCCCACATTGAGGCCCAAACAGCCCCCACCAGCCCACTAAATACTGACTTTCTATGGCACCTTATAGCAGCCCCTCTGGCATTTGCCAGAATTTAGATTGCCAGTCTGCGCCTGCTTGTCATACAAGTGTGCATCTCTTCTTTCCCAAAAGAGAGGAATTTTACCCATACAATAGTCTAATCTAGGAGTGCAAAGAGGCCCTGCAGAGAGAACCAGTGGACTCTAATATCAATGCTGAAAGTTAGCACCAGGAATCAGACCTCCATCCGGCCCTTGCTTTACATTGCACAGCTAGATAATTCTCTCTCTTGAAAACTGTGCAGCTTCACTGAGGTAAAACCCTCTCTGGCCTCTCTTTAAACACTGCTTTAGGGTGGAATACGAGCCTGCCTTCCCTATCACCCAAACTACTGCACTCTATGTTGTTACAAGGTTACATTTGGGGAGAGGAATGGTTTACTTTTCTGATTAAATATTTTGCTATGGCAGAATTACCCTTGATTGTGGAGGAAGACTGCAAAGGAACTTTGAATAATAATAGCTAGATCTTGCAGTTGATGGGGGTTCCCAGTATGCAGAGACCACAGGAGGAGCCTGAATGATGTATAACTGTTTATATATATATATATATATATATAAAACATAAAAATGTTTTTGTAGTAATGTATCTTGTGAGAGGACCTGCGCCACCTTATAATAATAATAAAAGACCCTCCCCTGTTCCCTTTACCTTACATCCAGAAGCATGAGATGGTGGATTAAAAAAAAAAAACACAAAAAAACCCCAGAGAGACCAGAAAGTCCTATCAAGAAAAAAGAATCCAATCACAGTGGTGAATTGGGTACCTGACGAGGATCTGTTAAGTAAATTATGTTTTTCTAACATTGTTTCCAGTAAAAGTTACACAAGTATGGTTGGGCAGAGTCACATCCTTCAGTTGCTGTGATGTTCTGATTTAGAAATCTTAAAAGGCTTGTTGGAACCTGTAAACTGGTTCACAAAATCGGGAAAAAATTATTTTTCAACACTTCTTGGTCTTATTGCATAGGGGACATATGTGGTGAAAAGCACCTGAAGCCGCCCTCAACACCTGCCATTGTCTATAATGGAAACCACCTGTCACTGTTAGTATTATCCACCTTGTAGAATCCAAGAAAATTATAAGAGAAAATGTTGCAAGCCTGAGGAGTAGGTATACACTTTGGATTGAGGAATCTACACACAAAGCTCAGGTGCAGTCAAAGAATGAAGCAGGCATTTTTGTAGCTACAAAGGTGAAATTTGTGAGTACTATACGCCTGAGTCTTGGCATATTTGGCATTTCATCAACCATGTGCTCAGATGGAAAACAGTGGCAGTCAAAATGTATGTGTCTACCTATCACTATTTACCATTCTGTTATATGGAGAAGAGAAACCAGTTGAGTAAGGGTTACAAGGGCTAGAAGAAGCCAAAGAGCCCCTCTCAATGCAAGACAAGCAGTAAAAGCCTTCTTAAAACAGAAGTTATTTAGATGCCTCATGATACACAGCACTGTCTTAACATGAAAAAAAGGCTTTAAACATAATTTAAGGAATTATGGGCAGAGAAATGTAAATTATGTGACAGTGGTAACCAGATCATTCCTCAGAAAAGCCAATGGAAGCATTTCTGAGAGGTGGTCTGCCTATCAATGATTCTCCAGTAAAGATGGGAAATTGAGATAGATAGTCACAGCTCGACTGTTGCTCTTTTCTGCTTAAGGGCAGTAGTCAAAATTCCCCTTGTGCAATAGGAAAAATGGAGAAACCAACTATTTTATCTGGACCAGTTTAATTTGACCTTACAGATGTGTGCAGCCAAATGGTATAACATTTGTCTGACAGATATATGACATTTTCAGGATAATTAAACACTATGCAGTTAGTTACTACTGGGTATAGATGGTAATTAAAAATTAGAACAGATGCATCCCCAGTAAAATGTGGGGCTTAGTCTTGTTGAACAGTCAGAATATATGCCAAAAATGTATAAAAAAACAAAAACAAAAAAAGTAAATCACACAAATAACTTGTACATAAATCTTGATATATTTAGAAATATATTTGTAGAAACACAATTGCTCATTTCTTTGTTTACAATAACATATTCCATGAGTTTATAGCTTAAATATGCAAAATCAAAGTCAAGAAATAATATTTGTGCTGTACAGTAATAGAAACAAATATAAAAATCCTCAGCGTTACCATCACGTTTGGCATGAAAACAAGAGAACCAATACACATTTAGTCATTTGTAAACAACCTGGACTGGTGATTCAGATTTTTTAACCATTTCATAAACAATCACTGTTACATGTTTGGTAGGTGACTGTGCATTTGAGGGGCCGCATGCAGGAGAAAACAATGCCCCATTACATAGCTATTCAAATCAAAGCAATTACAGGACAAGCTGAAATCCACAGATGCCTGAGAAATCAATAATAGCTGAGGTGGGAAGGAAATACAAAATGGACAGCTGAGATTTGTAACCGGTATTGACGTTTAAAAAATAAATAAATAAATGTGGGTTTCCTGCTTAATTTGGAAAGGACTTAATATAGCGCTCAATTATTGTAGGTAGTATAGAACCATTTATTATTATTATTATTAACATGTATTTCTATAGCGCCAACTTGTTGCGTAGCGCTGTATGTCTGGGTGACAGGTCCCCTTTAATGGCTAAAATGGCAAATATGCTTGGAACCTGATAGGTTAGCAAATGACATTGCAGGGGTCTGTTGGGCCCAGAGCAGCAAAGTGCCTGCTTGAGTCCATTTTTTTATTTTGTTGATTTGTAGACAGACAGACACATATTATTCCAAGTCTATTTGTATTCCAAGACTTGACTTTAAGGTTAGCTGGTCTTAGCCTTTACCAGAGGAAATACACTGTTGGCGTCTTTCTTCAGTTTGAGATTGGGTTCATGCACTTGGTAGTGGTATGGGACAGTCTGTTCTTTTTTCAGGAAGCCTTCCCTTTCACGGTGATGAATTGTGTGTGGTCTCCAAGGAAATCACTGTGCATATGTCGCCCCTTCAAAGAAGCTGTTGAAGAGAACGGCAGAGAAAATGAGAGGTGACAAGCTTATTGACTGAGGTTGTCTTTGTAAAACACACACGTGTGTTGCCTTTAAAATTGCTGGTGATTGCTAATTTACAAATGGAGGGCAAATTGCAAAATTCAGCATCATAGTGTCTGCCCTTGTGCCCACTGCAACAATGGCTTCTGTTTGGGGAAATCATGAGCAAGTTGTTGGATGGTTAGTCTAATGGGGTTTGTGACACTTTCAACGGTTAATATCTGCTGAATCCAGAAGGATATAAGCATCCAATTCACTTATTTCACACCAGATGCAAGCCACTAAGGAAACCCTGTCCATGCACGCAGTTGCACACAATTCATTAGAGAAGGCCAAACAGCATTTGATTTTGTGGTTTAATGTGATAAACAAGAGGTTAAGTTTGCTTTGTTAAAGGAAAACTATAGCCCTCAAACAGTGTAGGTCTCTATAAAAAGATATTGCATAAAACAATTCATATGTAAAACCCTGCTTCATGTAAATAAACCATTTTCATAATAATACACTTTTTTAGTAGCATGTGCCATTGGGTAATCATAAATAGAAAATAGCCATTTTAAAAAATAAGGACAGCCTCCTGGGATTGTATGATTCAACGGTGCACACAAACATACCAAACAAACTATAAAGTTAGGTCACATGAGCCAATTAACAGACAGAGTTGTGTCTTTTGCTTCCACACTTCTTCCTGTTACAGTTAGAGTTGAAATATTTCTAGTCAGATGATCTCTGAGGCAGCACACAGACCATCATGAAATGGTGGTTCAAGGCAAGAGATGTAAAAGGGCAATATTTACTTAAATATATATTCCAGTTTGGTAAGATTATTTATGATGCCACTTAATTTGATATAAATAATCTGTTGCTTTAATATTCATTTTGGGGGTATAGTTATCCTTTAACTTGAATATAACTTGAATAATACTTTGATTTTTTATAAAAACAAAAAAACTAATTCAAATGGAATATTTTTAATGATATTATTTCACAATATATAGAATTTGTACTGTGAAAGGCATCAACTGGAAGGGTTCAAATCCCCAGGTGATATGGACAGGGCATTGTGCAGCTGTGGATTTGGTAAGAAACATTTATGACAATGTTTAAAGCCAAATAAAATGTGTTAAAATATCCATCTACTAGCAAAATTTAAATTGGATTATGTAATAAAAAGGCAAAATATACCCACCAGGTGTATAACCAATAGAACCAGATGTTTGGATTCAAACAGAGAACCGATAATTGCTACAATTTGATTGGCTGCTATGGGTTACTAGACTTTGCAAATTTCACTACATTACCACAGATATATGTAAAACTGTGTGTGGCACATAGTGTCTCTTTACTGGAGGTCAATGCAGTATATCTACAATGCTACCCCACTGCATCAAAAGCCCAGGAGCAGGAAGAAGGTACCGAGACTTTTGTATATAATTATATAATATAATAATACAAGTTTCATGTCTGGATGGAACCTGCCTAACTGCTAGTGCATCTAGAGGAAAATGAAGTGAGGGCAGTTTTTGCAATGAAAATAGCAGTGTGTTTTTATATTTTGGAGTCCCTAGAAGCTGCAATGGTTTGTGTCATATGTGACTATATTTAGGGAAGTACTTTGTAAATGAGGTCTCACTCTCAATAACAATCTGAATTTGTTGTTACGTGAGTCAGTCAAACCACTTCACAACATTACAAGCTAGTTCATCCAGTCTATTCTCATCTCAGTTTTTCTACCCTCTATGTTCTCTCTGACTTCTGTCCTGTGTCTATTATATTTATGTAAGATATGGCCCGGTACATCAAACTTTGGTCTCAGTGGAGTAATGGCTGGAATAACCCGAAGCTTCTCTTTATAGTGGCACGAATAAAAGGTTAATTCAGTGATCGGAGTGCTGCTGGAGTTGTTATTCTTAATACTTTTTTTCTGGGCATTCTTGACCAGTTTTTTTCCATGTGATCATGGCACTCTGGCCAGTCCATACCAGTCTGGTCTCTAACCCTAATCCAGTACATTCTGTCCTGCTCTCTAACTAATGCAGTCATACTGGCCTAGTCTGTTTCATAAACTTCTCTGCAGTTGCTGGATCTCTCTCGCTCTACTTTGCCTCTATTTTTATACTCCTTATAACTACGATTAAACATGAAATCTGATCATTGTGTCATGATCATGCAGAACATGGCAGAATGTAATGCAAGATATATCATATCTGCACATATCTTAACAGTATAAGCTCAGAATGAGGGTCTGGGGAGAGCCAAGAAACACAGCCCGCCTAAAGTTCTTGAATAAATTCCCCCCCACCCCTCCCCACCAAACACACACAATACTACCACTGGGAAAAGATCCAAGAATGTGGCCTGAACTGATTATCTGTACTCAGATGAATGTGCTTCTCCAGCTCAAATGTTCAAAACTACTTTGCTAAGTACCATGGGTCACACTACATAGGTCACACAGGCTATTTCACTTGGTTTTCCTTGAACAGAATGAGGCAAAACAGAAAGAAGAGCACTATTTGTACGGAAAGGGAGAAAAACAATATACAGGGAAACACATCTACCCATTTTCTGCCAGTGTCCAAAACATGTTGCCACATCAGAACAGTTACATTTGTTACCTAAGCAGAAACTACAGGTCTGTCTGTATCTACATCACTAACCCGGTGAGGTATAAACCCCTGTTGTTGTCGGTTTCAGGATTCTGCCTTTTTCAGCAGCATTCAGATTCAGCTGAATCCTTGAGCATCGCTGAACCAAAACCAAATTTGCATATGTAAATTAGGTGTGGTAAGGGGAATCACGTGACTTTGTGTCACAAAACAAGGAAGTAAAAAAACATTTTCCCCACCTTTTCCCTCACCCCTAATTTGCATATGCAAATTAGGATTTGGTTTTGGTTCGGGATTCGGCCAAATCTTTCACAAAGGATTCTGGGATGTGTCCGAATCCCAAAATAATGAGCACCATTAATCATCAACTACTTGATTCATACATATATATTCAAGAGATTATATATATTTGATGGAGTGATATATAAATATATTTATAAAAAAAAGTATAGCACTCCACAGAAGGAGAAAAAAAAAAAAGACAACTGTATTTACATTTATTTTATTTAATAGGATTCAAATGAATTTGCTCGATTTTTTTTTCTTTAAGCCCTGTGGAGTTCTATTTTACAGTTTCTTTATATAGATGCACAGATGACGTTAAATTGAGAGATAATTAAATGGGCAAAAGACACAACTTGATGATGTAAAATGAATGGGCAGTTTATTTCACTTACCCATCATAACTACATTCTAAGCTTATGATGGAAGGCACTTTACTGTAACTATTTCTAAAATGGAAAATCTGACTAGTGAAATTCTTAATGTTAGGGGGGGACTGTAGTACCATGTGCAATGCAAGTGCTACCAAGTTTACCAAATACTAACAGTTGTGATCCGAAAGTAGAGAGTTGGACAGGGTGCTGTTATGGGCCAGTAATGATGATGACAGGGAGGCTAGACGTGCACTGTGTGCCTCAGCTTTAATCTTCTCCTCCTACAAAAGAAAAAAAAAAAGATGTGTAAAGGTAAATGATAGCTATTGAAACAATGAAACAAGTAAAATGAAGAGCAGTGGAATAGTAACTGTATGCTTTACAAGAATCTAGCTATTAATATACTTTAGTAAATGAAATAGCCAGTTGGTATCCTGCAAGTTACCAAATCCTACTATACCTAATAAAAAGAATGAGCAGATGCTCTTGTATGAATGGTGTAAAGCTCTGTACATACAGGCTAGCCCTTGCACGAATCTAACTGGTTAGATTAGAACCCCACCCACAAAGTGCACCCACATTTTTTCCTGCTTGGAACCAAATACACAGTCCAACCGGCAACAACTTTTCCCTCAACTATTACCCACTGGCAACAAAAAAATTAAAGCAATGTCATCATAAAAAGGGAAAGACATCATTAAAACAAACTTTGGGGGGAAAAAGTCTAAAAGCTAATTTTGGGATTTGCACATTTAGCCCTAACCTCATTTCCTGCCCACTGTAAGGGGAGCCTATCGGCTCCCAGCAGGAGTTGTCAGGACCTAGGAGGAAGCCTTGGGGTCAAAGTTCAAGGTACTGACAAGGGTTAAACAAGATGTAAAAATCCAGGCAAAAGTTCACAAGGCAGGCAGATAAGGCGAGAAGTGCGTTCGTCTCGGCGCACAGACATCATGGGAAGTGCGCCGACGCAGCTACCCACGTTATATGATTTTATAGTAGACTTAAGGTATGAAGATCCAAATTACAGAAAGATCCATTATCCGGAAAACCCTGTTCCCATACCTGTATAAGATTATACCTTATTTTGGATTAAGTACAATACACTGGTTTATTATTACAGAGAAAAATTGTAATCATTTCTCAGAAAATTGCATTTTTTGTATAAAATGGATTCTATTGGAGATGGCCTTTCCATAATTCGGAGCGTTCTGGATAACTGGTTTCCAGATAACAGATCCCCTAACTGTACCTTTAATTAACAGTGTCCATTTTAGCACAGTTCACATGAGCCTTTAGGTCTGCAAATTGTGCTATTATATGGTCATAGAACTCCTTAAAGGGGTTGTTCACCTTTGAGTTAACTTTTAGTATAATGTACAGAGTGATATTCTGAGACAATTTGCAATTAGTTTGTGTTTTTTTGCGTTATTTAGCTTTTTATTCAGCAGCTCTCCAGTTTGCAATGTCAGCCATCTGGTTGCTAGAGTCCAAATTACCAAAGTAACTATGCATTGATTTGAATAAGAGACTGGAATATGAATAGGAAGGGCCTGAATAGAAAGATGAGTAATAAAAAGTAGCAATAACAATACATTAGTAGCCTTAGAGAGTATTTGCTTTTAGATGGGGTCAGTAACCCCCATTTTAAGCTGGAAAGCATGAGACCAATTGAAAAGCTGCTTAGATTTAGCCATTCTATAACATACTAAAAGGTGAACCACCCCTTATTATATAATTAGAAATAATATGCAGATTCCAAAAGGTTTGTGGCCTTTTTATAGTCATGGAACTCCTCTGTAAATTCTAATTGCCTTAAATTACTGAAGACAAATAGTGATCCATTGTATACAATCATTTCTGGATTTGGATGAATACCAAAACGCTTAAAAGTGGTGGGATTTGGCTTGCATCCTAAACCGATGTCTGGATTTGGTCCATCCCTAATAATATCAATGTACAGGAGAACTAATGGAATGAATTGAAATTCCTCTTGTTTATACTATCTATATATATTCTGTCTACAGTGTATGAATAAGAATAGGACATTTGCAATAGCAGGTGGCATACAGCAAAATAAAAGAGATTGAATTACCCTGTATTCCTGAATTCTGTGCTTGGAATCTTCTAGCTGTTGCTGAAGAGATCCAACAATCTCTCTGTACTGAGCGTATCTTTCCTCCATCACTTCTCTTTGCTGATGTGAGTCCTGTAGGAAAGAAAAAAAATCACATCTGGACTTAAGGAGCACGGTGTGATTATATTTTACCTAGAATTGGCTCTCAGTAAAGAGTTGCAAGAATCTTCACATATGTAATTATGCCATGGTCTTTTTCAGGGGTGATCCTGCCCATTTTGCTGCCTGAGGCGTCCTTTGTTTCGCCACCCACCGCCACTTCAGCTCCAGACTGCCTCAACTCGCCTCATTGGCAGAGCCCAGGACTGGACTGAGAATTAAAATAGTCCCTGGCATTTCAGGTACACAGAGGCCCAATCAGCCCACACAGAGGCCCAAACAGTCCCCATCAGCCCACTAAATACTGACTTTCTATGGCACTTTATAGCAGCCCATCTGGCATTTGCCCTAACCCACAGATTGCCAGTCCGGGCCTGGCAGAGCCCCCCTGGTCTTATTACAACTGTAAAGTGCTGATAACGTTATGAGTGATTCTCCTGGTGCAAATGCAAGTGACAGTTCTGAGAAAAGTGCTAGTACATTGTTACTGGAACTAAATGACTGTACAAGTACTATTGTCAGAGCAATCTTAACTATAGAGGGGGCAGACCCAGGGATGGGTTCAGTGAGGCCTGCGAGGGGGGAGTTGCATGTGAGCTGCAATACTGCATGCGCCGCAGGTCACCCATGATTCAGTTACACAGGGAGGGCCAAAGTTACTTCCCTGTGTGGGCATTATCAGTCATCTCTGTATGCAAATTAGGTTCACACTTGCATGTTGTATTTATACAGTTTGCCGAGACAAGGAAACCACAGTCATGACATTTGCTGTGTTTGGGTCACAAAACAGTGTAATGACACAATCAACCTCACAGTTATGCACCTTTATTCCAGAATTCAAACATTAAAATACTTTTTTCCCCCAGACAACTTGGGCTACGTCACAACCTGAGTGTGTTGGTGCACGCCTGAGTCTGATTTAGTGCATGCGCATTGAGGTAATCAGAAAATCTGCACAGGCGCGCCATCACAAAGCTTCTGAATATCAAGATGACGCAAAACATTAATCTCATTTTTGTCTGTGCCACGGATAAAGACCCCCTTTGGGGTTTTTAAAGGCATTGGGTATTATGTATTTTTCTATATTTTTAATGCACTGCTCTTCTTTGTATGTCTATTGTCTTGGTGACCCCTGCAGAGAGCACATAATATATAGTTGTAATACTGAGAAAATGTCTGCCTCATTACGAGCCAGGACATTACACACATAGTGGAAGTAAACATCAACAAACACTTGACATTCTAAATAAGCATAGCAGTGAAAGGGCTTCTACTTTTTCCTCCCCCAATGTTGAACACTCTGAATCTGCCCCTTTTTGGGCTATTTTCTCAGACCTTACCCCTCCCCGTTCTTTATAAGCAGGGCAATTTGTTCAGAGCTGCGTATATACCATTCAATAAACAAACCTATAACTTATAAAAGCAGCAGTCTTTGAGCTTCTTAGTGGACTGGCAATTTGCTTTACCAGCTCCTCTGATGTTTTGCAGGATCAGAAAGTGACAGGAAGCACTAAATGAAAATGGCTTTATATTATTGTTTAGTGCCAGAAATCACAGACATATTTAAAAAAATAGGCAAAAAGTATGTTCAGACTAGGCCCCATTCATTAAACTCATGTATACTATCCCTTTACACAGTGATCCCCAGCCAGTAGCTCGTGAGCAACATGTTGCTCTCCAACCTCTTGGATGTTGCTCTCAGTGTCCTCAAAGCAGGTGCTTACTTTTGAATTCCTGGTTTGGATGCAAAGTTTAATAGAAGAAAAACTAAGTATAGTGCCAAGTAGAGCCTCCTGTCCACATAGAAGCTACTAAATAGCCAATCACAGCCCTTATTTGGCACCCCAAGTGGATCTTTCATGCTTGTGTTGCTCCCCAACTCTTTTTACATTTGAATGTGGCTCATGGGTAAAAAAAAGGTTGGGGACCCCTGCCTATATGGAAAACATCTTTAATCAGAATCTATGCCATGACAGTTGTGAGAGAACAGCCCAGCAATAGCACTCAGGAAGGTACAGAACATTTTGTCAATTTTCAGCTCAGTGGGCAGGTGGAGACAATTCTCAAAATCTCCCTTCATCGGTGTCCCACTGCCATATGAGTGTTATTTTGTTTTCTCTGTTTTTAACCATCGCAGCCTTGTTATATTACACATAATAAATGCATGTCCCTTTGGTTAAATTCTGCTTTCTGAAGGAAAGTTAATCCCACAAGCAAAGCCTGTGATCTTGCTGAAATTAGAAGGGGCAGGAAACTACCAGAACAATGCGTTTCTCATAGCTGTGTGGGGCTGTTGCTGTTTTCCCAGTACTTTCGTCCACCCCGGGACATGGATGTGACTGTAGGGCTGAGTAGCATTATAGCTGAGCTTTGATACTAAAGGCTTAATAATAGAGCTCATTCATGCCAACTCCTTTCAGATCATTTTCTCAAGGTTGCTCCATACAGTATTTCCCCTTTTGTTCCTTTAGAGCGGAATATTTCCATGGATCAGCGAGCACAAATATCCTGGGGGCCTATTCATTACAAATGAACATTTAAAAATTTTTTAATCCGTGCAATTGTTTCTCGGTTGTTGGGGACCCGTCTATTGAAGTAACACCCCCTCAAGATCCCAATTCCCTCACTTCTTTAACAAGTATAGGTCTGTTTGTCCACTCTCTATAAAACTGATCTACTCTGACTTCTCATTATGAAACAGCCTTGGGATATTAACGCCTTTTTCAGCACTTCTTTTACAGTCCAAAGACCTAT
>CM044445.1:65907134-65949348 GCA_024363595.1 Xenopus borealis
CCCCCCCCCCCCAGCAGCCTAACAACGGATAACAGATAGCTCCCTAACACAAGAGAACAACTCCCTGGAAGATAAAAGAACAGTACTCAATAGTAAAATTCAGGTCCCACGGAGACACCTTCAGTTACATTTAGCAAGAGAAACAACAGCCTACGAGAAAGCAGTTCCATCCAAAGTGCTGGCTCTTTCGGAAAGCACATGACCAGGCAAAATTACCTGAGATGTTTACCTACTCACCAATATTACAGATATGAAATACACTTGCTGGTTCAGGAATTACATTTTATATTGAAGAGTGAATTATTTGCAGTGTAAACAGTATAATAGAATAGAAATAAAAACTATACTATAAAAATCAAGAGATAATCCCTTTAAAGTATGGTGATCCAAATTGATGGATTAGATTAGTAACCTGCCTTGAAATCTAACATTATTTTCAGAGTATCCTGGATTGGTGATGTATATTTGGTGGCCTTACATGTGATTTATTTCAATGAGTTAAATAACTGTTTATGAATGAGGATGAATAGACAAAATGTTATAGTTGTAAGATTTCATCTCCTACCACCTACGGGCTACTGGCTATATAAGACAGAGTGTAAGTCTGCAAGATATGGTTGGCGTTATAAATAAAATAGGTAAGACGTTTCTGAAGTTTTTGACTACTAAAATCCATCATGATACAAGAATAAAGTAAGACCAGATCTGTTCAGCTGAGGAATGTATGTCAATAAGGCATGAAGCAACTATATCCCAAAAGAGTGAGACAAAGAGCAGCAACATCCCAAAAACAGATGCAAAAATAAAACTTAGTTCTCTGTGATAAATACAAGGGTCCTTACGGCCATGGATGTATCTAGACATGCTAACTTTTAAAATGTTCAATTCAATCTTTTTTTTTCTAAAGCATTAAAACCATACGGTCAGAAATAATGATTTCGTCAAAGAAAAAAGCTCTAACAGATGCAGCCTGACAGTGAGAGTGGCTTCACCAATCCCAATCTTTTTACCAGGTCAGCCACTGGAAACCTGCTGGAGCAGTGCGATTTGGAGACGCTCCACTCTGTCTGGGAATCTTGCTGTTTTTTCCACGTGTAACCCGCTTTAAAATTATTCTCTCACAGCTCAGCAGCCAAGGGAATGTAAATCCTGTCTCTGATCTTGAGGCCCCTTCAGATGGAGAAAGCTATAACTTCAAGGGTAACACTGAAAATCTTTTGGATTAACCGCGGGAAAGTTTATACAGGTGGTGAGAGAGTAGCAGGAAATTAAACCAAAGCTCGGCTTCTGTGTGGTTTCGCTTCCTTGCCAAGACACATCTCCCCACACCCCCCCCACCCCATTTTCACACTGTAAGAATCCAAATGATGTATTGTCAGCACAATATCTGCCCATTGAGGCCACTGGGATGGAATTAATGTGTTTAGGTTGGAAAGGTCAGTTTTTGTGGAACAATTTATTTATTGCCCTTACAGCCATTAAATTGCCCTTTGTACTCCATGATTTATTCCATGGGACACTATGGCTGTGTGGCTTTGTGGGCACGCTACGTGCATTCCAAGTGGAATTAATGGAATGAGCAAGGAAGAGGGTCTTACCTACTTCAGATGAATAGCATTATACTATGTGACCCAACAAAGACCCTGATTGGCTTCTACCCTTTTAAACTTGCCAGGTGTTCAGATTTTTTTTTTAAAGCACTTTAATTTGCCATTGCTATACATTAAACATTCATATTTCAACACCAAATTGATATATACACAAACAGAAATAAAGTGCAAAGAATGAAGCTAAGATGAGATGAGGAAAACGTAAGATTTTCTGGTACCTATTATGAAATCAGACAGCACAAATAAATAATAATTACAGCTATTATTTCAGGAGGCAACATAATGCTAGTGTAGAAAAAGGCCATTCACAGGTCATACAAACACCGGATGAGTAAAAGTCCAACTAAAAATGGTGCATGGAAAGGGGGGGGGGCAGATGCATAAAACAGCCCTGGAGATTAGCAAAGCGAGGAACAGAGGATGAGTCTCTAGGAGTCTGATATAGAGCAGAGCAAGCTGTGACAATTTGACTGTTTGACCAGAAGAGATCTGTGCACTGTTACTAACACCTAGTATTCATATGGGGGATTCTTGCTGTTAGACTGCACAAAATCTTACTGGGCTCTGTTGCAGACTCTGAAGTGAAAGGTCTTATCTAGTCAACTTTCAAAGTCAATGTCACAATGTAAAGTCCCTTTTAAGACTGCAGTAAAAACTTACCAGTGTGCGCACACACAACCCTGAAAAACATGTTCCTTTTTATATATCACAGATATTTCAAACAAAAATCTGAGATTTTACCAACACATCATGTATGTAATTAACCACCTAATCCAGTTCACTGCTCAAGGTGCAGAAATGTTGAACTCAGTTAATCCTGTTCCTATCTCAGCTTGTGCCGGTTAGGTGAACCATTGGTTTGTCTTAAAACTGCAAATGATATCTGCTTACAGAACAATGGATTGGGTTCAGCTAGGAACAAACATGCAAGACAGAAACATAAGGATATAAAGATCCAGGCCTTTTCCAGCTGTTATGTTATTTTTCCATTTATGTTTCAAATGATTTCACTTTCAAGTACGGATATGGGAGAAGTTATCCGGAAATCCATTATCCAGGAAGCTCTGAATTACAGAAAGGCCGTTTCCCATAGACTCCACTCCATTATCCAAATTTTTTAAAATGATTTCCTTCTTATCTGTAATAATAAAACAATAATTTGTACTGGATCCAAACAATGATATAATTAAACCACCCTAGTTGGTTTATGTTTACCTTGATTTTCTAGTAAATAAGGTATGAAGTGAAGGTATGAAGATCCAAATTACAGAACAATCCATTATCTGGAAAACCACCAGCATTCTAGATAACAGGTCCCATACCTGTATGTTGGAATCATACAGAGTGAATAATAACGATAGTGAGTGTTTGCATGTTTTCTAAAAAAGTGGCCTAATGTGATACCTCTCTTGACCCTATTCAACCCCTCCAGATTTGATCAAACGTTCAGAATTAAGAATTAATTTATCCCCCATGCTGTGGATAGTAAAAGAGCACCAGCCATAGCAGACTTATCCAAGTAAGGTACTGGTCCAAAGGCAAGAGATGCAATTTAACACACAGTAGGTAATTCATATGGCATATATATAAAACCCATCATCCTTTGGTGCTGTACATCACACAATAAGCCAACATCCTCTACCTCATAACTTAAATGTTGAACACTGCTTCTCAAACTTTAACAGGGCTTTAAATTGTGTGAAAAATCCAGTTTTTACCCACAAATTGCTTAAGAATTATGTTAAAGGGGTGGTTTACATTCAAGTTAACTTTTAGTACATTGTAGAAGGGCCAATTCTAAGAAACTTTTCAATTGGTCTTCCTTATTTACTTTTCATAGTTTTTTAATGATTTGCAATTTTCTTCTGTTTCTTTGCAGCTTTCGAATGGGGGTCACTGACACTATCTAAAAACAAATGAACTGTAAGGTTACAAATGTATTGTTATTGCCACTTTTTATTACTTATCATTCAATTCAGTCCTTCTCCTATTCATATTCCAGCCTCTTATTCAAATCAATGCAGGGTTGCTAGGGTAATTTGTTCCCTAGAAACCAAATTGCTGACGCTGCAAACTAGAGAGCTGCTGAAAAAAAGCTAAATAACTATAAAACCACAAACAATAAAAAATGAAAACCAATTGCAAATTGTCTCAGAATATCACTCTCTACATTATACTAAAAGTTAACTCAAAGGGGAACAACCCCTTTAAAGAATTATGTTTATGAATTTTGTTTACATTTTGAAATTTCAGTGCACTTTCTTATCTCTGGAAATGTTGCTGCCTCTACAATCTGGGAGAACACAGAAGAGAACAAAGGATAAATTACAGATGGACTGTGGTACCAAGGTCTGTTGAGGCCATTCAACAGAGTACTTTACTCCACTGGCAGGAGTATCGAGGTGAAAACAAAATCTCACATTCACAAGTAATACCCAATTCCACCAGCATAGCTTGGTGCCATGTAAGCCAGTTTATTGCCATTTATAAACTTTTTCCTATACACATTAAGCTCTATTGAAAATAAAGCTATAGTCACAATCTACTTCCTGGTCACAAAGCGCAAAGTCAAACAGAGGCTTCTCAATGGACTGTTGATTTGTTTGACTTTTCTCATAGAGACCAGGAAGCAGTATTTCACTAAAGTTTTATTTTCACATTTTGCCCTTTGTATAACAAAAAATAACAAAATCTGCAGATATTTCCTAAAAAAGCGATATACCGCACCTTTAATTGACACATGTGAGCACATAGCCTCACATACTGCCCCTCTGTGTTTTACATTGATGAACCTCACTGTGTTTACATGGGATTTGAATAGAAGCACTGATGCAAGAAATTTGTGCCATATAAGTTCTATTAATATTTCTATTAGGATTGTGTTTTTAATGTTAGCATTTTTTTTATTTTGTGCTATATATCTCACTATTGTGACATCACTATGACATCAGCAGTTAGTCTATCCTGCCATTTGGTGGTGTCTATGGGGGTTTGTTTCATATATTAATACCCCTGACAAAAGTTGGACCCATCTGTGTAAAAATTGCTTTAAAGCCCTGTTACAGCAAGTTTTATTGGACAAGATTTTGTTATTACAGGTTTAGGACTTTTTATGCAGAATGCTTGGGACCTGGGGTTTTCCGGATAATGGAGGTTTCCATATTTTGGATCTTCATACCTAAATTCTACTAGAAAATTATTTAAACGTTAAATACACTCAATAGGCTGGTTTTGCTTCCAGTAAGGATGAATTATATCTTAGTTTGGATCAAGTACAAGCTACTGTTTCATGTATTTTAAAAATTTGGATTATTTGGATAAAACGGAGATGGCCTTTGGGAACTTTGTGGATAACTGGTTTCCGGATAACAGATCCCAGACCTGTACTGTATAATATTATCCCATTTTATTCTGTGTTGACTTTTAAACAACTCTAGGAAGCAAAATAAAATATAGTACTTACAGGCAAACCTGTTCTGACACCTTTCAGAGCAAAAATCATGCCAGATGGGCATCCTGTATTAATAATCTACTTTCCCTCTCTTTTTCCATAGCTAGAAAAAGAACACCTGCTTTAAGGGAAAAATACAATAAAAGCTGCCTTGACTTTTCAGAACCAGTGATAACATTCTGCAGGGAGCTTCTTGTGATAATTTTGCTGCTTCTCTTCTTAATTAGATGCTTTTCATGAAATATTAAGGGAAATGGCCCTACCATGTATACTTTTAAATTCGCATTACTACTGCTTAGTCATTTAATACATCACCTCATGAGCAGATCTTGGGGAGAGGTTCTGTACCTTCTCAGGATTTGTGAGGCAATATTTTATGTGGATATCATTAACTTGTCTTCACATTCCCTCAGACACGGCTATTGCAGTGAAACACAAATGTTTAAGGAGCAAATGAACTTGCCAAAATCCCCAAAAAATGTTAACCACGCTACAGTGTAATTGGACCCTATAAATAAACATAATTATCTTTAGAACAAACATTCTGTACTTTGTGAACTGTTGGAAATGTTATTTCTACAGGAAGTTTGAAATGCGGCAAGAGGGTCAAGGATTGTTGCTTCCCTCAGAGCCATACACCTTGTAATACTCACTGGCATAACAGACATAAAAACATACTCTACATAGTTTTTAACTCTTGTTCTACATACCCTTTCATTTAAGTAATAAAAAAGGGTAAATCAATAGTCAAAATTACATTCAGTACAGATTTTTTAAATTTGGATAATAAGCTACTTTAAAAGGAACACATACTTGACAGAAATTACATGCTTGGAACCACAGGTGTTTTTCCATTTACCCAAGAACTAAAGACATTAAAAAATGCATTCCTAATAGTTTGCAAAGCCCACATAAAGGCTTAGGCTAGATATGATTTATCATATGCACAGTAGTGCTGTACTAAGCTTTTTTTTTATTTTGATATTTTGAAACAGGGCAAAGTTATGATTTCTTATAAAATAGAAAGACTAGGGACCTAACTTGTAGAGTAACTTTTATACAGCTATGGATGCGTTAGAACAAACAATGGTAAAATTACTAAGTGCCTATACAAGTCTTTGCAGCTACGGAAACCATTTGCACAATATCTAGTGCCTTTGTGTAAAAAAAAATTCCAGGATCTGTGCCTATGATATAATTCTCTCTGTACCCAAATGGCACATTCCAAAGCTCCCACTCACTAAGCAGGAGGAGGGGACTTTGTCTTTTAATAACAGGCTGAACAGAGGCCAAAAGATTATAGCAGGTCAGAACAAGGAGGGGTACACATATCCACTCCCAATAGACAGGTACACCTGGAGCTTGTCCAGGCCAAGAATTTGCACAATAGCATTATATGTGTTTAGCACACTGTGTTCAGAAGATGAGGCTATATACTTCAACAGTCAAAAATGAGTAAAACCAAATAGTTGTAATTCCAGGGTGCCAGTTAGATTTATAACTCTACCCACATTTATTTTATCAATACGGACAATAATACGATAAGGTTGTAAGAGCAATATTAGATACAATAAGGACTGGAAGGGGAATGCCTACATACACACACAGTGGGCAAAGTTAAAAAAAAACTTCAACCATTTTTTTTGCACTTCCTTTTAAATTACTCTTCTGGTCATTGAGTTAGGCCTATATATAAAATAAAGATGTATAAACACACACATATGTACCTGATTTCACAGATTAAAAGTAAACCATGAAGGTCTGTCTATGTTGCAGGGACCAGTTCCCCACCTTCCTTCACCTTATTTCATTGTGAAGTGAAGGATTGTGGGACTTGCTTTCCATAGAATCTGTGTAAAACCCACTACAGAAAGCAGAGACACTTCCAGTACCAGGACCCATCAACTAGGGTTGCCACCTTTTCTTGAAAAAAATACCGGCCTTCCTATATATTTGTATTTTTTTCCTATTAATAACATTGGGATCAACCATCAAAAATACCGGCCAGGCCGGTAAAATACCGGCTGTGTGGCAACCCTACCATCAACTCACAATGGAATATGCTGAGGGAGGGGTAACATTAGAACAGTGATCCCCAATCAGTAGCTCGCGAGCAACATGTTGCTCCCCAACCGTTTGGATGTTGCTCCCAGTGGCCTCAAAGCAGGGGCTTATTTTTTAATTTCAGGCTTGAAGGAAAGGTTTGGTTGTATAAAAACTAGGTGCACTGCCAAACAGAGTCACATTGTACTTTGACAAGCCACATAGGGGCTACCAAATGGGCAATCACAGAACTTATTTGGCACCCGAGAACATTTTTCATGCTTGTGTTGCTCTCCAATTCCTTTTACTTCTGAGTGTTGCTCACGGGTTGAAAAGTTTGGGGATCCCTGCATTAGAATGTGAGCCTAAAGGGGAATTGGGATATTGTTCTTACAAGTAACGTAGTCTCCTTACCAGCAACGTAACTAGGTGGGGGCGGGCCGCGCAGCTGGCCCCCCCCCCCCGTTATGACGGCCGCAGTGAGGCGAAATCTGCCGGGGGGCCCTACAGGGCCCTGGTACACTCGCACACCCTGCTCCCCCGGTAGTTACGCCACTGCTACTTACAGTCTATGGAATCAGAGATAGTGTTAATGCTTATTTTCTGTATAAGTCCAACTGAATTAGCTCATGTCAAAAAACGGGGTTATATTTCTCAGCCAGAGTTTCCAGTCTATCAGTTTTAAGATTCCTCCAAGTATTGAAAGATGGATAAAATAAATATGATGTGCTGAGTTAGTGTTCTATAAATAATGTGGCCCAAGGATGCAGGAATGCAGGTTTTTTCTTATAGTTTTCAACCAATGTGTGTCACCATAACAATCCCAAACAGAAGTTACTCTTAGTGCAAGTTGAAGAAAGGCAGGCATCTAGCCTGGATTGGCAATTTGTGGGTTCTGGCAAATGACAGAGGGGCTGCTACGTACCATAGAAATTCAGTATTTAGTGGACTGGTGGAGTGGTTTGGGCCTCTGTATCTGCAGATTGGCCCTCTGTGCACCTGAAATGCCAGGGACTATTTTGACTCTCAGTCCAGGCCTGGCGGGCATTTAAGGGGACTGTGCATGCATGCTTTGAGTCACTGAGGAAAGGCCATGCTGTGCCGAAATGTTTGATCACTGTGAAGTGTCATGAGCACCATGGAATAAAGTTTGGGAACCCCCCATTTGCAGCAGACAAGGTATTGGTGTCTATCTTGTTCAACAAATAAAAAACTTGCTCACAACATGCACATGCAGCCTCTTGGTCAAAATGTCTGTGCATGATTGGTCCGAGTGCAGGGGCAATGGATTATGGGAATTTGTAATCCATCAATTTTTAAAGAAGTATTGCACTGCCATCTGTAAACGCTATCAAAATTAGGCATTGCTAAACTAATTCAAGGTATCTACTGAAGCCTGATGTTTAACAGGCTTTCCTTGTTGCCTTGATACACACAGGTACACCATTTACCCTCTATCATACTCAGTTTGCAACTCATAGCAACTAATAAGATGTCTGCTTTTAAACAGGTGACCAGTAAATGCTTCCTGCTGATCGGTTGCTATGAGTTACTGCTCCTGGTCAAACTTAGTACCTTTTATTACATAACCCCCTATGGCTCCTGCTTACTAAAGTGTTACTTACACGTCACCCCATTAACCCTGCTTCTTATGGGTATCTTATGGGTATCTCTTTTGCCTTGCTATTTATTGGCAACACCTTATACTTGGCATTCCAGATCCCTAAATGGACATATTTCTCACATGATCGCAAAGTAGTTGCACAATATATAAAACATGCACTAAGGGGTGTAGCAAGGTTTCCAAGAAACTGTGTCTGTTGGAAGTGACAATAAATGCTACACACTTGAAATGGATGATGCAATCATAGAATATAAAAATCTAGTTGCATTATACTCATACATGTCTCCAGGTCCAGCCCAATAACTCTGCTGTATTCTATAAGGCACTAGTTACACAGCATTGAAATGTATAGCTTGAACATAAAACCTGAAAACATGAAAATGAGTCAATGCAGTATACCAGGAGTTCAATAAATAGGGCTTATGCTGAACATACTTTTTTTTTTTTATTTCTTGAGCTAAACGGGGTAAACTGAAAACTGAAGCTACTCCATGAATGGTCCTTGCAAGACAGTGCAGTTCCAGGTAATATTTTTTTCACTGTGTTAGCCCGTTGAAAAAGTTATAGGGTAGAACTTTTGATATGACGCATTAAAGGTATCACCTTCACACCACTTTTGTTATGTGTCATATCAAAAGTTCTACCCCATTTCCAGTGCACAAATAACCCTCTGGCATAACTGTGTTCTGTTGATCTGTGCTTTGCCAATCTCAAAAAAATCAGGAAGCAGCAATGCTTAAAGCCAGCATGGAAATGTAGGGCACATTGTCAGTAGTAAGTATGAACTGCACAAAAATGGCTTCTAATTGTTGCCTTAGTTATAGAATGACTTTCACACAGATAATCAGTCAATCCATGATGATGCTGGTCCACAACAATAAAGGATACACAAACAAACAGTGAATACAAAATTCTTCACACAATGTGTAAATACTTTTTAGGGAGTTACGACACATACTGCATTGCTATTCATTTTGTGAGTGTGCTGGAAAACAATTTGACTTTCCTCTGGTCACTTAATTGATTCCTCTATCATCTAATGTGCCCTCCAGTAAGCAGTAAATCATTTCTGCACAGCGACTTCATTGCAAAAGTAAATACTTCTATCCTGCTGAGCCCAAGGTCTTTATTGTAATGTTAGTATTGTGGCAAAATGCTATAGTCAGCTTTTTGGAAATGAAAGTCACCATGTATAGAGATAAATCCAACACACCTACATATTCTTAAAAGGGGTTGTTCCCCTTTAAATTAACTTTTAGTATGAGGTAGAGAGTGATATTCTTTGACAATTTGCATTTGGGTTTCATTTTTTATTATTTGTAGTTTTTTAGTTATTTATCTTTTTTATTCAGCAGCTCTCCAGTTTACAATTTTGGCATGTGAATAGGACAGGGCCTGAACAGGAAGAAGAGTAAAAAAAAGTAGCAATAACAATACATTGGTAGTTTGCAGGGCATTCTATTTTTAGAAGGGGTCAGTGCCCCCCATTTGAAAGCTGGAAAGAGTCAGAAGAAGGAGGCACATAATTAAAACACTATACAATAATAAATAATGAAGACCAATTGAAAAGTTGCTATAAATGGGAAATTGTACTCAAAATTAACAAAGGTGAACCACACCTTTAAAGGGGGTTATATATATACACTTTTGAGAAAGGCTGTTGTATCAGCCGAAACGTTAGTCTGTTAAATAAAAGTTTGAAAGATTTTAAGCCCTGAGAGTGCAGAGTTTCTACATGTTTGCAGATCATCAGTTTCCAAGACTGCACCCAGGCAAGATTGAATCGATATCGTGAGTGCCGTTTTTTTGTATCGATATATATATATCTATATATAGATATATATATATGGGCTTATATACAAAGTGGCAGTATATCCCCTATGTTCAACATGAGTAGAGTAGTCAACATGAGTTGTAGTTTGCATGGGGTCCTTAAAAGGACAGTATACTCCCTTGCTCAAAATGAGTGCAATATATAGAACTTGTGCTGAACATACTTTTTAATTACAAAAAAAGTATGTGTTATCTTTTCAGCTAAGTAAGGCAAACAGAGATGTTGAGGCCACAAAGTAGCTTTAATATCCCTGTTTAGGTCAAGAAATAATAAAAACCATAGATTTTTAAAAGTATGTTCAGCACATGTCTTGTTCAGTGTTGAACAAGGGGGTGTACAACCCCTTTAAAAGCACCATGCAAATGACATGGTCTTGGTCATCACTTCTCGCAGTTTACAATGCTGATTTTCTGCATAAACATTATACTTACCTGAATGTCCTGTTATCTGTAATATTCAAATGTGCTATTTGCAAAAATATGAATTTGTTCATGCGGTCAATAAATATCTTACTCAATGTGAAATTAATTCAGCACTAAGGCTTCATACACACTAGCAACACAAGATTATTTGATTTCAGTCTGCCCGGTGCGTCTGTAAAAAAAAAAAATGTAGCTATGCAGAGGAAATGTCAAATGCATTTTAAAAATATGCACATGTATGAAGCCTAAAAGGTCTTCTTATGCTTGACTGCCACAGAACTGTATCATGGCAACTGGGAAAAGCACATATTAGTTGGGGAAGAGAACCTACAGTCCCATACCAGTCTCTATAGACTACAGCTCCTCACATACTTTTAATTGTATTGCCATCTCTCTAAAATATAAAAGAAATAATCACTCACTTCTACTGAAATAGTGCCAGGAAGCATGACTTGGTTCTGACTGAAACTGAATAGTTGCCCATGAGTATATTTGGCTGTGCCTGGCATTAACTGGGAGTTCCCATAATCTTGGGGGAAAACAACAAGATAAGAAATGAATATCTTGCTCATGACTGTACTTGTGGTATTAGTCATGTTTTTATACCTGCATATTTAACCCTTGTGTGCAAATCCTTGCAGTATCGAAACTAGTAACACGGACATGACATCCAGTGCCATATGTGATTGTGTTATTTGTAATCACAGCATTGTAGCGCATCTAAAAACTCAAAATTTCAAGAGAAACATTTCCAGTTCGGCCACAATTAAACAGGATGTATCTAATTATATCAAAGCTTTTTACCGTTTTCTTAAAAGTACTTGAGTATACGGCATGCCATTCTTGCAAAAATGTCATCATTCAGTAAGATCACCTCATTTGAATTGAAACAGTAAAATGTCACATTGCTTATTATTGTAGTCAGCTCCCTAGAGACCTTTTAAGGAACATATATAATAAAAGAATAAAAATAGAGTGGCGACTTGGCCATTCTGGATTCTTTTAATTATGGTAGATACAGGAAGAACTTTGTAATACTTCAGGCAGTACATGTAGGTATGACTACCATACGAGGGACCATATATGGTTTGCCCCCCCGTTCCATTCATGTGAGTCAATTGCCTCAACAATTGGAATAACAGGAAGTGACAAGGACCTTAAGTTTTACTTGCACATCTGATGTACTTGGTTTGTCAAGGTTATATGACAATATATCTTAAAAGAAATGAAAGCTTAAATTAAGTTATCATATATCAAATAATTTGCATAATTATAGATGTTTCTTAGGAGTTAAACACACAGTTTGAGTTTATTTACAAGGCAAACAAAGATAATGGTAAAAAAAACATGCTCTATTTAAAACAACAAGCAATGGTCAACATTTGGCTAATAGCACTTGCCAGTTCTGGAATGTTTTTGCTTTTGTAATCATCATCATCATGAAAACCTGTGAATGCCCAGTAGTTCAAATTTCCTGCTTGGCAAAAATCACAGGACAAGGGCAGAATCAGTAAAAGAAAAAAAGAGTTTCACAATTTTGAATATGATCTGTTTTTATGATAGCTATGAATACTGGTGCAGAGAAGCATGTAAAGGTGCACTGGTTGGGCTGATTTAAACCACAAATGACCAGTTACACCAAAAAGTGGATTTTTTTTCCAATTTAGGAGGAAATGGAATAAGATTTGCAAAGAGAACAAATTTAGGCACAAATAAGAATAAAAATTTGCATTCCAATGTAATATTCTTCATTCATTTTTATTTATTAATTAGGCATTGCAAACTTTTAAGACGTGCTTGAAAGTTTTGAAGCAAACCTAACTTTTTCATTAAGAAGTTTTGAAGCAAACACTGCACACTGTCGCAAACTGTAACATTTGCAACTGTTTTTCCACCAACTAAAAATATATTTTTTCTTGGCAACAAATGCCAAGAGGTTTCTTTCTATAGTTCTGCAGAAAGCCATGAGTGAACCATTTATGTTTCTGTGTAAGAACTAAAACTATCAACACAACTAATATGAAACCGAGATCAAGGAGAAAAGGTTTGGACTGGAATCAGTCTTACTATAGGTTAGTGTAACGTTTTGAATTCTGTAGAAATATTACCGTAACTCATAAAGCAAATAGTTTGTTATCTTAGCCTGGACATTGAACACCATGACTAATATAGCTAACTGTCTGACTCCAAGCCATCAACATTGTGTTGTAAACACTAAAAGCAACAACAAGAGGGGTTTTTTTTCTACTAAAATCCAAATTTATCTCATATTATACTAAAAAAAAAAACCCTGACCAAACTCCCATACCTGATTTAAGCTTATTTATGAATACAAAAACTTGATTTAATCAAGGGAAACCAGAAATAATTTGAATATGTCTAGCTTTTCCCCAAAATAAATTATCAACATACTGCTTTAACTGTTCAATATTGCGTCCAATGGTTTGTTATGTTTATCCAAATAGCAAAACTCCTATATTGGATAGGCACAGGCAGCTCTGAGTCTGCAAAACACTTCAAAATGAAATAGGCTACAGTTCAAAGCTAGGGCTGGCTGACATCCTTGGACAGTGCAAGGGCCAAAGCATTCCCTCTGGCAGCAACCAAGTTAAATAGAGATTAATATATACTGACACGGACATCAGTCATAAAGAACAGGTGAACAGGGGTGTAGAGCTATAAAACATAAGGATCCTAAACAAACATAACTGCACAAATAGCTGCCAAAAACACATACAACGTGACAGTCAGAGTAAAAAGAAGCAGATAACGGTAATCAACTCAAGTCAAAATGTTCTGGTTTGTCAATCCACTACATTATCTATCAGATCATGCTATGTGCTAAGAAAAGCAAAGGGTTAAATTGTCAGTACACAGTCATGCAAGTCCTTGCTCTTAATTAATTAAACACGCAACTATCCATTACAGGCTGCATTATCAAGGTAACTATAAAATGGGTGCCTGCATTTATACAAGTTACTACATGAAATGAAGACAAACATACATAAAATATTTATGTAAATATAAATGCATCTACTGCAGGTTGTATAAAGTTCTACCTGAAGGTGCCATATTATGGAATCCATGGGTTCAAGTGTCAGATTCAAACTAAAGTACTCTTTTTTTTTTTCTCTCCCCAATGTGCTTTTCCTGTTTTCAAGCTAGATATGCATTGCTATAGAGTTTTTACATTTCTATTTCATGCATCTCCTTCATGTTTAGAATTCCTTGCAACCAGTCTTTGAAATGCTTTCATGATGTATCTCAAAATGACTGAATTATATACATGATGTCTTTGCCATTACAATTTATGAACAATTTAATTATAAAATCCCAATTTATTATTAAAGCCCTTAAACGCTACACTAACATCTCACATGCCTCGTGTTCTACAGTGAAAATGATCTTGGTTTTTTTTTCCTTGTGAGCCATTTTTCAGTTCTCTGCAAGGGACTTCTCTCAGACAAATTATTAAAGGAGAACTAAAGCCTTACTAAAGAAGTAGTTAGAAATGTTGTACATTACTGTATGTTTTGGGATTTGTATCAGCCCAAGGCAACCACAGCCCTTTAGCAGTAAAGATCTGTGCCTCTGAAGAAGCCCCAGTAGCTCCCCATTTTCTTTTCTGCTGATTCACTGCACATGCTCTGTGCTGCTGTCACTTACTGAGCTTAGGGACCTATTCACAATATACAGTACACAGAATATACATGTCACAATATAAGGCTGATTAGTAATTAATAAAGATAATTACTACATGGCAGCACAGAAACCAGTGCAACTAGCATAAGGATTTAATAATCACCTGTTGCATCAGCTTCTATTACAGGCCAATTATCTGCTTGAACAACCCCTAAGCTTAGCTTCTCAACAGTTGCTCAGAGCACACTGAACATGTGAGTGTCACAGACACTTTCCAAGATAGTGACCCCCTGCGATCATTGTTGCTATTGAGAAGCTGAAACTTTAGGCTGGTGCACTAAGTTCAGTATATAAAATATGGCATCTTTGGCCATGTTCATTTTTAGGGTTTAGTTCTGCTTTAAAGAGATAATGACACCTGAAATTAAACTCTTTTTTACACCTATTATAATATTGGCTTTGAAAGCTACTTCTAACTTTGCCATAAAGTATTTGCATGATGCTTTTACATTACCTGTCTGATCCCCCATGTTCCTGTATGAGGGGGCTGCCATATTTGTGCAGCAGGAGTCCATAGCATTAGAAACTGTAACCAACAGACCGAGATGGGACAGTCAGGTTGGCAAAGTCAGAGTGTCAGGGAGTCAGGCTTAGGAACTTCAACTAACAATTATATACAAAAACAAACCTCTCCACAAAAAATGATCAACATGACCTATAGGTAACATTTAATGTACATTCATGTGTTAAAAATTCATTTTTTAGTGTCAGTATTACTTTAAGAGATTTTTACAACTGGTCATAATTTGTGAGACTTTGTCTATTATCTCTTTAATTTCTTTTCCACCTATCGAATTGGGAATCGATTGCTGGGAATATATTATAAAATCTGCAAGGTCATCAAACAAGAAGAGGTTTCCTTACTTTGGCCACCAACATGCTGAATGATCTCACTAGGTCACCATAATGATCTAATCGTTGGCCCCTGGTAGGGCCCATACACATGCAAATAGGATGTCAACTAGGTTTGTTTATAGGTCTCTGTCTGGTATTTTGCACCTGCATTTTGAATCTGATGTCCAATTTGACTATAGGCTGTAATGGTTATAATCTTGATAATTCTTTTAACTTTCATTTGCTAAGCTTGTCCTGATACTTTACATCATATATTAGATGTGTATATGTATTTACATCATATATTAGATTATATTAAAGACAATACATTTAGTAATAGCTCTGGATGAAACTGGATAGAGAAACGGTTAGGGCTGGCTGGCTGACTTTAAGCCAAAAGAATTCTGTCTTGTAGCATTATGGTTAAAAATAGGTTGAACTAGAAAGAGACTTAATGAGGATTTGGAATTTACTCCAGAACAAATAAAGGTGTAAACACCCATGTCTTGAACTTCCTCTGTGTACCTTCTATCATATCTTATGGGAGGATGCTCTAGTCATCAGGTAAATTCCTTCTGCAAAAAAAAAAATAATTTCATTCGCACATGTGACTAAAAACCCCAATAGGGCTTTATATCTGCAGATGCAATGAGCAATGCACACTTTTCCCTGCAGTGAGCTGCAATTAAATCCACTCTCATTAAAGTAACTTGCATCAAAATGCTCTCTTCACACCTCCATATAGTTGTACTCAGTGATGCTCAGTCCTTCCTGGCCTCCATTCTGAATTGGGCACTGCTCCACCTACTAACAGAGGCAGTACTTCCAGGCTTCCCTTTGCAGCAGTAGCCTCCTAAAGAATTGCATGCAGACATCACTGGTGTGGCTAATACCATAAATTATGTCAGGATGACTTTAAAAGTATTCTGCATAACAGCATCAGATTTGCAAGGACGTACACGCATAGTTGCATCTATTTTGCCTAATTGTGAACAATTGTGTTAGACACAGCACAGTTTCACAGTTTAAATCACCCTGTTGCACCTGCAATGTTGCAAGAATTCTGGGGAAAAAAGCTGCATTGTGGGGGAAAAAAACACGATAATTTAGCTCTAAACTGCACTTTGCATACTGTATCTAGGTAGTTGAGTGCACCCTAATGTTTCATTGCCCTAAAAAGTACCACACTCCCTGTTGATGAGCCTCTTTTTTCTTTGCACAACAACAGAGAATAAAGACGTCCATATATTTAAAGTGTATCTTTGCCTGATTTAGATGTGCTAGGCAAAATGTGGTTTGGTTGGCCTGGGGCCAGTGATCAAACTTCAGGACTGCAGTGACCTATCAGCAAGGACTACTTCAACACAGCGATACAGCTCTTGCCTGACAAGATTCTTAAACCTGCCCAACAGATATCTGGCCCATTTTCAGTTAGATATTGGTCTGGCAGCCCTTTGCAATAGCTCTACTATACACAGGCCAGTAAGCTGTTGACTAAAGGGGCCAAGTCAGCAGATGTTATCAGTCTGTTTAAGTAAAAAAAGTAATATTGGCAAAACCATATGATTCAAATACTGAAAAAGTTATTTGCACTTTTGTACTTTTGTACTAATTAAGATGACTATCCTCTTTCCTCTCATAAGCCTCAACCTATCTATTGTTAAGGCCATTTTTATATTTTGAACCCAGTCCACAAATGATAAATATTAATATTTGCATTTTTGCAGAGCAATCTCTGCTAAAATCCTTGGAAAATTGCATTGCTGAAAAGTCTCCAGAATCCCAGAAGTAACCACCATTTTCTCCCTTCTTATCATTCCCCTTTACTGTAGATAAGCAACAACTGAACAGCAAACCTGAAAGTATATGGCAAGAGAATGCAGATAAGAGAAGCCTTTCTGTTTACATCAAGGAAGGTTATGGATTATGACTCCCCCCCCCCCCCCCTCTCAAGCAAGAAGAAGTTCTGTATTGTATGTATAATCTATATATTTTTTTATAAGAATATTATTGTTTTATATAATATTATAGACTTTTTGGACATGTTAACATAATAAGAATTTACAACACTTAAGAGGATAGTGTTCCTTAATAATAATAATCATATTTTGGATTCAGTGGAGTAGTATTTGCTAAGGCAGCAAATGTATGTGCTGCTCTACCATAGATAACACCAGTTATTACTCTACACAGACAGACTGTATGCTTACACCAATTATTCCTGCTACTGACAGATGAGGGGACAAGAGAATATACACCTCTGTAGTTTTATGCTTTCTTTTATATTGTAAGCTCTTGGGCAGGGCTTCTTTATCACTTGTATAGATTATTGGTTTTTTGTGTGTATTCTTATATGTTTAATTGATACACTCGTTTATTGTACAACACTGTGAAATATGTTGGCGGTTTATAAATATGTGTTAATCATAATATGTGTCTATCATGTTTAAAGGAAAACTATACCCCCCGAACAATGTAGGTCTCTATAAACAGATATTGCATAAAACAACTTGTATGTAAAACCCTGCTTCATGTAAAGAAACCATTTTCATAATAGTACACTTTTTAGTAGCATGTGCCATTGGGTAATCATAAATAGAAAATAGCCATTTTAAAAAATAAGGACAGCCTCCTGGGATCCTAGGATCCAACAGTGCACACAAACATACCAAATAAACTATAAAGTTAGGTCACACGAGCCAATTAACAGACAGAGTTCTGTCTTTTGCTTCCACACTTCTTCCTGTTACAGTTAGAGTTGAAATATTTCTGGTCAGGTGATCTCTGAGGCAGCACACAGACCATCATGAAATGGTGGTTCAAGGCAAGAGATGTAAAAGGGCAATATTTACTTAAATATATATACCAGGTAGGTAAGATTCTTTAATATGTCACTTGATTTCATATAAACTATCTGTTGCTCAAAAATTCATTTTCGGGGTATAGTTTTCCTTTAAGAACATTTTTTCACTTTCAAGGGATCGTTATAAAATGCAATGTAGGTTTTTTTTAGTATGGAAATATATCCTTATTCCCTCTACCCTTGCATCTTTTACATGCACTTACAAACACATGACAACACACACAAAATTTTGGGGGGAATGCCTGGGTTTTTGCACATTCATAGCACACAAAACAAGTTAACTTGCATACACAGACGTTTTCATATTTTATACTGCATGGAGTTTCCCCTTTGAAAACTGTTAATATGCACAGTGTCACTAACATTAATTACTTTATTTTATATAGGTCATTTTATGTGATTTTTAATTGCATTTTCAGTTCTGTGTTGTCGATTGCTAGTTTTAAACATTGCTGACTGAAAAAAAATTATCTTGATCTAAAGTAAAGGACATTCTTCAGAAGGTAGGTGTATCATTGTAAAAATCTACAATCAAGAGAATATTTCATGAAAGTAAATACAAGTTGTAAGGCAATGGTAACTCCAGATTAGAAAAACCATCTAAAAACAAAACCCTGACCAGTTCTGGAACAATATTCATTGAACTTATGAGAGAGACTAAGATCGACACCAGAATGATAGGAAAGGAAGAGAATAGAGAAGGAAGAATTCACAATCCAAAGCATACTACCTTATCTATAAAACAAGTGTTATGCAGGGAAATGTATAGCTGCCAATGGAACATGGTCAACAGTGTTTATTAATATGACTGTAACAGAAGCAGCAGGACGGGTCTATACTGACGGGTCTATACTCTCTGATTTATCCAAATGTTGAAAAATGATAGAACGTTCTGCAAAAAGAAACATAGTAAATGATAGAAACATACTACAATAGCAGCCCAAGAGTTTTTGAAGGCAAAGAACTGGAATATTTTTGAATGGCAGCCCTATGACTTCAGCCTAGTTGAACATGCAAGTCACTTTCTGGAAACAAAAATGAAGGCAGAAAGACCAACACCTAAGCAGTAACTAAACAGAACTGCAGTGAAGGCCTAGAAAAGTCAAAGGGCATCACCAAATGCTGAGCTTTACTAATGGTAATGCTCAGCATTTGGTGATGCTCATGGGAAGCAGTAATTGACTGAAAAATATTTTCAACAAGGTATTGAAAAGGATTGTAATATTTATGATTACAATAGTTTGCCCAATGACTTTTGAGATCCTTAAAATAAGACACTATGTTTAAAACGGATGTTATTCCAAATGATTCCTTTTTTGATGGTAATACAATGCTTTTGCATACACAGTAAAAGGAAAAGCAAATTTTTTGACTGGTTATACCCCTAAACCCTGTTCCTCTGTCCTGATTGTTACCATACGTAAAATGCTCAAACAGCCAACAAAATTTCCACAATGGACTGCATAATCCAAATATGATATTCAAGCTAGTCTACACCAATTTGCCTGCTCCCTGACTTTCCATGGCCAGCATTATAAAAGGGCTCTGGTATGTATCCAAACTATAATTTAGTAAAGTTATTCCACAGTATTTGACATGGAGGTCATGAAGCACTGTGACTAAAGGATTTTCGCCAAAACACCAGCTCCCATGACCGCATAGTTGAAAAAGACTGATGGAGAAAGTACAACATTTATTTGACTTGATCAAAGCCTTTGTATGATTTGGAAGGCATAGACAGAGAAAAAATAATAAAAGCACACAGAGAAGTATTCTGTGTAATGCACAGAAGCTTTGCCAGTTCCTGCAACAAGCCGCGGGACAGATTCCATGAGTTGAACGGCCTCAGAGGTGCCAAGTAACCCAATTGGAAGCTATCTTTGATGTCAGCTAGTGCGATATTGTGCCAGAGTGGCTGAATCATCAAAAAAAGGTTTTATCAATCCAATATGCAACCACTAGTTTAGCTCTGCGACACTTGTCTTTAGTTCTCTTGTATCTTTTCAGTGGATTTTTTTTAGGTTTACCTTGAGCATTGTAAGAGGTCCAAAACCATTTCATCCTATTCATTCAATACTATTCAAAAATATTTATACCAGAAAAGAACTGTCAAAAGTATGAATTAATCAGTGCTTCTGAATTAATGTAGTCTTAATAAAGGCTACAGCCCCCTTTTTTAGTTGCATAAGAGAATGTATTTCATCTTAGCTTCTTCTTCTTGCTTACCTATACTGAATCCTTCATAAAAGACTGCCTAACTTTAATTCGCATATTCAAATTTGCATCACATAAATGCACAGTTTGTAATCTAAGATAAAAGTATAACACATGTTCAGAGGTGGCAGTTAACAATAGGTATACTTCCATAAGCCAGTTTCTTCACTGAATATCTTAAATTATACTCAACACCTCTATATATCCAATCAGTGCATTTGTGCCTAAAGCAATATATACAGTAAGGGGCAAATTTATAATTATTCACTAATAATTATAAACTAACAATCGAATACCGATCGTTCGATTTCACAAAGAAATCGTAAAATTTCCATCGATCACTCGAAAAATTAGTACAATTCGAACGATCGTAGGTGATCGAATTCAATCGAACTTCAAATTTTTCCTGTGAATTTTGTAAATCTGTCCCTAAGTGTTTAAAAGTAAAAAACTGAAAATGAGATTTAGCTGAATTAGTTTAGTCAGCTTTGTGCTTGATGGTTAGCAAATAGCCTTCATATTACAGCAGACTGTAAGAGCAGTCATATATTGAGTCTGAATTCTACTGTGTACAATAGATAAATATCAAAGGAAAGTTTAGCCATATCAGCCTGAGCGAACTACAATGTACACAGGCAGTGCAGTGTAGATTGGGGAAGTCCATTGAGAGATTATGGTCATTACTTGTGTGTCTGTTATGCAATGTTAGTACTAGGGCATATGGAGTAGAACAATTTATGGCTATATGGATACACTCTGAAAATAGACGGACTGGACACAGACTAATGGTGGCCATAGACAGTGAGATCCGCTCATTTGGCAATATCGCCAAACAAGCGGATCTCTCCCCGATATGCCCACATTGAAGTGGGCGATATCGGGATGATCCGATCGTGGGCCCTAGGGCCCAACGATCGGGTCATAATTTAGGTGATATGGGCGGTCGGATCACGGGACCGCACACACGCACAGATGCACCCGCAATCCGACTTGGTTTTTTAACCTGCCCGATCGAGATCTGGCCGACTTTCGGCCAGATATCAATCGGGGAAGCCCGTGGATGGCCCCACACACAGGCCAATAAGCTGCCGACTCGGTCTGTCGGCAGCTTTTGTCGGCCCGTGTATGGGGGCCTTTATACAGCGTTACAGGTATACTCCCAAGGCATATACTACACATGACATTTCCTACAGCTTATAACTACAATAAAGTGGTGAAAAGAAAAAAATTAATGAACACAATACAGAAGCCCAGACTGAAAGGCATCTGCATTTGTACTCAATGTTATAGCAGAGAAAATATGTTTTAGGTGTAAAGACATGGCAAAAGCAGTCCCACATTCCTATAGTGCAAAACTTCCCACAGATAATACAGGTCCAGATATTTATGTCTACAGCTGGAGTGGAATGGGAAGGGAGTAGGTGTCAGGCTAAAACATTTTATACTCCCATTCTCTGTGGAGTACAGTAGTAGTGCAGTTACCTCAGCTCACCCCTTCTTTTGTTTTATAGAATAATTAGGTTAACTTTTACTACTGGAACAAATGGGTTAAAAGGACCTGGATTTCTCAGTGTCCTTCCTGCCCTGGACTCAGATGAAAATCTGTTGTCATAATTAACGACTGGTGAGGGAAGAAGGAAACGTAAATGACTGCAGGGAAATCAATGCAGGGCTGGTCTGTGCTATGTTGGGAGCCATGGAATGTGCATGTTTGAGCCAGACCTAGAGAAGTTAACAGTGGCCATTATGAAGTCGAGTTGAGGGGAAGCCAGAACACAAAGCAACGTTCTGCCTTGCAGCTGTGTTGCCAGGATAAGTGCATAAACTCTACATATATAAAAAAAAAATAGAAAAAATATGGTTGTACAAGCAGAGACTTAAACATAGGAGATACATTTATTTAATACAGAATTATCGGTTTGTACTCAAATCACTTCTACAGTATTGCATTAGGCGCTTTGCTTTTAAATAGATCTGTGCCAAAATGGATGCAACAAGTATGACAAATCAGTGAGCAGAAAAGAAGAGATAAATGCAGAACACTCTTTCAGACTGTACAAAACACCAGGTATATTTTCTCACACCTCCCAACATTCTCGTGGGGCAGATCCTATTTTGACAGCTCAACACACAGTCCCGGATTGTTACTGAAATGTCCCACCTTTCTCTTTCATCTCTTCCACAGTGCAGCCAGTAAAAGATTTCTAAAAGTTTCTAAAACTGAGGCTTTTGGCAGAGAGCCCAGAATAGCAGGTGTACTTGCATAAATTTGTAACAATTTAAGATAAGCAAAGATACAATTGTAACAATTTAAGATAAGCAGGTCCTATGACTTGCAGGTTAAAGGGCAATTCACTTTAATTAGCAAAACTGTAATAAGACATTAAAACCTGAACCCTAAAACCCCCAGAAATGTGTTCAAACTTTCTATGACCTGCCAAATTTTGTAAAAAAAAAAAAAAAAAAAAGTGCTGTTTAGGGGGTGTGGCCATAAAATAGGCATGGCACAAAAATTATTGGTTCCAAATGTTCCAAAAGTGTTTTTCCCTCTTTTTATTTTCCAAATGTTGGGAGGTATGCACAAATATACATAAACATTCTAAATTACTATTCTAAAACAAAGTAAGGGGGTGAAATTGACCCTGTGAAAAGAAATTGACAATTTAGCTGCTCTTCCCCTCACATCAGTTATTTTAGAAAACATTTCTTCCCTTTTGACACTAACAAAGCACAAATCTCACATTACATGGTTTGCTTCCCACATGGTTTTGAGTTCAAACAGCAAAGTGCTTTCAGTTTCCCCTCTATAGACTTTCATGGTAATTGCCATGACACCATAGGCATGATCACAATTCAGGTGATAATGTGTCAGAGAGCAACAAAGAGGGACATGGAGAAGGCCATATTCACATCACCAAATATAAACCTTGAATTGTGATACCTTGCAGAAACCTCCAGGCTGACAAGTACTCAGCCAGGCTAAAACTGGACATAGAAGACAAGGAATCTCTCACCAATACAAACACTACTAATTAGACATAAGGAAAGTACAAGGCAGACATCATAGTGCTTTCTTTGTATTTAACAAGTTGGGTCAAATACATTATATATTGAAATGTCCCGGAACAGTGGTGTAACTACTCCCTGGTGGGCCCCGGTACAGAATGGGCACCTGGGAGTGTTGGGCCATTACCTCTTTAAATCCCATGCTGGAGTGTTGATGGCATGTGTGCTGTAAAATCTCCGCCTAGAAAACTGCCTGCCATAACCATTTTCTTGGCTCTGATGGGCCCCAAGGGGCCATGGTGCAATTGCACCCCTGCACCCCTGGTAGTTACACCACTGTCCCATAAAGTAAAAGTTTTCTGCTTAGAAACAAAAAGCTGCATGCATGTTTTTA
Organism: Xenopus borealis; assembly: GCA_024363595.1. Taxonomy (NCBI): domain Eukaryota; kingdom Metazoa; phylum Chordata; class Amphibia; order Anura; family Pipidae; genus Xenopus; species Xenopus borealis. Next base: position 65,931,132 of record CM044445.1, read on the forward strand.
TTTATGTTAAATTAAAGAGAATCGACATTCTATATTATACATTGTAAGAGGAGGTGTGTTACCGAGGCAAATAGGTGGTTAATAAGTGCTGGCATGTAGAGTGGTTGAGGCATTGCCTTTTAATTGCCAAGGCTGAGTCAGATATTATGCCAGTGTTCCAAGATATAGTATTTGAGTTCAGTTTTCAAGATATTGAGGGAGGATTCCCTATGAAGGAATCCTTAGTAACGCTGCAGGCACATTGGCACATAATCCTTAGTAATCCTGCAGAAACATATACACGTAATCCCTGATATCACTAGAGGCACTCATGTACATTATTTCCTGGTAATCCTGCAGATGCATATGTGCCAGTCTATTTCTATCAACCCATGTATTAAGCTAATAATCTTTACCCCATTGCCCTTAATTCTACTCCACATCATGATCCTTTCTACCATTTTGAGTCACCACGAAATTCTCCTTCCTTCAATGCAAAATTGGCACAGAAACTCTGTTTCAAAAAAAGTTGGGACAGTGTGCAAAATATAAACAAAAGCTGAATACAATGACTTGCAAATCATTAAAATGCTATATTTAATTTCAAATAGCACAAAGACAACATATCAGATGTTGAAACGGAGAAATGTTATTGTTTTCTAAAAAATATATGCTCATTTTGAAGTGGATGCCAGCAACACGTTTAAAAAAGCTGGGAAAGAGGCATGCTTCCCACTGTGTTGCATCACCTCTTCTTTTAATAACACTCTTTAACCCAGGGGTGTCCAAACTTTTTGCAACGAGGGCTGGATTTGGTGAGGTGAAAATATGTGGGGGTCAACCATTCAGGGCTGAACTCCACAGACAATTTAGGCGCAAACCGACGCGCTGAGCAAAAACACATGTGGTGGAGTTCAGCCCTTAGCCTGACATTCTTTGAACCATTATTATTTAATTGGCATGCTGCTGTTAATCAGCTGCGTGAGGCTATGGAGGGTACAATATATTTGCCCTTAGCACCTCGTGTGTTGCCCTCATTCATAATGAGGGAACACAATACTGAAGGCAAATTAATATATCTGAAGCCCTGGAATCTAGGTTGAGACAAATACAGTTTTAATCTGGCATTTTATCTCAAACTAAAGAAAAAAATCAGGCAAAATGTTATGCAAATTGTCCCCTTTAAATAGACTTATATTATATATTATAGTTATATTATTATTACTAACTGGGCAATGGGCAGAGTCCCCCTCCTCCTATATCCTTTGCGACATTACGCTTCCTCGGGAACCGAGCATTTCAAGCCGGGCCGCATTCATATCCATCCTGGGCCGCAGTTTGGACACCCCTGCTTTAACCGTTTGGGAACAGATAACAATTGCTGGAGTTTTGAAAGTTAAATGTTGTTCCATTCTTGCCTGATATTGGAATTCAGCTGCTCAACAGTGCAGGACCTCATTTATCATATTTGCTATTTCATACGGCACCAAATATTGTCAATATGTAACAGGTATGGACTGCAAGCAGGACAGTTTAGTGCCTGCACTATTTTACTATGGATCCATGCTGCTGTTTTATGTGTAGAATGCAATTTGCATTGCCTTGTTGAAATATGTAAGGCCGTACCTGTTGGATGGATTGCAGGATATGTTGCTCCAAAACATCTATATGTTGCATATTATTCAGCATTAATGGCTTCCATTAATGGGTGCAAGCTACCCATGCCATATGCACTAATGCACCCCCATAGATCATGGATGCTGACTTTTCAACTGTATGCTAACAAACTGGATGGTGTGTCTATTCTTTAGCCTGGAGGATGCAGCATCCATGATTTAAAAATTTTTAAACTTTTAGTCAAGTCACAGGACAGTTTCCGACTTTGCCCCAGGCCATGTTAAATAAGCTTGGGTCCAGAAGGTGGTGGTATTTCTGGATGATGTTTATATACGATTTCTTCTTTGCATGCTAGAGTTTTAACTTACATTTGTGGATGCAACTGTGTTCACACACAATTTTTAGACATATTTCTAAGCTCAAGTAGTGATTTGCACTAAAGAATTGTGTCTGTTTTCAATGCAGTGTTGTTTGAGGGCCTGAAGATCATGGCCGTCCATTGCTACCTATTGGCCCCTGCATACAGAGATTTCTTCAAATTCTCTGAACCTTTTAATGGCATTATGTACTGTAGATTATAAAATTCTTTCCAGTTTTATGTTGTGTAACATTATTCATAAACTGTTGCAATAATTGCCTGTGCAGAATTTCAGAGTGGTGTACCCTCTCCATCTTTACTTGTGAGGGGCACAAACTCTCTGGGATCTGCTCTTTTTAGCAATGTTCAACTGATCCAGTGTTTTGTTGTCCCTTTCTCAACTTTTTCAAAGAGGATGAAAGAGGAACATTTTTGCAAATTTGTTTTTCACACTGCGCATGGCGATAGGAGCGTTTTAAATATGGCAAAACTATCAAATTATGAATATTTATGCGAACACTCTGCGTTTGATTTATGCCACAACTTTGGAGCCAGAGAAAATATTTGCAAAACCTCACACAGTGCCTGTACTATCTCAAAGACCCGTCTCATTTGCGAAAATATATTCACAATGCAAATACACAAAAAACAGAAAGACGGGCACAGCAGTGCAATATTTTAGCGTTCTGGAAAAAACATGGGCAAAACAACAATTTGCAAATAAATATGCAATACGCAAACTTTATAAATGACCCCCACTGTGCGAACCAACCGGTCCTGTGTTTATACAGGTATGGGACCTATGATTCATAATGCTCGGGACCTGGGGTTTGCCAGATAATGGATCTTTCCGTAATGTGGATCTTCATACTTTAAGTCTACTAGAAAATTATGTAAACATTAAATAAACCCAATAGGCTGGTTTTGCTTCCAATAAGGATTAATTATCTTAGTTTGGATCAAATACAAGGTACTGTTTTATTATTACAGACAAAAAGGAAATAATTTTTAAAAATTTGAATTATTTCATTATAATGGAGTCTATGGGAGATGGCCATTCCATAATTCAGAGCTTTCTGGATAACGGGTTTCCAGATAAGGGATCCAATACCTATAATTGATCCCCAGTGTATTTTGACTTCATATAAAGGAAACTGTATTTATCTATATTTATTTAATGGCTAAATTAGGGGTAATTTAAACCCCAACAATTTAACAAAACGCAGTCAGAAACTCTTAATTGTTTGGCAAATTGTACTGTGTATAGATTCCTAAGAATTAGGTGACTATGAAGCAATCACCTTGTGTTTCTCCATTTAAAATGTTCAGTTTCCTTCCCCGTCAATCACTGTGCATACCATTTAACCAAGCTAATAAATAAAATAATAAAACTGATCAAATTGTCTCAAAACAGCCTCTACAAAAAAAGAATAAAACAATTAGATTCCACATTAATAACCGACAAATATTAATTTCATTTTGTATATTGAGCTATGTGGTTTCTGAATTAATAAATTGTCCTAATTTACAAATTGTTTATGGTATGTCCCAATCTAACAACCTTATCTTATCTTCAGCTTTGCCCTCATATAAGAGGAATAGCATAAAACATACAAGACAAAGCCTCAATTGTATCTTAGTTTTCTGACCTCAAATACTTTTTTTTTTTGCATAAACAAACATATGTTACAGGTTTAATTTCCACTTCTATATGACCCAACTAATTTTTTGCATTAATGGTTCTTAGTAATTTAAATGTTCACCAATATAGCTGAGATTTTGGGGCCCTTTTTGCATTATGGACTTCATAATCACATAATTGAGTGAATCATTATTTAATAATAGCTTCCAATCATTCAATCAACTCAACACCTCTTATATCATCCCATAACTGCTTCATTGTTGGATAAACATTATCAACTTAGTTTTTTTGTTGGATCTACAAAGCACTTTATTTTGAGTCCATTCTTTTAATATATCAAGCGCACTGGCCAATAATATAGCATTACATATAGTGCCAAGAAACAAAAAATTTGGTTCAGGCAGCAAAGTCTATGGTGCAGTTTCATATATTCTGTGAGTGTTTCCCAAGATATCTTTATTTCAAACATAAACCCAAAAATCTGTGATAGTATATTCTGAAATTTGTGAGCATTTTGAGCATGCTTTGAAATTCTGTACTGAATCATGAGATCAGAGTTGGTCTCATTCTCATCACTAAGTACTAACCATGGCCATAAAATGACATGCAGAATGCTTATTTATCTTAAAGTTGAATAAACTGTGCTGGAAAAACATATTTGCTCTTTTAAACAAAACAAGGAAATGGAAGGTTTAGGGTGATTAATGGTATCACTATCTTATTTTGCAATTATGCTTAGAATTTCCCCCAAATACAGCCACATATGTTCTGCACATGTCGTTTACCTGCATTAAAAAGAAGTACTTATTTTGTAGGGCTACGGGCAGATAGACATTTTGCCCACTGTGTTTTTTGTCTGCTACAGGGTGTGTTTTAAGGTGGGAATTAGTTGATGAGTCCCAGTAATGCCTTTAACACTGTGGGAGGCATCCAGAGCTAATTGTAGGTGTTTTGAAGTGGAATAATAAATGGAAATCCCTCCAAGAGTCATAGGCCTTAAACCGTACACTGCTAAAGTTCCCTGTATTTTTCTATTCTGTGGTATTAAATGATAGGAAACGTCTGTCTGAGGATTCCACATTGTCAGAACTATTATAGATGCAGGCTGATTCCTTTGTGATCCAATCCATATATAACGATAACCTGTTTGCAATGATTGATTGGATTGTAGAGGATGTAATGGAGTTTCAGTAAGGTGTGAAGCATTTCATTTGCAAAGTGACACAACCTCTGCTCGTTATAGGTGAGGGTTCTGGCACCATGACCACAATGACAATATGGTCTGCTATTTCCATCACCCCACATTCTGCTTACATAGCTAGTATCCCAAATTGAGATGAAAATTAATCTACATAGACATCCACTTCAAGCTCACTTGCACAAACAGAGCACATTCTCTGTACAATTTCTGCATTTCTGCCTCTTTTAAAGGGAATGTATAGCCAAAATGAACATTCTGCTAATAAAAAGGAATGGCATTCAAAGTAACTTTGCAAAATACCTTAAACATTTTCAGTGGTTATTTATAAATGTAACTGCAACTGAAAGCAGTCCTTTTCTGAGCTCCTGGTCCTGATTCTTTAAATAATATAGAAGTTACATAGACGTCAGTTCTAATTCAACCAAGACAGATTTGTTAATCAGCGGAGAAAGAAAAGCAGCAGAGATTAGGAAGGGACAGACTCTGCTATTAATTGCAGTCACAATTGCAGTTGCACTTGCAAAGAACTTGAAAAGCATTGAAAACGTTTAATTAAAGTACATTGTGAAGTTGTTTATTATTACATTTCCTTTCATTGGCTAAATTGTATTTACTGGTTAAAAATGCCTCAGTTCATTACTGTTGTACCCAGTCTGTTCATCAGCTTTTGCAGTACTTCCTATGAACCCTCTTCTATAAAACATCTGATGCTGAAATTCTGAATGTAAATGCTGAAATCACTGCCATCCCGTGGTTGTGAAGAACAATCAGTTCTATTCCAAAAGAGACGCTTTCCACACAAGGGTCTTAGATGGTTCTTCAGATCCTATTGTCTTGTCTGCAGCACAAAATCATTTTGACAGGCAATATTGGCTTTTTAAGAGCTATCTGGGAATGCTGAGGGTGTGAAACCATATATTATTTAGCCCTCACTGTACCTGTTTCTCACATGCCTCAAATTATTATTGTACATTCTTGATACATATGAATGATCATACTGTACTGATCAAAATGACATGGCTGGTCAGCATGTGTAGAGATTAAAGGGCAACTAAAGTCTAAAATAGAATAACGTCAGAAATGCTGTATTTTGTATACTTGAAGCCTAATAATTAAAAAAAGCTTTCAAAATTGGTGAAGGGGGCTGTTATCTTGTAACTTTGTTAAACATCTATGCAACACCAGGACTGTGCACAAGCTCAGTGTGGTCTGGGCTTCAGTTGTGAAGTTAAGCTTAGGGATCGTCATAAATGATCAAAACAGCACAAGTCAAATAACTTCTACTACAGAAGCCGATACAGCAAGACTGATTAATAATCAGAATATACAGACTGCACTGGGTCTGTGGATACATATCTCTACACAGTCGCCAGCTGCTTTTTAGGGAAACAAAAAAAGCTGCTTATGTTCTGGGAAGTAAAGTCGGGGGGCTCTCCCCTGCCATTTGAAAGTATAATTGTTTGCCTGCAGATCAGTAAGGGACTGTCTGATATTCCCTAACTGCAGCTATTTCAGCAAGTAAAACGAAGGGAGAATTTCACTGCATACAATCAGATTTATTTAAAAAAAAAAAAAAGACATTTTTTAATTAAAGTATATTGGAGATCGATTTATTTTTCATTAAAGAAAGTAAAAATGGGATTTTATTTGTTTGCCTTTACATCTCCTTTAAGGGACACAGAAAAGACAATTTAGCAGCAGCAGGTCTATTTGAAAAACTTTGATAATTAAGATATCTATCTATAGACAAATATATTTAATATATATAGGTACTCATATTTATGTGTGTGTGCCCTAGTCTTCCAATATTATATATATATATATATATATATTTATTATATTCTGTACATGCTGTATAAACTATGAAACAGTGAGCAGATTAATGTGCATGTCAAAATATACTAAACCGAGATTAAAACACTTCCAAATACTGTTTCGAAATTATATTTATCGTTTCATGATGAATGATTTGTGTAGAATAGTTAATGTATGAACATGTCATAGTTATAATTCAGTAACAAACTACATGTAGCTATTGTAAGCACATCCCAACACCTCAGCCACGTTCTCCTGCATTCCTTATAGAGATGGATTGGATTTTATAATTTGCACACCAACCTTCATCTTCCTAATTTCCCTGCAAATGTCATTCAGGCATAAATTGCAGCTGATGGATTATCCTGGGTGTCCCCATGTGGTCTATCGTTCACAAGTCACTGGTCCCCTTATTGTATTATCTATACAGCTATCGGAATGCCCGGCCGTGCAGAAAGAATTCTGGAAATTATGCTCACATATCAAAACTGACAGATGGTTTAGATTGTGTGTATTCCCGCAGAGTGCACACACCTTACTCTCATAAAGTCAGGTCTTGAAAGAGAGAGAAAAACAGATGAAAAAGAGAGTGGCTGCTGAACATTTCTGCTAAACCTTTATTTTATTTGTACTTCTGTAAAGGGTCAGTAACAAGAGGAAATGAAAATGCCCTAAATGCATTTACATTTTATATTAAAAATAGGGGCAGATTCAGTGATGATGCCCATGGCAACCAATCATATTTTGGTTTTTGCTTTCTATCTTGTAGTTGACTGTTCAAATCCAATTGCTGTTTGGTCGCCAGTGATGTTTGTCTCTAATGTTAATAAGTATTCCCCTTACAGTAACTGCCTGTAACAACATTCTAAGGGTGTAAGGGTTTACCCTACTGAGCTCTAACACTCTTCTGAATCCTTTTACACCATAGAAGGGTAGCAAGGAGTGTAGAGCTTCCTCACATAGAGGACCTTGTGCAGTAGCAGTGACTGTTACTGGTGTATTTATGTAGACCCTTCTGGTAAAGCTTGCTTAGTTTTTGCCTTTCCTTGTCCTTTAAATTAAAACAGAACTGGGGACAGAGGGCCCAACACACTTGGTTATTTTCTCCCTGTTACTAGTATTCGTAGCAGTGAGAAATGATGGGTTGTTTTGTCTGCCCCTTCTCTCTGCCAGGGGGCAGCAGGAAAAAAAAAAACTCTGTGTGGCAGGACTGTAAGATTTGGACATATTATATTTGCACAGTTGGAGCACACAAAACGGCTTTACATATTATAGCAAAAGCCTTCTACTTAACTTTTTTTTCCTTAGTCCTTACAGGCAGGGGCACTCCGCCAATAAGGCCAGTTTAGAAACTCGCCTCAGGCAGCAGCGCCCCACTAGGTACCAGGGGTGGTAAAAATGCCACTCCTGGTACTTTAAGAGCTGAATTTCCGGTTTTGAAAACTAGCACAATTCTAGCACAGAGCACAATTATGCTTAAGATCGCCCCTACTTACAGGGCCCTAACAAATGACCAGGAAAACAGCCTTTACATTTTATCTGACATATCAAACAGTTTTTGTCCATTTGTTAAGGTTACAATTCCCAGAATCTTTAGCGAACCAGCAAACGTTAGTGTTTTACTTGAGAAGAAAACAGAATACGTGGAGTCACAAACAAAGAAAATGCATTTGACATTAAAATTGTAAAAGTTGCTTGGAATGGAAAAATAGAGCTCTTCATGGTCTGGCTAATAATCAATAATTTGAGTATAATTCAAGAGTTAGCAAACCTGCAAACTGATCAATATGCTGGAAAACATAGTTAAAATGTAATTAAAAGAAGCTTAGGAAGAGCCTGTACAAAACATGTATACAATTCTATAAATTGATTAGATTAGAGGTGAATAAATACATAAAGATACCATAAGGAACAGTCCAGCAGTAAAAATGGCAAATGGGAGGGAAGGACTAGGTCTCCAATACAGGAAAGAAAAGGACTTGGAGAAAAATATGTACCAAAAAAACTATTTTGTACTAAAAAAAAAAAAGTTTTCTCTGGAGAATACAGACACAGGAATACGCGTAAAAAATTTTGACTACAGGTTACCAAAATGTCTGTACTTTAGTTACGAGCTAGTTTCGGAGCACCCAGTCGACTTGCAATTACTGTGAAAGGTTTCAATCTATGTATAGCGTTGCACACGGACATAGGTAACTTTATGGAAATTGTGGCTTAAAGGGCACCAATCATAACTAAAATAATTTACCAAGTATGTGAAAGTTCAAGAAATCTGATTTTTAAAACAGTTAGATTTGTATAATGTAAATGATCAGCTCATTATACCTTATGCAAAATCTCCCCTACCTTTCACTGACTCCTCCTGCCTATATCTTCACAGCCAACTGCAGCTCTGAAATCTCACACATGCTCAGTTGAAATTTCTTGGTTGCCTAATAAACCTTCTAAGCTATTTTCAAATCTGCCAAACTTCTGTGTTAGCTGCTTTTCAGTAGTGCTGCCACCTACTGGAAGTTAGTTTGTGCCCTTCTTTTGCATAATGACATCACCAGCAGGGGATAAGATAGGGAAATCTCATGATACTTCTAGTGGAGGAGTTTACTAAAGCTAGGCATTCTGGGTAGAATACTCAGGGCAGTGCTACAATCTGAGCATGCTCGTGAACTCATTTGTATGTTATAGTCACATTATGGACTCCCTCAGTGAAAGAACCCATTTGACAAAGTATGGGATTTTTTAAAAAAACTTTTTTTTTTTTTCAAGAAACTTTAAACATAGTTTGATTAAACATGTTTAGGTTGTACTGGTCAGATTGTTAATATGTGTTGGAATTTGGCTGTGATTGGTGCCCTTTAATGTAGTAGCTGACTTCATTCGACTAGTAGGATTAATTTGCCATTTCAGTCTCTTTAATATAGTTTTCTTTGTGAAATCACTGAAAGTCTAATCCTATATTTATTTTGATCAACAATTGCAGCAAGTTTCTAAAAATGTTTTTGCTCAAGATACAGAAACAAATAAAAACAGCAAACTGTATCCCTTTGGGCAATCAGAAACACACATCAGAATATTACTCAATTTAATAGTAAAGCAACAAATTGTACTTGCAAAGGTCATGCACCCACTATAACTTATGTAAAGGAACTGCAGGGAGCAAGGCAGGACACATAGGCCATACCAGGCCACTCTTATAATATGTAATTTTTCCAAGTTTACAGATTCTACATTTCCGTCCCCAGCTTTCTAAGATGGGATGCTTCTAGGGGATTTGGTTCACTGAGTCATCGCAGTAACCACAGCTTTACCCAGAACAGAACAAATTAACATGTTCCTTACTGGAGAAGAAACAAATGTAATCAAGTAATGGATAAATGGCCATAAAGACATTAAATGGTTCTGCTTTGAAGCCATCTGAAACTTGAGGGATCAGATGTACTTATAATGCTTAATGTAAGGCAGACAGGCCCTGGCATCAATGCCTCTAGGGTATGCCCTTCCCAAAATCTAAACAGCCCAGGAAAAGCAGCTGGGACAAAAAAATGCTACTCATTATTAAAATGGAAAACAGAACAGGAGGGTGCACAGAGGAGGCATGTGAGAAAAAAAACTGTTTGCAAGAAAGCTAAAGAGGAAACATCACTAATAAGTTTAAGAATTTCCAAATTAACCAACTGGGAGGTGGAAAGAAGTCTAATTGTGGTTTGTTATGAATATATGTTATAATGCCTTAGGGACATGATTTAGAATCTATATCACCTTCAAACCTCATTATTGTATTCATTTGATATTTGTAAAGCGGACAGTCAATGGAGACCTGAGAAATAGAGCATAATAAATGAGGGTGTCCCCCCGCCCCCTCTGTCTGCAGGATCTTGCAGGGGGAAAAAAAAAAAAAAAAGAGGAGAAAAAGTTAACTGCTTTTCATACGAATTACAGGCCTCTAAGTTTAATAAAAGCCTGGAGAACTTCACTGTATGGCATCAGCTATGTCACAAAAGACATTTCTGAACAGTAAAACGACCTTTGTGGCATATGAAAAGTTTTAAACATGCACCTCCCCTGACATTTTGGAGCCTGGGAAATGTTTAAATAAAGGTAGTGTGATGGACAATAGAAGTGGTGTTCTGCTAAAGGCTGTTTTTTTAACCGATTACAGTGAAACTTACAGGGATTAACAGAGTGTGTTAGAAGAAAATCCTGCTAGGAATTTTAGATATCATGGCTCCTCAGTAAAGCAACCTGTTTTTCTGCAATAAATCTGATGGCAATGGCAAACTGTAAAAAAATGTAAAACATTCATAGTTCTAAACAAAGTCTAACCAAGTGTTGTGTAATTTTACAACAGACAGAAAGTGAGAGAAATGGGCCAGGACACATGGTAAAAACAGTCTCATTGAAACTATGCTCCTCTTTCTTCATCTTACAAAGATAATTGTGCCAAATCATACACATGGTACAAAAGATTTGAGATTATTTAGTAGTGAAGTTACACAATACTGTGGGCAATACAAACCTTAAAACATATTGACATGACAAACAGCACTATACTCTTGTAATAGTAACTATTCCTAAACCTGATTACGTCTCTTACATCTTTAAGGTCAATACTGCTGTTTTTATTACAGTATTCATCTTATTCCATGATAAGCCCAATTGGGTTTTATTTTTTTTTCTATCAGTGAGTGCTACCCCTGCTTGCTCTAGTAGCACTGGCCAAGGTTGAATGGGACCATCACTAACCAATGTTAGTAAGTTGTTTGGATACATTTAAAGCGGATTGATCTTACTGTGACAATGACATGGGATTAAATTATAATAATTAAGTGATGTTCATTCTGTGGCATCCATTGTCTGGGTATTAAGGAGGAATACTTGATGCCATCTTTAAATCAAAGTCAAGTGGGCAGGGCAATATTATTGAGTAAGGTGGCACAGTAAGACCAGTTACACACTGGCTGGTACTTTCAATATAGGTTAATTAAAATAATAACAGGACTCCTACTTCAACAAAAAATATCTTTTACACATAAAAACAGAAAAAGAAACTGTATATATTAACTTTTCTTGTTGGCGTTCTGGGGTTTTAAACATGCGTTTGTCCTTAATACTACACATTGCAGTTGACAAAGAACCACAATAGCTGACTCAAGGCAGATGCCCTCTTCTTTATGTACTACATGGTGCGGATAAAATATTCACCAAGACTGGGAGCAAGTTACAACACAGTCAAGGCTAAACTAAAAATTAAACATACATATACAGAGACAGAGCTACAGCCAGATACATAAGTGACTGCAATAAAGGGCACTCAAAAACTGAGAAGAACATTGTAACAAAATCTTTCCACAATTAAATTAATTTTTGTTAGCATGAGTCATATATAAGAAAATATGACCACAGTGTTTAGTTTAGCTTAATAAAGATGGATTTATAATCATCTTGGTTCCAAAATGTAATTATATAACTTGAAATAAAAGAAAATTGTAAAGTATCCCATAGAAATATTCAGAAAAGGTTGCTATCCCTAGAAAGAACAGATGCGCCAGATCCATGAATCAGTGTGAAATTCAAAAGACTCCTTGGAATTCTGTATAGATTCCCATTCTGTCACACCAAATATGAACCGTTCTGACATTTAGCCTAAATTATCTGGATAAATGGTGGTGGCAAATTTTGTTTACAGATGCAGTTTATGAATGGTGTATAGATTACATGCATAAATGATGTTCCAGCTTAAAGGCATAATGTCATGGGAAAACATGTTTTTTTCAAACGCATCAGTTAATGGTGCTGCTACAGCAGACTTCTGCGCTGAGATGCATTATTCATAAGAGCAAACTGATTTTTTTAGATTTCCTTTTGAAATCTCACCAGACTAGACATAGTCAGTTTCCCAGGAGCCCCAGTCATGTGACTTGTGCTCTGATAAACTTCAGTCACTCTTTAGGGTAGGGACAGACAGGGAGAAGGTAATTCGGGGAGATTGTCACCTGCTAAAAAACGCCAGGCGACAGAATCTCCCCGAATCTCCCTGTCTGTCCCCAGCCTTACTGCAAGTTGACGTGATATCACCGCTTCCTTTTCCACCCCAGCAACAACAGAACAATGGGAAGGTAATCAGATAGCAGCTCACAAACACAAGATAACAGCTCCCTGGTAGATATAAGAACAGCACTCAATAGTAAAATTCATGCCCCACTGCGACTACTTCAGTTACATTCATTAGGAGAAGCAACAGTTCCGTAGGGCAGCAATGGCTCTTTCTGAAAGCACATGGCCAGTCCTTTTTTTCTAGATAGGTATGGATGCTTCTCATTCCTATATGCTGCACAGAAGCCACCAACAATGAGGGAAAACATGTATTTTTAACCTGAAAAGGTGTGAAAAAGTTATAAACTAAATGAAAGTGAAGATACCACAACTGAAAATAATCCTATTCTTAGTGAAAAACAAAGGCCAGCACAAACAACTATGGAATGAGCAATTCCTAATGTAAATCACTCTGGCTTATAAAGTTATCCTCTCCCTTCTTGGCTAATGCTTTTTATGGAAGGTAAAGCTGGTTTTAATAAATAATGAGTCAAAGGAAACAGAACACGAATCAATTATCAGGACATAAACATTCTCTAGAAAGGACCTGTGCTTATCCGTATCGGCTAAGGAGCAGATATAAAGATTCCTCATAATGTGAGGATCAAAGGTGAACTGCCAATGCAAATAGCCGAAGGGCTAAAGGTGAAGGGTAGATGTAAGGCTTGGGATGAATAATACACAGGCCACATGTCCATTATTCCATACAGTAATAGTTGCAGGAATTTTAACATTTTTATTCTATTCATCTAAAGATACTTAGTAGTTAAAGGAAATGCCAGTTCTTTGTAATTATTTATTAATTTAATAAATTAATTAAAGTGATAAATTACAGGTGTCAGGCATATGCCTAAAGGTGGCCATAGACGCACAGATAATATCGTACGAAATGAATTTTCGTACGATATTCGGTGCGTGTATGGTGGGAAATGAGCCGACCGATATCGTCAGAAGATTAAGATATCGGTCGGCTGGTTGATCTGACTGGACGGAAAATTTTGATCGGATGCCTTTGAAAGCTCCCTGAACATCGGCCATTGTTAGTGCTGAATCGTCAGATACAAGTAGAATTCTATTGTTTCTATCTGTATATTTGACGATTCAGCTCTACACGTGTGTGTTGAAACGAACGATCTTTCTTGGAAAGATCTTTTCCGAGAAAGATCGTAATTGTCACGTCTATGGCCAGCTTTAAGCAGACATGGTACCCAAATTAATTCCTAATGAACTGTATTTAGTACAGGGGAATGCCTATGCTGCACACAATTAAGCCACACACATCCCTTAGAACAGACTGTATTTGTGGACTGTTCACGTTTATCATATCTTTGGAGGTCTCCATTACCAACTGCTTTTGTTTGGTTGTGCAACCAATGACAACAGGTCATGCCCATTTCTGACTTCTAGGGAAGGATTCATAACTCATTTATACAGTATATGGGGAGAGAAAAGTAAAGTTGTGGGCAAACAGCCGAAAAAATGGAGACTTGAGCAAAAATATCAGATTCTGCAACACAATTACTTTACTGGACAAAGAAAAATTAAAATTTAAATATCCAATGTGTAGCCTAATTTATGAATAAGAGCACAAAAAATTAAAAACTTGTCAAAATAAAGACTAGTTTTGAAAGTAACTGGAGGCAAACCACTGCAATGGTTAGCACTGCAGCACTGGAGTCCTGGATATAATAAAGCTGCAGCTTTTCATACAGAGGATATAAAAGAGAAAACCCCATGGGGCACAGATGGGAGAGCTGTGGGACTTGGCTATCTTCATATAAAACTGTAATGTTTTGAACTATATGTTTATGAAGAACAATGAAGAGATCCCAGATGTTCTTCTGGCTGCTCTCCTCTGTACTCTTACCTCACCCTGACAACCCTCCCTTTAATAACTTCTCTCTACACTGAGATACCATGCAGCTGGTGCATAACCCTTGTAATCTGGAACTCAGTCACAGAATTCCTTCTTGCTTATGGAATATCTAATAACATTTTACAAGCATCCAATCTTGCAATTTCCAATAACTTCCTTAGAGGATTTTCGTTTGTTCCATTGTTCAAGATATTCTTTACATCTTCCTTTTTCAAAACTTTTCCCCATTGTATATTTTTCCCACATGTATTCCATGATTCACTGGATGACGCATGGCTCGCTGTTCCCACATTTAGAAAGATGTAACTACATGAATGGACTGACGTGCTACATGTTCCTCATGGCATCACATCGCCAATGAGCATCAGCGTTCAGTCTACAGAAATTGATAGGTTAAGTAGAAACTCTTCCAAGTTTGAAGTCTAAACCCAGAGCATCAACATTTCTAGGAATCTGCAGCGTGACATAAAAAGGAAGGCATTCAAACCTTTGTTAAAGACAACCGTCAGCTCTGACATCAGGTTTGCAGCTGAGACACAAAAACTCTATCCACCCCGCTGCGTTCGGCATTCAGCTCAAGTGATGTCACCCTACAAAGACTTGTCAGCAGGCAGTGTGTCCATGAAGCCTAGCCATGCAAATTCACGTGAAATAAAAACGATTTCAAACTAGACATTTCTTGTGTAGATTTTAATCATTTTTCTATATCTACTACAATGATATTTCAAGATGTTCAGGATGTAAAATGGGACAAATGACTACCATCTAATATGCATGTGGCAAAGTAAGAAAGACTAAATTGGTTTTAAGTTACATAAAGCTAGGAATAAGTGTGAGATCATACGGAGTATGATTCAGTACTACAGGGATAAAAAGATTATTCTAAGAGAATAACAGCAGGCATGCACAGATCCCAACCTATGATTAAGTGCCGCCTGCACAAAATTCATAAGGTTATACTGTGCCCTACATGTGTTTGAAGTAAAATCTTGTTTTCCTTTACTATACCTGGGATCTATGAACCTCTGCGGTTATTCTCTTGGTAAGAATAACCTGTTTGTGCTCTAAGTCTTTGCTCTGTCCACCAAGACCATGTAGCTACTGGTGAACTTTTGCCTGTGGTCTGATTACTAACACATTTTTCATGTCCTTAATATAAAGTTAATATAATAATCATCCCAGGTATCTATAAAATATGAGAAGACAACACTCACAAAATCAGATTTTAATGTGATTAAAACAGAGATTATTAATTCATTAGATATTAGTTTACTTTGAACAAAATATAAAACCAAGTTTACTTAGAGTGATTGCAATTCATTTAGTTTTCTATATTAAAAAATCATTTTGGCACAAGGCCACTCCTTTAGGGCTACTCTGCCAAAGATCTAGGGGTTAACCTAAAATGCAGTCAGCCTCTTTGTAGAACAATTCACTAGACAGAAGGAACCTGTGTAAGTTTACTCTTAATTATCAATCAATTGCAGCTACTCAGCAACTAGTTGTTAATGGCCACATGCAATGTTTTTGAACTGGGAGGCCATATATTGGCAATCGTATAGTTTGCTATCTAAGTCAACACATCACATATCGCCTTAGGAACCTTTGCTGACCCATTGTGAGAGGACCAGATCTAAGACTCAATGCAGTCAGTGGCCAACAGGGCCTAAAACAGTCTGATAGATATCAAAGTTCCAACCATCATAAATCATCTTATGCTACTTTCTTACACATGCAAATAACACTGCTACGGTCTTTTAAGGGCTCAGCCACACCTGGTGACTAATCGTCTCTTCTTGCTTCCCCCTGTCTTGCTCCGGCTAGAATGAAAAGTCGCATGCGGCATGACACACGCAGAGCTTCATTTTCCAAAGTTGCTCGAAGTTTCCTCGTGAGGCAACTTTGGATGACTTCAGAAAATGAAGCGCCAAGTGCCGCAGGTGAATTTTCATTGTAGAAGGCACAAGACAGGGGGAAGCAGTTCGGGGGAGCTTAGTTGCCCCAATGAAAAGGCGATTAGTTGCAAGGCACAAGAATTGCCAGGTGTGGCTGAGCCCTTAGATCTCGACATAAAACTGTATCAGCTGGCATAACACCAATTGGTCTTCTGAATTGATTGAATGACGTCAAGACCCCTGGTTCCCTACGATACATGTAGACAGTTTATTAACCTAACAATAATCAACACCTGCTCAGGGAATAATTACTTTTTGCTCATTAACACTACCACAGCATAGATTTGTTTGCTTTCTTTATAGATTATGGATCTATAAAGGCCTCACCTTGCGTATGCAAAGCAGCTTTGGGCCCAAGTCCTTAAGAAGGATAATAAAGAGCTGAAGAGAATGCAGAGAAGTTCAACTAAACTTGTTAGAATGGAACAACAAAACTATGAGGAAAGACTATCAAGACTTTGAGAATTCACTGGGGAAAAGGTGCTTGCAAAAGGGTTATGACTACTCTTTACAAGTACATTAAAGGACATTATAGACAGATAGTGAGGGATCTTTTATCACATATTAAAGAAAAGAGGCCATCCCCCATAGGCTTCAGGAACCCAAACTACATAACTGGAACAATAAAAAGTAATTCCAGGTCGGTTATAATTCACCTGCATTTGCCTCTGGGATAATATCTTTGAATGCAAATCATTTTCACATAATACAGTAAAGTCAGTGATAAAACAGTTGACATTATTCATATTAAAATAGTCTTACTTATCTCTAAAGGAACAATGACAATAGGTTAGAGAAATGAAAGATTGTATTATGAGAATTAACAGAGCTAAGTATGAAACCATATTTCAGAAGAATAAAATGTATGACATAGAAAGTGGCTACGGTTTTTAAGAAATTAACATTTACAGCACGAAGTTCTAATTTATACGCAGGGTAATAGGTGCATTAAGATATTGTGGAGACTCACACAGTTTAGTGGAGGTGGATACAGTATTGCTGAATAGAAATTCTTGCCAATTAGGGCATCATAATAGAACAGGAGCTTCCTCTATTGGCCAGAGAGTAGTTCTGCAGCAGCAAAGCACCAAAAAAACAGCAGCTGCTAACTAACAAAGACCAGTCTGTGAACTGAAAGATAATGTTAGTGGCCACAGGGTGGTTGCCAGCCATTTGCTACCCGTCAATTTCAAGTCAGTGTGCAAGCGGTCATCAAAACATTGGGAAATACCTTTCTGTTGGATTGTACGTTAATTGCCTGGACCCTGCTGGTTCATACGCTGGTCAGGCGATTATCTCTCAAAAACAATCAGCGGTGCATTTCCAAGCTATAATCACCTGGCCTGCAAGTGCACTGGCAAGGCCCAGTCTATTATCTTACAAGTCAATAGAGAGACTATTCTCAGCCAGCAGCAAAAGACTGGCAATTATCCAGTGTGCTACATCTCTAGAAATGTACTGTATGCAATTTTGTACCAGTTTTAAATTTTATGAAACCAAAAGTAAACTATACAAGCACAACTATTTATGTAAACAGGGTTTCCTTCTCTGCCAATAGACTTTTATACATCAGTGGAAGGAGCATTATATTATCCTGACGTTATTTTGTACAGTGTTAACTAATTGGGCCAGGAAAATAATGCTAAATCCAATACCAGATGATGGTGACAGAGCTCCCTTAGTA
>CM044445.1:65957352-65981731 GCA_024363595.1 Xenopus borealis
TACTGTAGCAAGTAACTCAAAGCTCATGAGGCGTAAAACGATTGAAAACGGTATTTACAGAAACCTAGTGTACTGGAAACAAAATGCAATTAGCAGGGCTGTGAGATTTGGGCCTCCTGCTGTAAGATACCACCATGTTATGATCTGAGTCTCTGCTACCGGCTGATGAAAAGTCACAGTAACGGCTGATTGGGCGCATTCCACCCTTCTCATTTGTTGGGAGATATTGTGTGAACACCCACATTTGCTGCATTATAGTTCAGCAAAGGGTGGAGGCACCTACTAATTGGCAATTTTAGAAGAAAAGCAATTATTTGATAGAATGGGTCTGTGCATGGCGTTGCAGTAGTTTAAAAATAGACAAACAAACAATATGGACAACAACCTAAATGTTCAGACTGTTTATGCACCTTTATTATTATATTTGCTCAGCTGAACCAGTTTGTGTCAAAATGGGGATAGTTTTTTCCTCAAAGTACATGCATGTAACAATAGCATGAGTTAGGGGAGAGGTAAAAAAAAAATGACACATCTGCATTCACTTAAAAACAAGCTGATAATATTCAGATATATTGAAGGACCTGTAAACATTTATTTTCCCTAAGAGCTGAAAGTTTAGCTTCCATTAGCTTTTCTCTCTCAGTCTTCATTTAGGCTAATAGTACATGAGACTTTCCTTCCTTCTCCGCTGGTGTAATTTTTGCCAAAGGAAAAATGCCAGATATAGTCTTTGCTGCCTACCATTGAGCTTAATGGAAACATCTTGTTACCCCTGGTGCAGGCAGTTATTGGCCTGAAAATGCCTTTTAAGTTTTTGGGCATAAATTCATCTGTAGCAACAGGAAGTGGCACAGGTAGTTTCAGGCATTTCACCATAGGCATACAGAAAAGTCAAGAGACCCTGTCAATCAGCCAAGCCAATGGAAGATGGGGGGGGGGGGTAAAACATAATCAATGGATACCATCAGCGAAAATGTAATAATGTAAGCAGACTTATGGCAAATCTTGAGATGTCGTTCACGATTGGTCTCGCCCATAATATAATTGACTGCCTCTGTGACTAACAGAGAGGCTTGGGAGTAAAGGTGGGGCCCAAACAGAATTAGGTTGGCGAAGTAGTCTCTTTGACTCACTGTGTACTTAAAGGGATACTGTCATGGGAAAACAATTTTTTTTTCAAAATGCATCAGTTAATAGTGCTGCTCCAGTAGACTTCTGCACCGAAATTTCTCAAAAGAGCAAACAGATTTTTTTATATTCAGTTTTGAAATCTGACATGGGGCTAGACATTTTGTCAATTTCCCAGCTGCCCCTGGTCATGTGACTTGTGCCAGCACTTTAGGAGGGAACTGTTTTCTGGCAGGTTGTTGTTTTTCCTTCTCAATGTAACTGAATGGAACAGTGGGACATGGGTTTTTACTATTTAGTGCTGTTCTTCGATCTACCAGGCAGCAGTGTGTTAGGGAGTGGTTATCTGGTTACCTTCCCATTGTTCTATTGATAGGCTGCTGGGGGGGGAGGAGTGATATCAGTTTATCAGAGCACAATTCACATGACTTGGGGCAGCTGGGAGATTGACGCAATGGCTAACCCCAATATAAAAAAATCTGTTTGCTCTTTTGAGAAATGTATTTCAATGCAGAATTCTGCTGGAGCAGCACTATTAACTGATGCATTTTGGGGGAAAAAAAACATTTTTCCCATGACAGTATCCCTTTAAGTGAATAACATTCACATGCAGGAATAAAATACTGCTGGGCCATATAACACCAAGAATATTATTCTAGTATTTAACAGGTCAGGTTACTGTTTTTATGGTTATACAGTTTTCAGTTGAAAAAACCTAACAAATTAATGTCACTGTCCTTATGGCCAGAAAGCAGTTATCTACAGTCACTCTGTAGTCCATAGGTTCAATATATATGGGAAAACCACAGTACGGCTCCTTTAAACACAATTCTTATAACAACATCAATGAGTTGGTGTGAATTACTTTCAGATGATATCAGATATACATTACTGTGGGAGTGGGACAAACCAATGTCATTGGCTAGGATACTTACTTCAGTAGATCATAACTGTGCCTTAAAACCAGACTTAATTTAAAAAGTTGATTGTTGTGTGGGCAGTCTCCTTTACAGGAAAGATGCAGCAGTCAAGCTACAAGGATATATCCCAAGACCTTTATTACTCTTACAATACGAGAGAGCGGATATGGTTGTTTAAAAGGAAAATCCCATTTTTAATTAAGTGTGAGACAAAGCATACAACCAAAGCAGCTGCATTGTCCTGCAAACTAAAACGAGCCTCCCTTTTAGACCCACGGCCCACATGCCTTTTCTACAGAAAGAATGAAACATAAAATGACTGAAATCTCCATCAACTGCTGCTTATTTACACAACTCTTTGAAAAGTATTTGTTGATATTTTCATTTGAACATAGCAATTTGTTTCTGCATCCCAGGTACAACAAAGACCTTTTCCATTACCCTGCACTCTTCTCTGATGGTTCCCAAACTTAAAACATTTTATTTAGTGCAAACACACTAATGTCCATATTATAGATTTAGCAGTTGCTTCTTTACTTTTTAGCAAAACAAGGCAACTCAACACTCAGATACTGTATGTGGTTAAAGTGTGTAAGTCACAGAAAGCATTCCATCATTTTTCACTCCATTATGTTTTTGTTTACTGAATTTTATGGTTTCACTATGTCATGGTTGCCCCCACTAGGATGAATAGATATAAATAACTGCAACATTTACACAAGATGTAAATGAAGGGTTTATTTTCCCCTCAAGGAAGCATTAGTCAGTGAGTGAGATGACTGGTATAGCAAATGGATTTGGCCACCTGAAATGATGGCCATTTTCCATCTCATTACTAGTATTTTCCTGTTTTCTATGATACTCTTAATCATTCTTTTAAACATACAAAACTCCTCAGTGGTGCTGTTTGTATATACTGGAAACATCTGTCTGTTGCTGACAACCATGACTCTAGTGTCTGATAGTAAGAGAGCCCAAAGCGAGAGCAATGCAAATATGGGTCAGTCTGAACAAGACATCAGTCATTCCTTAGAATTAAGACTCCCTAGAATGAATAGTTTTGAAAGAAGACAAAAGCATCTAACGGTAATGATTCAAATCACTCCTATTTTGGTGCAAGGTATTTTATATAAAAAGTATAAGGGGCAACAAATGTAACAGTTAAAATAGATATAACAAAGACTGTAAAATATACCACTTGGTACAATGGGTGTAGTGGGGTGTAAAGTGTTGTGGGTTGTTCTGTTGTTTAAAAATGGGTTTTCTGTGTAAATTGAGTGCATTTAGCCCTTTATATTGATTGGTAGTATGCAGGCAAGTAGAGGACTGTAGCTTGCTGCACTCTGTGAATTGCCAGACTGGAGAAGTGCTATAGCCAACATGGCTTTGTGCACAGTGGGCAATTATCATTATCATTAGCATGCTATTTCCTGTACAGAACTGCAGAAACCAGCATACCCCAGTTCTCCAAGATACATCAGAAGTTAAATTATTCCCCACATTCTTAACTGGGCCGTATATGTTAATAAGGACAGCATCCCTTTTTGTTGAGTTTGCTTTATAA
Source organism: Xenopus borealis (assembly GCA_024363595.1). NCBI lineage: Eukaryota > Metazoa > Chordata > Amphibia > Anura > Pipidae > Xenopus > Xenopus borealis. The sequence goes on from CM044445.1 coordinate 65,960,965, forward strand.
AAAAAAAAAAGAGAAAAGTGGACTCCCTGAGATGTGTAGATAACAAGAAGTTATTTTGAAAACCTGAATTAATCTTCAGCATTACCTTCACTGTTCTTTAAAAAATATTATATAGTGCTCTCTCTAAAACACTTCCATAGGCTCTCTGGGATAGTGCCAAACTGTTTTACAATTAGCCTTTTTTCCTCCAAAACTATTTAGGCTTTAGTCTACATGGTTGAAGAACTAGAACTGGTATGTTACTGGCCTGAAAAAACAGAAAGAAATCAGCAGCACATGAGTGAATGGTTCAAGTCTGCTATTCTGACATACTAAGAAGGAACAGAAGTTCATAAACAAAAATTACAAAATATTTTCTGGAAGAAGAATAAAGCTCTGTAAACAAACATCAATCTTCAGACACAGTGAAATCTATTTACCATACGGTTTGAAAATCCCACACATAGCCAGGTATCCCTGTGTAATTAAGCTTTATATTGATTTTTAGCAAATGTGCACCTTTTTGCAAAAATCATCTTACGAGGGAACAGCAAAAAAATACCCCATTCATCCATTGTAATTCTTACAAGTTTTACATTTTTTAAAGAGTGAATTGCATTTTTCCCATTGACTTTAACAGATTACACATGGTCTGAAATGGTGTAAAAATAACTGCATCAAAAGTAGTGATCGGGCAGCGTGAAATAAAACACAAACCATTTATTCTACACAGCTTTTTAGACCATTTTTTCAGCAGTAATCATTTTACCCAGTATGATAAATAGGCCCATGTATGTACACACTGCAGTACTGGTCATTTACAGGCTGAGACATTTTTGAAAGAAACCTACAATACTCACCCTTCTTTTCTTGGTCAGCCTCCTCTAGCTTCTGCTTTTGTTCTGTGATCTGCTGGCACCGAGCCTCAAGCTCTGATTCTCTGTTCTGCCTTTGTTCCTTTAGTTGTTCCTGGCTGTGCTGGAGCTGACATTGAATTTTTCGGTTTTGTTCCTTTCGTTCCTTCACCTCCTCACACAGCCATTGCAGTTTGGTCTAAATGAGAGCATACATTTCAGTAATGCTTCCTCGGAGCCCATGAAGGTTTAAGCTAACTGACTTCCCAGCATGTGAAATGCGTTAGCGCACAATGACATGCTTATTTTAAGAGATGTATATTGTAAGAGATGACCCTTTGTTAATGGGATTCTTTTATCAGAGTAAATACTTAATGTGTGGTTTTAGGAAATAAAAAAAAAAAAAGCAAGTTTACTGACTTATGTGAGAAGCTATCAATCAATTAGTCTTAACTAAGTAAGGAGTATTGGAAATTAGGCTGCTGCCCGATTTCCAATATAGAAGTGCTGATTACGGAAAGGGGGTTAAAGAAGAACAAATCCCTAAAATAAATATGGCTAAAAAGCCATTTTCTATATATCAGCCTTATATTTTGACATGCATATTCTAGGTGTACTGTATATTATGAGTTGGTCCCTAAGCTCAAGTGAGCTGGCGGTAAAACCAACATTTTGTGAAGTTGACTGAAGTTTCCTTCAGAGGCAACTTCCAGCAGGCGCAATATGTCAGGTTTTACCATTTTCGGGAGATCTATCGCCCACAGTTGCACATAAATAATCATTGGTGACAAATCTCCCCATCAGCCACTGCCCTTAACCTGTACCACAAACCAGTGATGCTCATGTGGTCAGGTAATTATCTCCCAGTGTGCCATATTCATTTATTTTTTACCCCTATACTGTACTTCTCTGATCAAAAGCCAACCGCTTTCCAGGAGCCTGGATCTTCCTCCTTCAAGATAGTGTGTGTGTGTATATATATATATATATATACACACACACACACACTATCTTGAAGGAGGAAGATCCAGGCTCCTGGAAAGCGGTTGGCTTTTGATCAGAGAAGTACAGTATAGGGGTAAAAAATAAATGCATACATATATATATATGGTTAACACACTGCTTATCCCAGCATCCCAAATTACGTGTGACCAACCCATGTGGAGTAAGGTTCATGTTTTTATGTTGCTCAGCTGAACATTTTTGTGCCTGTCTTTAATTTACATTTTGTCACTGTGCCCAAAGACATTTTAAGTATGGCAAGAATAATTATCATAGATCAGGAAGAGGTTACGTGGAATGCCTAATAATCAGTCCAATTACTGGCAGCACCACAGTGTTCTCAGTACAAGTATAGTCACTACTACTTAATACATTAAGTTCAGCATGTTCATATTTAGGTTGCTTAGCACATGTCTTGAAGACTGCCAGGTACGTAGTGCACAGCCCAGCTAACAGACTCTCTCTCTGGTAATGAGCTAACTCACAACTTTAGCACAGACAGAGTGTTCCAGTAAAACATGCACTAACGTTATGCTGAAGCTATAAAAATATTAGTCTGCAGGTGTGCCTGAACAATGACAAACCAAACTCACACATCTGTACAAATGGCCTCTAGCCATGAAAGGAGCAGAAATTAGGAATGTGCTTTTTCTCTAGACATGTACTAGTTTTGCAAAAATAACTTTGCATTTACTCTTTCCAACAAGAAGTAGAAAAAGGTCAGGGCTAAGCACTGAAAAGTCGATATGTTATTTTGGAGAGGATATAAAGATAAAGCATGTGTCTGATGGAGAACAATATACAGGCAACTTTTGCCAAACAGATACATTGACCAGGTAATAATCACCAATGGCAAGGAAGTATGTTCAAAACTTTCTTTCCAGCAGGTGATTAAGTCTCCCTGTGTGCTACCACCCTTAGCTGGGCTTATAGGGAAATGTTTATTAAATAACATTGCACCCTTCTTCACTGTGACAGTCCTTCCAATTATAGCAATAGCTGTGCGCAAACAAGACAACAAAGGCAATTGCTATGTGTGCCCATTATGGAGAGTGAATAGACAAGAATCAATTTATCTGAAGAGTAGGAGAAGATAAATAGGTATGCAATTATCTATAGCTTAGGAGGAGATGGGAAGCAATTATCCTGATGTCTCTATATTAGGCAAAGCGAACATGCTAATGTTTATACATAAGTAAGGCAACTGTGCTAATGTTTGGATATTAAGAGAAGCAATGTTGTACGTGACCTGTAACTTAGGCAAAGAAAGGGACTAGTTGTGCAGACTTTACCACAGGGTAGTGTAAAGGAGGGGGACATTTAGGCCAATACATGTAAGTATATGAATGTTCAGCCCACAGGCCAAACAGACGGATACTGTACAAGGGTACAACAGTCCAAACTTTTGGAACAACAGGACGTGAAAATAAATCTGACTTCTTTTCACTTCCTAATTAACTCTACTCTAGAATGCAGTGATGTTATCTATTCATTAGGGAAACCTAGCAAATATATGGATGTCCATATATTAGAAAAAACTAAAAGCCTTTTACTTTTTTTAAAGGGGTACTCCACCTTTCAATTAACTTTACGTATGCTGCAAACCACTTGTTTGAAACAACTTGCAATTGGTATTAGTTTTTGTTCAGCAGCTCTCCAGACTGGAATTTATGGTTGCTAGGGTCCAATATACCAATATACTAGCAACCATGCAGTGGTTTCAATGTCAGCCAGGAAGATGAACAGGAGTGGGCCTGAAGAGAAAGATACTTAAAAGGTAACAATAACAATGAAACTGTAGCCTAAAACAGCAATTGCTTTTGGCTGCTTTGACCAATGCTTCCAACAATCAGGCAGCATATTAAATTGCAAGCTGGAAAGAGGCAGTAGAGGAAGGCAAATCATTTGAAACCTTTAAAAAAATTGAAGACTAATCAAAAAGTTGCTAAGAATAGTAAAGGTAAACGTTCCTTTTGAGGGAGAACAGAGATGCAAGTATGCTGGTCTGTATATTAGGGGACACAAAGAGGGAAGTGTGCCGATAAATGGCTGCTTAATATGGACAGCATAGACAAGTCTGCTGATGTAGGTACACTAGCATGTAGTGGAGAGGCAAGTGTACCATTGTATGTAAGGCCAAAAAAACTCACAGGGCACTCGGCCTCAAAGTAAAAACGGCTTTTTAAGAAACCATTAAAAACAGGTGGCTATAGTTTCTGTGTTTTGGGAACAAACATTAATCGTAAGCTTAGGGATTGTCATGATTGATAAAAACTGCACAAGTCAAATAATATCTGCCATAGAAGTCAATACAGCAAGACTGATTAATAATCAGAATATACAGACTTGCACTGGGTCTATGGATACAAATCTTCTCACAGTTACTGGCTGTTTCACGGGTAAACAGACAAAGCTGCTTGAGTTCTGGGAAGTAAGGTGGGGGGGCTCCCCCTGCTGTTTGAAAGTATGATTGTTTTCCTGCAGAGCAGTTAGGGACCGTCTGACAATTCTTATCCACAGCAGTAAATGAAGGGGGAATTTCACTGCATACAGTGAGGTTTCATATAAAAATGGTAGACATTTTTTAATTGAAGCATAATGGAGATAGATTTCTTTTTTTTTAAGAAAGTTAAAATGGGATTTTTTATTTTTTTTTGCCATTTCATGGTTTTGCATGGTTTTGGACACACTGTATCATCCCCAGTCCCTCTGGGACAATTCAGAAGGAAGTTTGGGTAAGCCCAAGTTCAGCTGTTGTACGTACACTAGAGGAAGCACAAGTTGCAAGTGTGCAGTTGCTTGTTTGTTCAGTTAAGTGTTTAAAAGGAATGTCATGGCAGATATCTATTTATATTAGATTATATTTTAGAGAGAGCAGAGAAAAAACTGTTCTAATATTGGTACAAAACAATAAGAGGAAAGAGGTCTATCTGTATGTACTGTATCAGAGAATTGAAGTAGTATAGTAGCCTTGAGTCCTATGTATTAGGAGTATAGGCAGCATGGTAATTATATCTGCATTTTAAAAACAATTGATGGTGTCAAAAACAAGCAAACTGCAAAATTCACGTGTGAAAAAAAAAAAAGATATTTGAAACAATGAAATAAAAGAAAAAAGAATTGAGTCATAGAACAAAAAGGTAAGAGAAAACAGGGTGGGAAGCAGGGAGGGGTGGTTGGAATAGCCTTTGCAGCTGCTGCTTTCTGTGTGGCCAGATCTGCAAACAGCTGGGAAATTCTGGAACCTCAGGATCCCCCATCTTTCCCTGATCTGCTTTAAAGAAACTAACCATTCAAACTAATATAAAAAAAATGATCACAGCAGAATGTATGCTTATAAGGACCCAACCACAAAGTCCCATGGGCAGTTTCTAAAAACTGGGATTCTTTCGCAAAAACTTGAAGACTGATACACTTGGCTGATCACAGAGTGCTTACCTTAGTCTCTGCCAGCCTGTAGTGAGGATCATTCCTGAGGTGAGATGTATGGGAAATGGCCTTCAATTGCAAAAGAAAGGTTTATTAACTATAAAAGAGATATATTAAATATTGTCATATTTTCAGTAACAGCGTGAACTATAAATGGTTTTGCTAACAAGATTAGCAAAATGAAGAACTTACTTTGAATTTATCCATGGAGTCTTTAGACAGAAGATGGCAAGCTGTGTTGAGCTCTGCCTCTATGGCACTTAGGATAGTTTCCTGCTCCGTTTCTAGAGAATGTAGTTGCTCTGTTAGCTTCTGGTTAACCACTTCCATTTTCCCAGTATTAAGTTCAATGGACTTTATTTCCTTTTCCTTTCGACAAAAAAACAAATATTGCAAAATATTTTTGAACAGCGGTTGCTCTCTGGGTTTTATTGGAATTGCAGAGGTCTTCATCACACCAGTAATAGTCAAGGCTAGGAACATTTATAAAACTAGTGGAATTATAATGTACAAAAATCACAATTTGCACAAACTTGATATTGTGTATCAGTCCAACAAGGAGAAGCGCAATAAATACACAAAAATAGTTTGTCTGCAGACTCTAATCTTGTGGCTGTATTCTTTCTGTTTTAGGCAGGCACAGTCTCTACTAGTTCTACAGCCCTTATATCTTAACCCCATTATGTGTAGTGTTTCTATAACACAAAATAAAGTGCATTTCAGAATAAAAATAAAGAAAAACCACCACGGAGGTAGCATGCGAGTTTCCTGCTGGCATAAGGAAGCAAAGGAGGTGGCACATAAAAGAAGAATTAGCAGAGCCTGCAGGCTGACCGCCTGCTGTGTACATATTGTTAAGCCTGTGTCTGGTCTGGGTTAGCACCGCCATTTGAAGCTGGCAGGATTTTTACAAAAGGACATACTGTACATACAGAAGAAGTCGACATCTGGAATGGAGATGTAGAACAATGCAATTCTGCACTGTGGTAAGGAATAAAGAATCATGTGACAAATGGTGTATTTTCATGCATCACACATGTAACTTTAATTTGTATTTCTGTGTTGCCACTGCTTGTCTTGGCTCCATGATGTTTCATCTTGTGGAACAACTGTGTTGGGCCTGGACAGGCAATCTATACTCAAATGCCAGAGGGGCTGTCAGAAACTGTTACCTAAATTGGGCTTGTATGGGGCTGTTTAAACTTTTGTGTAGTTGAAATATCAGGGTCTATTTCATTTTTGAGACTAAGGGGCAGATTTAGCAAAATGCAGGTATACAGTTCACAATAGAAAAGCTCAATCACTTTCTATTTATTTCTACAGGATTTGTTTTTCTTTAATTAGTGGGTGAGAGTTCACTATTTGATAATTACACTTCTAAAAATCACATAGGAATGAATAGAAGTATGCGAGTTTTTAAGCAGTGAGCTCTTTTAATAAATCTTATACAAAAGGGTATATGAAAGGACAGACTGACAGAAAAATAAATTAGATGGTTTGGGCAGTGAGATTTGACAAGCTCATTGTCACTTTTTGAAGTATTCTCAGGGAAAAATATTTTGCTGGTAAATGGTTGCTCTGACAAAATAAAAAGGAGGGTTTTTATTTAAGGGAGAAACATTCTTGAAGAGAGGCATTTACAAAAGGTTCACAAATATTCCATAGTTTACAGACTGGTGGTCATTTAGTTACATTTATTCATTGAAGTCTATAGGAAAACAGATGCAATAAGGAAGTATTGCCCCAAACTAAAGGTGTTGTTTATCATTTATTTTCATTACAGGTATTGGTATGGCAGAGGAAAAACTTGGACCTGGAATGAGTTCATCTTTCTCTAATATTCAAGTGCCTCCTAGTGGCCTTGGTAAGAAGTACACAAATAAGAACTCACTGTGGAAATATAACATTTTAATGCCATTCCTTTATTATGTAGAGGCCTATTTGCAAAGTCTTGAAGCTAAATAGCATATTATGATTTCAAAAGAATCATTACAGATTTTCATAACTCTTGTGGAAAAATGCTATAAATTGGGAGTTATTTGGTTTGTGCTTTAGATAAAGCCAGGAAAATCAAATGATGGGACAAAATATCCTTTTTATATACAATGAAACTATTTAATCTAAGTAAGTGCATAGGGACACAGACATAGAAGCCGAGGCCTACAGAATTATAGTTTAAAGACAGTGATAAAAAATTTCTAGAGTATAAGTTTTAATTATGTTTTCGATTATGCAACGTCTTGGATTTGTATATATAATGTATTCTTTTTAGAATATTTAACTATTTTCTCTGCCCTGAGGAATCATGTAAACTACTCTAGTAAACTGAAGTGACTTCAGTGTGGGTAAGATAGCTCTATAAATGATTCTGAAATTAACAGATAGATCACTGTCCTGAGAAAAGTATCCCATTGACACTGAAACACTGAAAAAAAATGGGCACATCGGTTCTATTTTCCTGGCAGGGCCAGAACTAGGGGTAGGCAGAGTAGGCGGCCGCCTAGGGTGCAGTCATGGGGGGGCGCACTTTAGAAGGGAAATAATGTTTTTTTTTATTTATTTCTTTAACTTTTAACTTCGCCCCTGTCTCCAGCAGCAGTGTTCTGCTCTACTTCAGTCCCAACCTCCCTCTTACTTGCCCTTTGCCTGGCACAGATCTGGGGCAATATTTTCGCTGCTGCTGTGGCAAAGGCTGGTGGCACAGGTACAGACTTGGGGGGAATGGCTGATGGCACAGGTACAGACTTAGGGGGCAATGCTGGTGACACAGTTACAGACTTAGGGAGCCAGCTGGTGGCACAAGTACAGACTTAGGGGGCAATGGTTGGTGGCACAGGTACAGACTTGGGAGGCAATGGCTGGTGGTAGAGTTACAGACTTGGGGGGGTCATGGCTGGTGGCACAGGTACAGACTTGGGGGGGTCATGGCTGATGACACAGGTACAGCATTGGGGGGCAATTCTGGTGGCACAGGTACAGACTTAGGGAGCAATGCTGGTGGCACAGGTACAGATTGGGTCAATATTTGGGCTGCAAGCGGACACAGGTAGAGATTGGGAGCAATTTTTTGGGTGCTGCTGGCTGGCACGCGTACAGTTTGATTCATTAATGTGTTATAAGGTTTCTTTATTTAAGAAAAGTGAATAGGTGGGAAATGGTCATACAGAACGGGGGTGGGGGCGCTTATTGAACCCCCTTTCCTAGGGTTCCAAACTACCTTGGCCAGGCCCGGTTTCCTGGTAAACAAATGTAATTTCTTCTCTTCCATTTGTACATTTAACCTGTCTTACCTTTCACTATTCTATTTTATCTTATAACCAGTCCAAATCATAGTAGGCAACATACCTTGTCCTCTACACTCTGCATAGCAAGCTGATAATTTGAACGAAGTGTAGCATTCTCTTCAGTCATTTGGGAAACCTCTTCTGCTAACTTGTCACATTCCACTTTCATTCTCTCTATGCGCTGGCGTTCAGACTTTATTAGGGATTTGCTCTCCCCCAGTTCTGCCTGTTACAAGAAAGAGGACAAGCAGATAATACTCTGTTATCAATATACAAGCACATCTACACACCAGCATGTTAACAAACAAGTAAACTGAAGACACAAACATTCTTATAAACAAACTACTGTTCCTCCATCACCAAACAACAAAATGGGTCAACCTTTAAAAAAAAAAAAAAAAGACAGCAGACAATCTACAGCATGCATATGCACAATATCAGAAAACATTCATGTACATATGTGTCTCTATTTGGTACCTTTAAGGTGCGAATATGATTCTCCAGCTCTTCTCTTTCCTGCCTAAAATGTGTAATCATTTCCTGAAGACTTCGCTCATGCTTGCCTTTTGTACTCTGAGCTGCAGAATGCATATCTGTCAGTTCCTTTTGATGAACTTCCCTCTCCATCTTTAACTGTTTTCCTGCAAGAGTAAGTTCTTCCTGTGCAAATTCTACTTGTTTCTGGGCTTCAAACAAATTTTTCTGTAGCTCTTTAGATGTCTTAACCTCCTTTGCCAGCTGGTTGCTCAGTTCAGCCCTTTCTAAACTAATATTCTTCACTGTTTCTTGCAGTTCTAATATTCTATCCTTGTTCTTCTTCTGGGTCTGGTCAGAGGACATTAGAGCTTCCTGTAACTTGTCATGATCCTCCCGCATTTGCTGCAGCAGATCTCTGTGCTTTTCCAGTTCCACTGAAAATAGCAAGCATTTATATAGTGGTTAAGCAGTAATACAGCAATATTCTTGTAGCTCCTTCAGCCTACTCAGAATAAACATACATTATCTATTTTATATTCATATACAGCAACACCTTTGTTACATACTATATGTATTTATAAATCACTTATAACTACCAAATCACCTTTGATACCAGTAAAATCTGACATTTCATTTGCACAGATGTTTTCTTCTCACTTAGAGCTTTTCTTGGTTGAACTTTTAATAAAAACTATACATCATTTTTTTTTTTTGAGGACAACAATTTTGAGCACACATGCTGATGAATATAAAATGGATAATTATCTCTTTCTATTATAAACAACTACATGGCAATCCTTTGCTAAAGTTAGCAATTTTTATAAAATTTTATGAAAACTCACCTCAGAGCTAGTTTGCAGCATCATATCTCCCATGTAACCCAACCCCTTCTTAAAGCTATCTAATGTATCAGCCTGTACAACAGTTTCAGGGAGAGAATTCCACATCTTCACAGCTAGATGTCACTAGGTAACAATTTTAAAAACCATAAACATGAATGCTACTGAACCATTTTTTGCTCATTATTTATCAAAAGTTGCGTATCTTTCCATGAAAAAGTTTTCAAATGGCTTTTTTTCAGTCAAACCTCAAATTTTATGGAAAAAAAAAAACTTTTTTCAAATTTAAACCCCGAAGCTGGAAATCGCTTCCATCCCAAAATACACCATCTAAAAACTGTTGGAGTTATGTAGAAGTCAATGTCGGAGGTCCCTTGAACCATTTGAACATGTTAAAGGACAAGGAAAGGCAAAAGATTAAATCCCATTTTTATTTTCTTTAATGAAAAAGAACCCTATCTCCAATATACTTTAATTAAAAAAGGTCTAATGTTTTTATAAGAAACCTGACAGTGAAAATTCTCCCTTCATTTACTTCTGTGGATAGGAATTGTCAGAAGATCCCACATCCCCTTTACATTTCCAACTCCAGTAGTAGGGACAAAAATCATGGAGCCAGATTTAAACAGATAACCTGGGATTCTATTTGGAGGATATTTTACTGGAGCCACTTGTTCTGAAGAGTTGTAGAAATATCCATTAGATGACATGACAAAACAGGACCCAGTGCACTCTGCATATTCTAATTATTAATCAGTCTTGCTGTATCTGCTTCTAGCAAATATTATTTGACATGCTTTTTTGATCATTTATGATGATCCCTAAGCAGCACAGACCACACTGAGCATGTGTTTGTAGTCTAGTCTTACAAAGATGTTTAACAAAGTTACAAGATGACAGCCCCCTGTGGCCAACTTTGAAAGCATAAATCATTTTTGTGATTAGGCTTGTGGTGCAGCAAGTTCATGTTTATGTTTAGTATACAAAATACACCATTTCGAGCCTTATTCTATTTTAGACTTTCCTTGTCCTTTAATAGGATTAATGATGTTCAAGTTATTTTGCTGTGGGTTTTGCTCGAAAACTAGATCAATTTGAGCGATTCAAGTTTTTCTACCTAAAATTCGATCAATTCGAGTGTTTGAGTTTTTCACCCCAACTACACTGATTTGAGTTTTTTTACATAAAAGGTTTTTTTTTTTATTAGAAACCCTTTGAGTTGTGAATTTATTAAAGTCAAAAACAGCTCTAAAATTCGACCATTGATAAATAAACCCCTAAAAGTACATACGTTGAACAAAAAAAATGGGTAAAAATGTCTTCCTACTCGAAACGAAAAAAACAAAAAACTACAAAGCAACTTGAATGCACTACTTCTATAGAGCAACATGGTGCAATCTTCTTAGCTTGTTCCTACAATGCATGGGATGCGCATGCACAGTACAGCAAAAAACTTTAAAGTGATACTGACACTAAAAAATGAAATTTAACATATGAATGTTCATTAATTGTTACCTATAGGTCATGTTGATAATTTTTTGCCGAGAGGTTTGTTTTTGTATATAACTGTTGGCTGAAATTTCTAAGCCTGACTGTCTGACACTCTGACACTCCACAGTCCCATCTCAGTCTGTTAGTTACAGTTTGTAATTATAACAGATGCCGGGTGCACAAATATGGCAGCCCCCTCATACAGGAACATGGGGGATCAGACAGGTAATGCAAAAGCATCATACAAATACCTTATGGCAAAGTTAGAAGTAGCTTTTAAAGCCAGTTATTATAATAGAGGTAAAAAAGAGTTTGACTTCAGGTGTCAGAATCTCTTTAAGCAAAAAGCCAACATATGATGGCCAAAGGCAACACAAAAAAGAAGAATATGAAGATTGCAACATGGTGCTCATACAAAAGTACACTGGGCTGGTGCAGTTTTCTGCTAACAGCAACACGGGGCCAGAGTATCCAGTTAACTATTATAATCACTATATAGTACAAAAATATATATAACTATGTAATGAACCAAAGCAACATTCTAATGTACATTTTTTAAGAATGTTTAATAATTTTAAAGATATTTAAACTGTAAATACAAATGAAAACAGTATGTGTCTGGCCGTTTACATTCTCTGCACCACCTCTCTCTAACTACAGAAACAATGCTGCATGCCAACTGATAAGAAGTCTTAGTGACTTAACTACTGTTACATTGTTTTAAGAGTCTTAGCTACAGGAAAAAAATCGATAAACAAATACTGCTTTCAGCTGCAAATATATTTATACATAAATGTGAACCCAGGTGAAAGTTTTAATAAGTCTATTTTGTAAAGTTACAAACTATTTTTTAGTGTGAGGAAAAATTATTTTAGGTAATTCTATAATTAGCCATTTCAATAAGTTTAAAACAAATTACATTTTCAAAAAGATTTGAATTCTCAAATATTTATGAAGGCCACTTCGACCATCAAATTTTAAAAATTCGATCGAATCGAATGTTACGAATAATTCGAATAAAATTCTATTTGAATATTCATCAGTCGAATTACTTGCCCTTTAATTTTTTATACGACTGCCTAGTTCGCCAGATTAAACATACCAAATTGCTATTAAACCCTATGGGAATATCCCATAGGGTTTTTTTTTTTTTTTTTTAGCATTTTTAGATTGAAAAAAAAATTAGTTTGAATAGTTAAAACCGTTCTATCTAATTTTTTTTGTTCCATCAAATTGCGCTAGAAACCTTCAAATTCAATATTCAAATTAGAAGTTTTCAAATTCAACCACAATTGGATTGGTCGAATTCAAGGGTAAATTCATCTTCGAATTCGACTAATAGTAAATATGCCCCTAAATGTTCAGTTGCCTTTGACTTAATTCTACTTGATACTTTATTATATATATGTTTATATGTATAATGTTTTTTTAAATCAGCATTAGAAAAAACAAATTGTGAACCTCTTAAATGGAGTCAGGCTATATTTCTTTATGGACAAGACAATAGGAAATACTCAGACATTACTAATCACAGAACAATCGCTCTACAAACATGACTATTTATTTAGAATGGCTCTCATTTAGCTATCTACAACATTATTTAAATTTCTCTTTTATTTTAAAATCACAGGCTGTATTACACAAATTATATTTTTTTAAAAATTAGATTTAGTCAATGCCAAAGAGATACTTTCATGAGAGACACTTACATTTGATGTACAATGCCCATTTATAATTAGTATGCGGCCAAGGCTTTAGCTCCTGTCTTGCATGTATCAAATCCTGAAATGAATTACAGCATCTTGTATAGAGAAATAAGAATCAAACAGGACTATTTACCCTGAAGTCTACCAACTGTTTCTTGTGACTCTTGTAAATCTCTCTCTAGTTCTAGATGCTGCTCCCGTGCTTCACTCAGACGCACATCCCGTATATGCAACTCTTCCTCTTGCTGAGCACGCCTCGCCAGAACCTCAGCCAGCTCCCTGCGCAGGCTGTCTGCTTGCTGCATAGTGGCTTGAAACTGAGACCGCACCTCATCTCTTTCTTTTGCTACCTGTAAGCAATGATTATTATCTTTAGCAATGCAAAATAAGCATTACATTCATTCATTATATTGCGGTCATTACCAAGGATACTTCAATATCTCCAACGAAGTACAAATGAAGTGTATTTGCAAAAACAAAAAAATAAGAAATAGGGGCTTATCTATAAAATTTGTCTGGTGCAGAATGGTTCCCACAGTGAAAATATTTGCCTTGCTCAAGGTTATATTTGTAAATCTGCATGAAAGTCCTGTATTTAATGTGCAAACAAAATTCCAATTTTTTTTTTAAATGTCTAAGCAATTCTTAAATATGAAGCACAAACATATTCGCAATTTGCGATTATGCCAGTTATTCAACTTTGGTGGCGGAGAAAATAACTGTTTCACAAATTACAAATTTAATTTACTGGCACTGCACAAAAACCTTGTACAGTGGTCACGCTCTTTCCGGTATTTGTGAAAAAAAGATGGGCACAGCAGTGCAATTTTCAGGAAAAAAATAGCAATACAGCCATTTCAAAATAAATATGCGCTATGCAAACTTTATAAAAAACAGTGACAAAAATCTTGCAAGAAAGTGGGTTTACCTGTATGCTGCTGTCTGTTATTTGAGTAATTGTTTCTTCTTGTTTCTCTGTTTCCCTTTCTAACTTTTTGAATTTCAGCTTCCAGTGTTTAACTGCTGCCTGTGCTTTGGTTTTAAGCTCTTCTTTTTTCTTCTCAGTCTCAGCTCTCAGTGCTTCTGCTTGCCTTAGTTCTCCCAAGTATCTCTCAGCTTCTTGGCTCATCTCTTCTAGTTGTTGGTTTAGCTCAGAAGCATGGTCAACAGCCTGCTGTCTCTCACTTTCACATATTTCATAGCGACTCTGGATGTCTTTAAGCTGCTGTAGCATCTTCATTTGTTGCTTCTCTCGTTTATCCATGTCTGAAGTCAGTGCCTGTTTTTGAAAAACAGCAATACAATAAAAACAATTTTTGTGAGTATTGAACCCAGGCAAGTAACTGGAGAAAAGCTTTCAGTGGAAAAGAAACACAAGAATACAATCACCAGAGAAGCTATGCTGTTTCACATGTAGCATTAGGGCTGCCATAGAGGGGGTACATAAAAGGTGTGAATTGTGGACCTCAAAGTGGATGGGGCTTGTGGGGAGCAGGCCAGGTTTTGGTGGATCATGGATGGACTCTGACATAAGGTTGCAGGGCCTAACCAGACATGCATGGGCCATGTTTGTCCTTTGGGCCTTTGTTTGCAGGGTGTACAACCAAGGGGGCAAAGATGGCCTATTAGCCAAAGGCTGTATCCCCTCCAACCCCTCCCAGGGCTAAGAGCCATCCTTACTTGGAAGTATGGGTCATTAGTTATAAAGTGTGAGGCAAAAACTTTTGATCCGTTCATCATGTGCATAATGAATCTGTCAAGGCCCGTACTAGGTACTTTTGCCTCAAATTTCTTACATAATTACATTTATTTCTGCAACCCTGTAGGCTATCTGCCCCTTATAAAACTGTGAAACTAGCCACCTCTCTTGCATGTGGGTTCTCATTGGGAGAGTAGAATTTCCAGGAGCAAATTGCTCACTCTGCGACATGGTAATAGGTGTGACAGGCATTACACTAGTGGACTGCATATAGGATTCTTAGGTCTCTTATATTCACTCGGTTATTCTCATCTAATGGTCAATTAAGTGGTCCTCACTGACATTGCAACCAAACAAAAACATTCAATATTATGCCGCAGAGCATATTTTCATGAGTACAAAAGCATCTCTTAGCAAAATAAATAAATCAAGTTGGCAGGCAAATGCCTCAAAGAAGGAAGACTGTTTCCCTAATACTCAATTCTAATAACTGACCAATGTATTTTTATAGTGGGTATTCTGTGTAAAATGCACGGGAATCGTAAATCTTCTAATACAGTAATTAATATGAATGATATGGAATATACAAAACACTTCTCCCAACGTGTCTTTTTTGTAACATTTGGAAACAGACCAAGATTTGATGGAAAATGTGAAAAAGAAACGAAAAGGGGCAAGAGAGGAGGAGTCAAAAAGTGAAGAATGAGATCGAAGGGAGGAAGAGACAGGAACAAATGAGGACAGGCATCATACAGACTGAAAATTTGGTAATTAACTTATCAGACTATGAATTGACTGCTGGAGAAATTTCTGTACTAAATAAGAGTTAAAATTGTTGTCCTACATCTCATTTTTCCTTAATAGACACTATTACAGATATGAATAGATTTACTAGGATATTAGCACTTAAAAGATTTTTCCACCCCAAAGACTCCATACAAAGAGAAGTTCTAGATGAACAAGGTACAAACTATTTAACACAAGATGTATTGGAAGCTATCAAGGAGATTAATGTAGATATAAATAATAGTAGGGAACAAATCCCTTTAAAAAATATTGATACTGTGGCGAAAGGTATAGTCCATACTGATTTAAAGACAAAATCAAGATTCAACCCAGTAACACACAAGGGCCCCTTTGTAGCGAGATTTTATGAACTGGTTATAAAAGAAGAACATTTTAGCCAGCAAATTTGAACATAAGAAATGGATATCGAAAAAGAGTAATTTAACTAAAATTGAATACCAGGTAATGGAATCTCTCTCCACAAATCATGAAATAGTTGTGAGGAGCTCTGACAAGGGAGGATCAATAGTAGTGTTGAATAGGGGTTATTATGAATCTGATACCATGGAACAATTCAATCATGAAGAATCTTATCTAAAATTATGATGTGATCCAACTGAACGGTTCCAGAAGAAACTATACAAGCTTTTACAAAATGGTATTTTAATTTACATAATGGGCATTTTAAACGACAATGAGACTGAATAAATTTCATGTCAATATCCAAAAATTCCCATATTTCACATTTTCCCTTAAGTGCATAAAAACCTAAAACAACTGGAGGGCCGCCCCATAATTGTAGGGATAGGCTCTGTGAATGAAGGTCTTAGTGAATATTTGGATAAGCTGATACAACCCATAGTTATGCAATTGCCCTAATTTTTAGGAGATAGCGGTGAATTAAGTGGCAACAGGGTTTCATGTAGGTAACTATGGATGTTATAGCCCTGTATTCTTCTACTGAACATAGTCATGGTTTATATGCTCTCCAGTATTGGTTAAGGGAAAGTGATTTATATACTGATATATCTACTTATCTGAACAAAAGCAGTTTATATTACAGGTGGTCGATTATTTACTCACAATTATTTTAGGTTTAATGGGGAGTCTCCAGCAGTGTGGGAGCACAATGGGGGTGCGGTTCGCGCCCTCATATGCAAATTTATTCATGGGTTGGTTCAAATTATGCCACATTTTTGGAGAGAATGTAACATTTATATCTAAAATTAAATTGTACCATTGTTTCATCGATGATTTGATATTAATATGGGAAGGTATTGAAGCACAGTTACAGTCATTTGTGGACCATTGTAACAATAATGAAAATAATATTAGGTTTACATATAAATAGGATTGTAATACCATTTAATTTTTAGACAGTTTACTTCTATTGGGGAGTCTATATATACTGATATTTACAGGAAACTGATCAGCAGGAATTCCTTACTACAGAGACAGAGCAGTCATCCGGAACCTCGCTTGGAGGGCATACCGACTGGACAGTTCATCACATTGCGGAGAATCTGTTCCACTTGGGATGCCTTCCAGATGAGATCCATGGATTTAAGGGATTGATTACGATCTAGGGGTTATCAGACCGAAAGTATTACGAAAGCATATGATTAGAGCAGTTTTGTGCAATAGGAACAAATTATTGTTGAATAATTATAGTAGGAATAGAAAAGAAATTTCTGATAAAAGATTGAGATTTATTACTACCTATTCCTCGAAGGCAAAAGTGATACAACATATCATTTTGAAACATTGGGATATATTGAAATTAGACCAAGTGTTAACACAATTAGAGTATAGGAGAAGCTACAACTTAAGAGATAGAATTTCACTAAGTATGTTACTGGATAAATAAAAGAACATGAAATTTGCTCAGTACATTTGGAACCTATAGATGTGCAAATGGCTGAAAGTGCTGTAGAATATCAAATGAAATCCAAAGTACAGTGACTAAAAGTGTAAAACATATGTGAACAGTCAAACAATCATCTACTTGGCAACTTGCAGATATGGCAAGCAACACGTTGGCAGGACTCTAAGAAGGCTTAAAGACGGAGTGCTGGAACATATAGCTTGCATAAGTAGGTTGGATGTGTCCTCTACTATAGCTGAACACATAATTGAGGCACATGGTGCTAATGAAAACTTTGCATCATTTCAGGGAATTGAAACAATGAGACTGGGAAAAAGAAATGGAGACATTGAAACATTAATATCCAAGAGAGAGAGCAAGATGTCTGTATTGGATACGGTTACACCTAATGGGTTGAATAAGGAGTGCGATATTAATTTTTATAGATTACATTTTCCAGTTGTCTGCTGTAGTGAGCGGCTGCTCAAACACAAGACTGATTCTCAAATTTAATTAAGTTTCTTATAAAATAAATTTATTTTTTGAATTTTGAGATTGAATATTGACATGTGCACTTAGAGTAGATTATTCCATAAATTGCTCCTTTATTTTTATATTAATGTGAATTTCCATATATTAATATATAAAAGTGATATTACATGTTTAGATTGAACATCACAATTAATATGAAGGAGAATTAAACACAACAATCATGTAGGTTTAATGATTTTATTGTTATGTACATATAACACAATATAGTGAAGTCACAACACAGATTTATTTTGATGTTTTGGACATTAGTAAAAATGTTAGATATTCTATTTATTCATATATACTTTAATTATATTGTAATGGTTGGCACCCTAAACCCAGCCAGAACCGGTCAAGGCTCGTGCTTCTGCCTCTAACAGCAGCCTTTTACCTCGGGAGGAGCCCTCGGCTAATCGGATGCAGTCAGGTCTTAATAAGAGAGGTGCAAGACGAGGGGTTCTGGGCAGACAAAGGGGCACAACTGTAGGCAAAGTCTTTGGGCAGAAGGTTGCGGTACAAGGCGTAAGACAGAATCATAGTCATCTGGCCAGGTTGGGGCAGGCAGAGAGCAAATGTAGTCAAGCAGGCAAGGGTCAAACCAGGAAGTCAATCAGAGGGTAAAGCAGAATCAGAGTCGGATATCATGCAAGGGGTCAGGATTCAGAAGTCAGGATGGTCAAACAGCCAGGCAGGGTCAAACACAGGAATCAGATACAGATCAGAATACAGTACAAGGCGCCAGGAACAAAACCTTCAATGGGAAATTTGAAAAATACAAGTGTCCCTTTAAATACCTTTAAACTTTGCGTCATTGCGTGCTGACGTCATCACGCCAGTGCACATACGACTTAAATAGAGGAAGTGCACGCGTCCCCGCCACACCACTATACCACCAGGGCAAGTATTCTTTATTGCACTACCCACCTCTCTGGGGGGGGCTACTGTACCCCCAGGCATCCTAGGAAACTTAGAATGAAATTGCCTCCTTTGCGATCAGCCCTAATGTCCCCAAGAGTTTTCCTCAGGAACGTAGCCCTTCCATTTGACAAGATATTGAAACTTACCTCGCACTAAGCGAGAATTGAGGAACTCTTGGACAATGAATTCAGGCTGACCTTCTATCAACACTGGGGGAGGAAAGGATTGTTGACACACCTTTGTGGTGGGTTTCAGGAGGGAAACATAAATTTTAAAATTATCAGGAAGTTTTTATTTTTTGTAGACAACCATACAGAGTCTCCAACCTGATAATTGGCTGCCTCTCTATGAGCTCTATCAGTAGACTTTTTCTGAGAGTCTGCAGAAAGAGAGTCGTGCACCCCAGACCAAATTTTTGCAAACCGTTTAACAGAAGAGTTGACAGAGGGTACAGGGGACAAAGAACCAGAAGAAGAAAATGCTTTGGGATGCAAACTGTTGACAAAGAATGGAGATTGACCAGTAGAAGAATGAGTTGCATTATTGTAAGCAAATTCTGGCCAAGGTAGCAGTTCAGTCCATGAGGACTGGTTGCCAGACACATAAAACCATAGAAATTGTTCAAGAGTTTGATTAACCCTTTCAGTTTGACCATTTGTTTGCGGGTGATAAGTGGTAGAAAACGATAATTCAGTACCAACCAAAGAGCAGAATGCTCGCCAAAACATTGAAACAAATCGTACCCCTCTGTCAGAAACAATATTGCCCAGAAAACCATGCAACTTAAAAATGTTAGAAATGAACAATTCGGCTAATGTTTTGGCAGAAGGGAGGTGTAGGAGGGAAATGAAGTGGCTCATTTTGATAAATCTACCCACCACCACCCAAATTACAGTTCTCTCCTGAGAAGGGGGAAGGTCAGCAATAAAATTCATCAAAAGATGGGACCAGGGTCTGTCAGGGATAAGAACTGGCCTTAACAATCCCTGCAACAGATTCCTGGAAGATTTTGACCTTTGACACACCTGGCAAGAATTGACAAAATCTTTAACATCTTCCTTAAAGGAAGGCCACCAAACACGGTGAGACAAAAGGGACTGTTTTGGCGATGCCAGGATGTCCCACCATCTTAGAATTATGGGCTTCACTTCACCAGGTCTAAAAGTGATGGAAAAATTAAACCGAGTTAAAAACAAAGCCCATCTAGCCTGCCTAGGATTCAGAGATTTAGCAGATTCAATACAAAGCAGAATTTTATGGTCAGTGAAGACTGTTATCAAATGTTGAAATGAAAGTTGGAGCGATATCACCCCCTCAATGAGAAAGTAACCAGATAACAGTTCCCTAACACAAGATAACAGTTGCCTGATAGATCTAAGAACAGCACTCAATAGTAAAACCCTTGTCCCACTGCGTACTATTCAGTTGCATTTTTCAAGTTTAGCATACAAATTATTTTTTCTCAGCCTGCGTAACACCTCCTGAACATGTTTCCGAGTGATCATACAGATTGGAGGAAAAAATCAGAATCTCATCTAGATGGACCACTACAAATAACCCTAGCAGGTCTTGGAAGAGGTCACTGACAAATTCCTTAAACACTGAAGGGGCGCCAAATGACATTACCAGATATTCGTAGTGGCAGTTCCTGGTATTAAAAGCCGTTTTCCACTCGTCCCCTTCCCTAATATGGATGAGGTTATATGCACCTCTAAGATCAAGTTTAGAGTAAACGTTAGCATTTTCAACCTGATCAAATAGCTCAGAAATCAAAGGAAGAGGATAACTGTTTTTTATGGCGATCTTATTTAGACCCTTATTGTCTATACAAGGACGAAGACCACTATCCTTTTTAAGAAAAACCCAGCACCGGCAGGAGAACTAGAGGGCCTGATGAAACCTCTCTCA
>CM044445.1:66016213-66034837 GCA_024363595.1 Xenopus borealis
CTGAATTACCTTCCATGTTAGCTTTTAACTATCTTCTTTGTATTCAACTCTACTTAAAGTACTTTCCACTTTTTCCTGAGGGCCTCACGAGGACGAAGCATTTAACACAATGTATGCTGGTGTGAGCAGCCATGTCATGCAAAGCACATGAGCACAATGAGCATCTGATGTTACGTGCATAATGAGCAAGTTGTGTCATTCACTCATTATGAGCATGCATGTGCCCCAACATGGCCACTTAAACCAGGTGTGGGTGTCCTAGCACTGGCTACTGTTACCCCCAACTGGAAAAGATTATAAAATATCCAACAGGTGCCCTTTAAACACAGATGTTAAAATTGATACAATAGTTGCTTATATTCCACAAATGCTGCTGAGAAATGTATCAACTAAATGTATCAGTATCAGTTAAATGTAGCAAATTGTAACAGTTCAGACTGCACCTGGATTACTGAGCTGCCAAACTGAAACACCACCACAGATAGGAACATTAAAGGGGTGATTCACATTTAAATGTTCTTTTAGTATGCTATAGCGGGCAATTCTAAGCAGCTTTTCAAAAGGTCTTCATTATTTATTTTTTATGTTTTGTTAATTGTCTTAATCTTCTGACTCTTTACAGCTTTTAAATTGGGTTCACTAACCCCATCTAAAAAACAAATGCTCTGTAAGGACACACATTTATTGTTATTACTACTTACTATTTTTTGTACTGAACAATCTGAAACCTGAACTGAAAAAGAGAGTTTGAAAGGCCCCATTAAGATTTTTGTGTGGATCTTATAAGCCTATTCTGTATCCTTTATTTCTGTACAATTAGAGTTTTTTTCACCTATTTTCTGTACTTTCTGTGAAATAAAACAGCCTCTGCATTTTTCCATTTGTGTCCCTTGTTTTTCTTTTAGAATATATTTTCTCTATGTCGATTTGCCTTTCACAATAATTTCTGCCCATTCTAAGTAATTTTCTTACCCTCAGATACAGTCACTGTTTTGAGCTTTAAGAAAGTTACTTCAACTAAGACAGTAACTTCTCCTTTGTAAAAACCTTGCACACAGAAATAGTCACTTCCTCTTTCTTATACAACAAAACACACTTTCCTTTGCTTTCCCCTGGAGCACAATATTGGTCTTCGTTGCTTGTAATATTGGTACTTGCTGAACACCTAGAACCTGCAGTGTACCATGGTCTTATTGCTAAACATATGGCAGTGAGTGATTTGTTCTTACTTATGTGTTATTTATTAACTGGTTCATTCAGGTAACCAAGTATGTATTTTCTAATTGTAGTGTGAATGTTTGCCTATCACTCCTGTGAGCTCTAAGCGATATCTCCTGCTTATTAGCAATGCCATCCCTCACTACAGCAGACTGATTTATCGCCAGCTTCCAAAATACAGGCTGGAAGAACAGGATCTGCCAAAGTGCTAGGTAGACTCTGAAATACTCAAAACATTAACAGAAAGCACATAACAACCTCCAATTAATACCAGTGGTTAAAAGCAAACTAACATGAAAATACATTTTAAACATTAGACAATTTTAAAGGAACAGTAACACCAAAAAAATTAAAGGGTTTTAAAATAATGAAAATATCATGTAGTGTTGCCCTGTGCTGTTAAAACTGATCTGTTTGCTTGAGAAACACTACTATAGTTCATATAAACAAGCTGCTGAGTAGCAATTTCGGAAATTGAAAAACCACTATATGGCACAGGATAAGTAATGGATAACAGATAATATTATGTTCTACAGAGCTTATCTGCTGTGTAACTTGAGTCCTTTCTCCTTTGACTAGTTGCCACCATGGCTACACACCAACTTATTTATATAAACAATATTTGTATTTCTGAAGCAAACACAGCAGTTTTATCAGTGCAGGGCAACACTGCATTATATTTTTATTACTTTGAAACAATACAAGTTTTGGGTGTTACTGGTCCTTTAATATAGAAGGTTAGCTCCAGGAGCACTCACCCAATAAAATAGCCAACATGTCTGGGTGCTGGTGAACAAAAGTAATAGAAAACAGCAATGTATTGCACTAACTTTTAGCACAAAAAGCAAAAGCAAGATTCAACTTTTTCTTCACTGCATTGTGATCTGAGAAAATCCCAATGCAGTGATCCAAATATTGTATGTATGTTTAATTGCCTATACGCCGAACTGTAAGTTTTAGCCTAACAGATATATATATAACAAATGGATAGCATCAGAAGCCTGTCATGAGCTGACTAACATAGGTACTAAATTCTTATAACAATTCATCAGACCTCTGCTTTCATTTCTAACCTGCACAGAACTTTCCAAAGTTACTTACTGACTGGCTACTATTGACATCACTATTGTGGAATTTAGCTCCTGTGTTAAAGGAACCAGAACATCAAAAAAATTTAAAAAAAAATTTAAGTAATAAAAATATAAAGCAGCGTTGCCCTGCCCTGGTAAAACAGCTATGTTTGCTATAGAAACACTACTATTGTTTACATAAATAAGCTGCTGTGTAGTAATGGGGGCAGTCATTAAAGGGAGAAAAGACTCGGGTTACACAACAGTAGATAGTAGCTCTGTAGAACATAATGCTGTTATCTGTTATCAACTATTTAACATGTGCCATATAGCCTTTTTTCAATTTCAACCATTGCTACTTAGCAGCTTGTTTATATGAACTATAGTAGTGTTTCTGAAGCTAACAGATCAGTTTTACCAGTGCAGGGCAACACTACAAGATATTTTTATTACCTTTTTCACTTTAATTTTTTGGTGTTACTGTTCCTTTAGTAAATAACCCCCTCATCTGATAGTCACAAGATTGACAAGAATCACATGAACCATTTCCTTTAAAGCCGGTGGAACCAATAAGAGCTTTGTTTATTACAGAACAAGCAGTCGAGCTCTACAGTACGCATTACATGGAAATACAGAAGTCTATAAACACTAAGATAAAAGCATTTGTTAAAATACAATTACTATGATAAAACAATGGTCTGTGTTTGCAGTATCGCTTTAAGAATAAGCACTGCCAGCGCTCTGGATACTTTGTTACTAGTTAAAACTGCCCTGTGCATTGTGTGCCGTACTACCAGTCTCTGCTCGCTGTAACTTTCGCAGCCCGAGCTATTCGCTAACCTCCCCACTGTAATAAACCCCATTCCCTAACAATTGCTCGCTGTGCTTTACCTGCTGTCTTCCCTTCGGTCCGAAATAACTGTCACCGCTGCAGCTATGGCAACCCGAATCCACTTGAACCTACCGCCCAGCCTCAAGAAACAGGAAGCGGTGCTATAAAAACCAATTCTCGCAGAGTAACGAAGGGTAATGTAGTTCAATTTGATGCCAATTACATTGCTGAAGTTCGCTTCACAAACTACATTTCCCATCACGGCTAAAGACAGGGCGTCGTAACTGCGCGGGTTAGAAGGCGGGGCCTCTAGGTGAGGCGGCGGGATTGGCGGGTTGCTTAAAAAAACCTATGCTATAGTCGATTCTGATAGTGGTATTGAAGTGGGTAGGTTGCTTACTATAAAGATGTATCCATTTATCTGGGACTCAAAAAGGGATATGGGCTAAATAACGTTAGCTAAACTATACTGTACCAATAAATGCCCTGCCTTTGCACCTTGCGCTTATCTTTAACCTGCGAGTGCTGAACAATAAATGCATAGTTATAAAATTGGAGTTGTTCTCTGATTTGCCTGTTGCGGCTACTTTGGTGCATGAGCCACTGGAAACAATGTAAAGGAGCACTGTACCCAGGGCCGTACTGGGAGGAAAAAGCAGCTCTGGCAAAAGTATCAAAGCAGCCCTTGTATTCCTGCACATGCAAAGCATGATATATATTTCCAACCCCAAGGTTAACTAGAAGTAGGGGCAGATTTACTAAGGCATACCTCCCAACTGTCCCTTTTTTGGAGGGACAGTCCCTCTTTTGAGAGCTCAACCCGCTGTCCAGGACTGGACTGAGAATTAAAATAGGCCCTGGCATTTCAGGTACACAGAGGCCCAATCAGCCCACATAGAGGCCCAAACAGTCCCCACCAGCCCACTAAATACTGACTTTCTATGGCACCTTATAGCAGCCCATCTGGCATTTGCCCTAACCCACATATTGCCAGTCCGGGCCTGCCGCTGTCCCTCATTTGTACTGGAAAGTCCCTCTTTTCTCTGCACTGAACAGCCAGAAAAAGAAACAAAGATTTTAACTTAATTGGCTTTTAGCAGAGAGCCCAGAACATCTAACAGGTGCAAATAAGATGCTTTGTAACACTTTTGAGATAAGAAAATAAGTAATTGTAACAGTTTAGATAAGGAGAGATATTTTCAAACTTTCATAACCTGTCAAATTTAGTAAAATAAACATGGTAATTAGGGGTTGTGGCCAGAAAATGGGCGTGCCGTGCTGTTTGCAAAATACATTTTTGTCCCTCTTTTTACTTCCAAAATGTTGGGAGGTATGCTAAGGGTCAAAGTAAAATTAGAAAAAAAAAATGATTTTTGGCTACTTCTACAATCAAATAGGTCAAAATTATAAAACATTCAAATTGAATTTTAAAATTCAACCATTTAAAAATTGAATTACTGTCTCTTTAAAAATTAAAATGCGACACTTTGCCACCTTAAACCTACCGAATTGCTATTTTAGCCTATGGGGGCGGACCCCCTGGAACCTGTAAGAAGTGTTTTTGTAAGTTATTGAAATTCTAATTTTTTTTGGCCAAAATTGTTTGAATTGAACGATACATTCGAAAACGTTTAATTTTTGATCGAAAAAAAAAAACACTAAAAAAATTAGTTGGTCGAATTTCGAAGTTTTTGAACTTCAAAATTCAACCCTTAGGGTAAGGCCAGACGGGGCGCTTTCAGGGAGATCTGTCACCGCGACGTATCTCCCCGAATAGCTTAGCGCGATTTTAAAAGTCACTCAAAATTGCCGATGCGTGTGAATAAGCGCGGGTGACTTTACGCGTCACGGGTGCGCAGCGCGACCAAGCTATTCGGGGAGATACGTTGCAGGAATAAGTCGCCAGGCGACAGATCTCCCCGAAAGCGCCCCGTCTGGCCTTACCCTTAGTAAACGTGCCCCCTAGTGTTTATTAATAGATATTTTGAGTCCATATCTCCCCATAGTTTCTATCACAACTATTCTGATGGATTAGTGACCTTATACTTACAGTATAGCCTAAATTTTCCTTTGTGTGCCCCCAGTTAGACCATGCATCTGATAAGATAACTTTATTTACCATGTGTAATTAACATCACAGGGCCAAAGTGTGGCATACTTGCAGGCCCGGATTTGTGGAAAGGCCACCTAGGACGGGCCTAAGGCGGCAGGATTTTAGGGGGCAACATGCTGCCCAACCACACCCTCATTGGTTCAGAAACACTGGGAATACACAGGAGAAACAATAGTTTTTTTTACATTTCCCATGTGCCAATCCCCATTGCTCATCTTGATGATGAAAATTTGCGAATAAAGGGCCTAGGGGTGCCCGCTATGTAAATCTGGCCCTGCATACTTGAAGAGACTAGACTGTCTCATGCAATTAATGTTACATTTCACAGTGTTCCATATACAGGCTGAAGTGATTGTTCGAAGCAGGGATCCTTCTGTTGCCAACATACTTATCATAAGCATAAGGGATTGGGTATATAGCAAGCAACTCTAATATTACTAACTGAAGTTGGTCAGAATTCTTTGTTCCACCCTTAAGCCAGCACTGACATGAGTACTAACAAATGCAGGCATTGGCTTAGCTGTGGCTAGCTATTATGGACAGCTCATTTACAATTCTAAACTGATTGGCTAATTTCCATATTAAAGACAGACCTAATTAGCATTTATAGGTGAGCAGCCCATTTACATTTTAAAGCAAGCGGCCCATCTGGCATTTTCCTGAACCTAAAGGTTGCCAGTCCGGGCCTTACTGTACCTAATAAATGCCTTGGCCAGGAGCTAAATTGAGGGCCCTTTTTGCACAAGCATGCATTCATACCTCTCAACATTTTGGAAACAGAAAGAGGGACAAAATGATTTGACATTTCTGACCACACATGTGTCTATTGTCACACCCCCTAATTACAATATTCATTTTACAAAATTTGGCGAAGCCCTTTTTACATGAAGGATATTTTCTAATCCGTTTCAGATATAGACAAAAACAGCTGACTAAAGGGTTTAACTAAGGATGGAAAAGAAATATTTTACTCATGTCTCAAGGTGACAGGTCCTCTTTAAGAGGTTATTACAGTTGGTCCTCATCAAACACTCCCTTTTGTCACATGTTAAATGCCCTAATGTATCTGACATAAAGCTTTCCATTAATCATGGAATATTGCCCAAATATTACTAAACTACATACACTTCTACTATGTGACAAAATAAGAGCATAATAAGGTAGCAGGGGGTGCACAGATAATGGAGAATGGCTGGGCTCTGTTGCTTCAGGCAGGTGAATCACAATCACCCCTGTATACTTCAAAATATTGTCAACGGGTAAAGGTTACTTCTCTAGAAATCCAGTTTTCTGTCCATGAGACTGTGCAGGTACATGTTATTTAAAAAAAAAACATATTAGTTCTCAGTGTCTGCTCTCTGCCTATCACCTATAATTCTTGCAAATATGTGCTTTAAACATGTGAATATGTGATTCTGGTTAATAAAAAAACAAAACTAACCACTGATTAATTGTTATAGATTACTGCCCTGGTGTAAATACTCAGTGCTGATAAATGATCGCTTTTTATGCTAGGTGGCTATCTGCACAATGTTATTCTGATGATCCCTAAACCGGTGTAGGATCTCTTATCGTGAACCTGATATCCAGAAGGCTCTGAATTATGGGAAGGCCATTTCCAACAGAGTTCATAAAAAAAAAACTAGTTAATAGTTTAAAAAAAGTCTTTGTAATAAAAAACAATACTGTATCTTGTACTTGAATGTATCTATGTTGATACATCTATATTTGTGCCCAAACCATCCTAATGGGTTTATGTAATTATTAAATGTTTTTTAGTAGACTTGAGGTATGGTGATTCAAATTATCTGTAAAATCCCAGGTCCCAAACATACTGCATAATAGATCCCATACCTACTATTGTATGAAAGTTATGTGTATGAATTGTATGAATGTTTATTGCACCATTTTCTGTACCATTTTATTCTGAGGTTTCTATTCCACACAATTCTGAAAGCACTGCATGAAGGGTGCAAAAACCTTATACACACTGCTAATAGAATAAGCACCAATTCTGCCACTGGCTGATCTCTATTGGTATATATTTCAGTTGTATATAAGTAGAGCTATATAACTAAAAATATATATGCATGCATATATTTCAATATGTCTGCTATAAGAAAAGAAAAATAAGCATTAGAATAACACACAATAAGGTCAGATATTTGGGTTTGGGTATCTGGCCTAACTTGTAGCCACATGTATGGACAGTACTGGAACAGACCCAGACTAGGCCCTGGCATTTCAAGTACACATTTGGGACACAAACAGTCCCCCCCACCCCCAGCCCTCTAAAGAGTGACTGTCTATTGCACCTAACAACAGCGCCTCAGGCATTTCCCACAATCCACAGATTCCCATTTATATTAATAAAACTTGTGGGGAGATTTGACGCATAGTGATGTTGGTGATAACAGGTATAGAAACGAGTAGTCTTATATACTTAATATGAATAGGTACTGTATAGAAGAATCCCCATACAGTATGCCATTTGCTTCAGAACCCAAAAATCATTTGCAGCTATAAGAAAAATATTTTTTGACAGTTCAATGCAGTAGTGACATTCTCGCACATTCCTTTAGCAGGGTTCTTACAGCAACAGATAAAGTAACTGCTTAGAAAAGGCACACTATTTCCTGGTGAAAAACATATAGGTCGTGTGTTGCTTCAACTGTGACCAGCAGATGGCACTGCTTCACTACATGTGATTTTACTGTGCACAGACTTTGTTGTGCCAAGGAAGCAGGCTTGCCTATCAAGAGAGACAACCAAAAAAATGTAAGGGGTGGAGATGGTTCACTAAGTGTTCAAGGGAAAAGGCAACTTGAGTTTTAAAGAAGCACTTGAACTGTTGCAATGAAACCAAGAGCAACAGCAGGGAGGCTCAAACAGCATAAACATCTGAAAGACCAAGAGCATCATCTAAAGGGGCATTGCAGGGCAGCACTGGTTGTGGTAGAAGATCAATTTAGGGGCTACTGTCAGCTTTGGTACCTGAACCCTCATTACAGCACCAGCAAATAAGCAGAACCCAGAGGAGCAGTTGTTTGTACCAAACTGCGGAATAAAGACCAAGAGCGATTGAATTGATCAGTGTCGTGGCAGAAAGTAAGTAAATTAACCTCAATACCAGGGCTAATCTAGAAACAGTCTTTTGTTAGATGTGTTGTATGCTTCAGTGTTTAGCACCCCAAAACAAAAAGCCCATACATAGTACAATAAATAGTTACTCAACTAAAAAGCCTGGGTAAGTGTGATCTAAGGATGACAGTTGGATACTGTGGAATAAGCCTTTATACAATGAACTGTTTCTAGACTTATGGGCACTGGATTTATAATCAGGATTTTAAAGCATATCCCATTCTAGGATGTGATGATCAGATCACACATTAGTAGGGTTTTACCTGGTTATATAGTGGTTCCTGTGCAATGGATATTAAGACAGATTATGTCCACCATCTGAAAATTTACAGTGTTATGTCCTAATATTTCTGTTCTACATTTGTATCTTATTATTGTATTGTAATTATATTCATGATCTAGATCAGCAGTTTTCTAACTGGTTTGACTTAATCCCCCTCTTGTTGGTCAACATTTGGTCAGAGCTTGTTTATTTAAACCGCTTATAGACAATGTTTCCTCTAAGTTGTGCTCCTTTGCATGCACATAAAACAAATTGCAGAATGCATGCAAAAAAACACATTCAGTACTTGCTCCGACAACATTTAAAATAGCAAATATGCAAAACACATTTCTGTCAGTCATCTAGCCAGCGTTCTAAGATATTTAATATGGCAAATAAGTATTCAACTGAGTGTCATTTTAGTGGATCTTTAGGCTGCCTCCATCTAAAGTGTTGTGCTCCCCTAGGGTCCTTTTACCAAATCATTTGGAAAATCTGGAAAACTTTGAATTAATTTCAGTGTCACTGATCTTTCATATGAACTGATAACCTTATAATAGGTGCCCAGTCTCACAATCTGGGAACCTCTTCGCTAGATTTTAATGCCCATTTAATGTGTATGCTGGTATTCAGACTGGGTTACCAGTTTACTATTGGCAAAATTTACACATCAGCAATAACCTTTGGCAAACCAGTGGACCCTAACAACTAGATTGCTGCTGAAATTCAAAACTGGAGAGCTGCTGAACAAAAATCAAAATAATTAACAAAATAAAGACCAATTGCAAACTGTCTCAGAATAGAACTCTCTACATCATACTAAAAGATAATTTAAAAAGTGAACAAGCCTTTTTAAAATGTTTTTTATTTCTCGACAGCACTGCTACTGCTTTTAGAAAATAAAAAAAAATGACATCATATGTTCGTATAAAAACTCAGCAGTTGGAAGTGTTCTGTGTCTGAATGAGCTAAGGGGCTAGTGTAATTCTCATTCACAGATCTAAAGAAGAATTGTACTGGTTTGACAAGAAGAGACCCAAAGAACTGCTGCCTCATAGCTCCTTTCACCAGATCATGTAAAACTTGGTGAACTGCTTTGAGATGGCTTCTTACCAAATCCCCTGCTTGCCCAACTGTCTCCTACATCTGATACTTCTTCTGCCCTATATTGGTGCCTCCTGCCCCGTGGGCTGTGAATGCACAGATGGGACAAACCACAAAACCACCTGCAGGAATGTGCATGTACTTCCAGATGTGCCCCCACATACAGAGACTCTGTAAGTATTTACTGGGAGGAGGACAACCAACCACATACATTGGCGGTGTCCCATACATAGATGTATGAGGAATAGTTGTAATGTAGATTACTTTAGAACGTGTCTTCTTGTTTTCCTATAACTGCTGGAACACACAGCCTTTTCTATCCATATTATACATTTTCACTGCGTTATAGTTTCTCTGCTTTTTTATTTACTATTTATCTGTTCTCTTCATTGTACATCTCAATGATAAATGTCTTTTGATTGTGCTCGGTTTAGCCCAATAATCCAATAAATTCAGGGTTTTTTGCAAAAACCCGAAAAAATCAAGTGATTCAGGAAAAAAGTCAGAAATCGTTCAATTGGTGTTTTTTTGTTCGATTTTATTCGGGTTTTCCCCAACCCAATTTATTTTAGTTATTTTATTTATAAATAAGGCAAAATTAGGCATGGTAGTTTGGTGGAGCTTTTTTTTATTTTAATAAAATTATATATATTATAAATTGAGACTTTCAGTAAATATTCAGTAAATATCCCCCTTACAATCTTACACTTTCTTGTCGTTATTCTACTTCACTGTTGTATTGTATCCATTGTCTCTAATATACTCCTACACTGTTACTTTCTCTTCACAATACTGTTTCACTGTTACTTTGTATCATTTCTCTCCATAATACTGCTTCCCTATTACTGCACATTGTATGTTTTCCCATAAGACCATTTCATGAATAAATTGTAAATGTTGTACCACACATTGTCAGCCTATTGTTACATTGTTCATTGTATTATCCTCTGTAATCTGTTTGTTGGCCATACACATATATAAAGTGTTATCAGATACAAGGTTTGTTGTGAAAATATGTTTGCATGTGCTGAGCAAATGATCAGGAAAATATGTTTGTGCCATAGTTATAGATTGTTTCTAAAGTCAAATTCTTTGCAAAAGTTACATTGTATCTTGTTGTCACTGACAATATCTGAGAATTATGGCAAGCTTATCTTGGGATAAAATCCGACTGCTGCCTTTGCGCACTTGGCCCGTTTGATGCTAAGTTGCTAGCAAGGTGTTTTAATTGTTGTGGCCTGACAAATGTAATATTTCTACTCGATTGCTATAGTATGCCATGCCATTTCTATGCTAATCAATATGCATCTACAGTGCTTTGGTGTGATTTTCAGAGACATGGCATGGGAGGAGGGATCAGCAGAGAAATGGACTAACCAAGAGGAACAGGGGTGCAGTAGATTGCCATGATTTTACAGAGACTTTTATTTGCTCTTTAATTTCTATGAACCAGTCAAGCTACATTGAAATTAACATCCCCAAGACTGCCCTGCACGTTGCATGTCCTATGGGTACTAAATCATGGGCTATAGATATTTATAGGATGCACAAGCAACAGGAAATTATTTAGGAAAACACATATATGAAAATTTTATAGAAACACTGTCTCTTGTTTGAGATAAAAAAAAAAGAAAAAATCCAATTTAAAATACTGAAAATGGCAAGATGAACACAATAAAAAGGGTACAGGTGACTATATGACCAATATACAGCAGTTAGTATGATATACATGTATGTATGGATGTATAACTCTATTTGAAAAACGCTGTTAAGGAGCCGCAGCGCTGTACAGTGCATAAAAGTACAATATTTACTGTATAAAAGTATACACAGGGGAGACAAATCACATAATAAATATACATACAGAATCATTGGAAAAAGCTTAAGTACTATGTGGTAAGAAACATAGTGGGAAGGAGGTTCCTGCCCCGTAGAGCTTCCAGTCTAATACATGCATATATCTCTTTTCAGAACTTTAGTTATAGCCAAATTAGTGAAACAGACAGTGCTTAGTGTATCGTTCAGTAATAACACGAGAAACCAAATACAGAATTCATACCTATAGGTGTCCTTGTGTTCAGGGTAAAGATCCAGACTACTTCTTGCTTATATATTGCTCTTAATAGATCTCCTCTTGACAATCTATGCCTTTTCTCTCAATACTGTGTACGTTAAAATATCTCAGATCACTAGATGCACTTGCCAGAAAATATCTTGTGACAGTTGTTTCTTTTTGTGTGTTGATGTCAGACAGATGTTCACAAAGTTTCTCTTTGAGTGTTTGTGAACTGTGCCCCACATATTTTGAATTACACTGAGAGCATGTAATTAAATACATCCCATATTTTGTGCTACAGTTAACATACTGTTTGATTTTACTTATATCCAATGCCACAAAGGTATCTCCATTGGATTTAGAGACTACTAGAGACTAAACACTGTCTTTCCCCACATTTAAATGTATATATCTGGTTGCTAGGATCCAAATAAATAGCATTCCTGTCAGTTTTTCAATGCACATATTGGATCTGAATCATCAGACCTGCACCTAAGATATTATATATCATTGCTTTATGGTTTTTGACTTGTGCCTGTTCTTGACCATGAACCTTGACTGTACTTCACTTTGGTTACCTCGCTGCTGTGTTCAGGCTCCCTGTCATCACAACAGCAGAAAGTTCCAGGGTCCAAAAAAGGTGTCCAAAATTGGTGTTGTCAGGGGTATCCTATCCTATTTCACTAAAGGGAGATGCCATTTGCAGTCCCAGGGCTCCAGCTTTACAGACTAAAACAAGGGGTTAGTAGACCAGTATGAAACTTTGCACCCTGTATTACATATGACTATGAAGATTTGCATTCATCCAGGTCATGGTATATCTAATATAAGTAATTAAAAAAACAGCAAGCCCAGTTGTTTTTTGAATCACTTATATTAGATACATCCTGTATTGCCTTAGCCACAAGTTATTGTTTATTATTGGAGCCTGCTTCTTTGTATAAAGACAGCTTATTTCCCAGGAAACATTCAACGGAAATCATTTCCAACAAAATGCTGGATAAACAGTATGTCCAAGTTCAATGTGTAAAATGTTGAATTTCTTTTCATATTTTAGTGTAATTTTTAGGGATTAATTAATTTACCAGATCCCATAGCCCACATTTCCAGCTGGAAGGTCTTACATAGTAACATATTATGTTAGCCCACTCCCACACCTTGTGTATCATTCCCTTTAGCTTTCTCTGTACAGGGCCTTCCTCGCCTCCTGTGCCAGTATTTTTTGTGATGTATGTAACTCCATATTTATTGTTATGTATGTAACTCCTCATGTTCTATGTATGTAATTCATTTGATTTAGTTGTATAATCACATTCCCTTTACAGCGCTACGAAACAAGTTGGCGCTATAGAAATACATGTTAATAATAATAATAATAGGTTGAAAAAATACATATACCCGTCAAGTGCAACCTCTTTCAAGGCTCACAAAGTATACTCTCCTTCCCATCAGTGCTGTAAATTTGTGGAAATGATATGTGTTATGTAGGATATCATTGTACAGGTTGGACGGAGGCTTTATTCATGTGCTTATTTCTTTTCAATGCCCTAGATAAGCTCACCAGGAACATTCCTGATGTGTGAGAACCTTCTAAGACAGCCCCTTGGCTTATCTCATGAACTCCTTCTTTGTCTAATGCAAATTCAAGGATTCTTCACAAGCCTCTTCACTTGGAACCATTATACTCCTAATTGGGCTGCATATTTATCTAATTAATGCCAGATTAAAGGCATCCAGCTAATTATTGTTGGAAATGAGTAAGGCAGCATACATTATTCTCAATGAGTGTATCAGTGCTGAGGACCTTTTTCTACACCAGGACACATTAACTTTACCACTGCAGAAATTCATATTGTGGGTCCTAGTAAATTAGAGGTTTAGTTATAGAAGCTGTACATAACTTTTTTTACAAACTTGTACTGTGGTTTACATGCATTGTTCTGTACATGTTAAGTAAAACATCTTGGCATAAACATTTCTACAACAGGGGCTTTTTAT
Source organism: Xenopus borealis (assembly GCA_024363595.1). Taxonomy (NCBI): domain Eukaryota; kingdom Metazoa; phylum Chordata; class Amphibia; order Anura; family Pipidae; genus Xenopus; species Xenopus borealis. The sequence continues at coordinate 66,030,008 of CM044445.1, forward strand.
CTGCATATTGAATATTGTGCTTGATTGGTTTATTCAAGCAGTGTATTTGGAACAAACCATTTCATAGGGCTAAACTACACAGGATATTTTGTGGGTTATTTATTACGGATTGTGTTGTTTTTCCCACCAAAATTCGAGTTTTCAAGGATATTTCTTTGGTCAAATATCACATTTTGTGTTTAAAAAAAATTAGAATTTGACCCTGGAAATAACTTGAATATGAAAATACACCATCTAAAACCTGTCAAGGTCGTATAGGAGTCGATGGCAGTGGTCCCTTGAACCATTTGAAGATATCAACTGCCTTCATGATGTTTGAGTTTGAGATTCGCTTTTTCTGGTTGTTAACCCCAAACTTGCCGATTCAAGTATTTTCCATTTGAATCAATCGAGGTATAAAAAAACTGTAAAATTCGATCTTTGATAGATATCCCCATGTATGTGATCTGGCCACACACCACCGTGTAACAGCACAAGATTTTATTAGACCCTGCAAAATCTGATCCACATAGTTATTAGTGACAAGCAAATCTGTCTTGTTTCCATTTGCTGAAAAATGTGCGAAACTGGCGGAAAATTCCATAAACCTTTTTGCTAGTGTATTTTGTTGAACGACTAGCAAGCTACTTTGGATTCTGTGGGCATTTTTTTCATGGCACCTTGTTTATATAATGTTACACACATGCCCTACGTTGTTAGAGGACCTCCTATTTACTGTGCTACAACTGCACTTAATTTTTGTTTTGTCGCACAAAGCAAAACAAGCCATGGGGTGAAATTTTTCTTAGCATTTTAGTGAGAATTTTCGCTGCAAGCGAAACATGGAATTTCCCAGCAAATCTGTCCATGGTCGAATTTTTCACTCATCCCTATTTATCATGTGAAAATCATGATGAGATCAAAGTGAGATGCAATTTAATTCAGAAAAACTAATCTTGTGGTTTATCATGTGAAAAAGCAGTTGAAATGTATGGGAAAAAACTGGAACTGAAATTGTTCTTCTCAAATTGAATCTCGTCCGTGAGCTTTCATGTGATAAACCATGAAATAAAATTTTCTCACTGAATTGAATCTGGCCCAAAGTTGGATAGTGTGTTTTGTTTATGCATCTACATGTCAATGTCTGTTCTATTCATGTATCCGTAAATGTATTTCAATTAGTAGAAAAAGTCTGTGAGACACCATTTTTGTGTAATGAAGACATGGGGCAAATTCACTAAAGAGAGCAAATTTGCCAGTGATGGCTTTGCAGAAATCTTCAAACTTTACCAGGCGAAAATTCACTGAGACAACACTGATTCTGCCTAGTGCAACCTCGCTAGAGCTCTTGCGTTCAGGCTAATTTGCATATGGTGGGCAATTTAAAGTGGAGTGGAGCTATTTATGTTACATGGTGCATCTAATACATTACATTTACACTGATAACTAGACATGCTAAGGGAGCCTTAATAAAGTCAGTAGAGTTTTTTTAATGCCCTACACATAAGCCCACAGTTTAATTATTTGCCATATGGTAGAAAATGTATGGGGGAAACCAGGTGCCTGAAAATTTGAAGAGACGCCAGCGTTTTTTGGACTTAGAAGATATTACAATCAAAAATTGTGATGAAAGTAACTGAAGATTGAGGATGTTCTATGCACTCCACTGCACTATGACAGGTCAGAGCTGGCGAAGGCAAGTCAGGTGAAAGAGGTTACGTTCCGTAAAATACACATTTTAGTGGATTTGCGGAGTTACTTGCCTGGTGTTACAGTGCGAAGCAATGCTAGCGTCCATCTTCTTCGCTAGCAAAGGGACGCCTGCACTCGTTAGTAAATCGGCAAAGTAAAGAAATGACATCACACTGCCCCATGGCGTGCAGCGTTCGCATCTGACATTTGTGTCACATTGGTTGGCAAATCTTCCAAGTATTTTACAATTGAAATTTTTATATCAGTACCATTATATTTTGACCCTGGCAAATGCATACAATTCACTTATGAAAGCAAAAGTACAGTATTTCTTAATGACAATTGTCGATTCAGAAAGTGATCCCATATTTCAGGCAATTCCCTTTCAAGTAAATAGGGCCTTTGTTGCTTACCGTCAGTGAAACTACAAGCTCTTTGAATCACCCTGTTTAGAACAATGGGGTAGGTTTACTAACATTGCAGATAAATATCTGTAGAGATTTCTGGAGATGTTGCCCATAGCAACCAATCAGATCTTTGCTTTTGTTTTCTAACTTCTAGTTGGCTGTTTAAATCTAATCTATTTAAGCTGTTTCGTTGCCATGGGCAACATCTCCGGAAATCTCTCCAGATATTTATCTCCAATATTAGTAAACACGCCCCTTTGTCTGTTATAATATCCCTTTATGGTCTATTGGCAGTGATCCCCAACCAGTAGCTCGCGAGCAACATGTTGCTCTCCAACCCCTTGGATGTTGCTTCCAGTGGCCTCAAAGCAGGTGCTTATTTTTGAATTACTGGCTTAGAGGCAAGTTTTGGTTGCATAAAAAACAGATGTCCTGCCAAACATTCTCTCCTGTAGGCTGCCAGTCCATATAGGGGTTACCAAAAACCCAATCAGAGCTCTTATTTCACATCCACATGGACTTTTTCATGCTTGTGTTGCTCTCCAACTCTTTTCTAAATTTAAATGTGGCTCACGAGCAAAAAAGGTTGGGGACCCCTATTCTATAGGTATAAAAGGGCTCTTTTTTTACTAACTGTTTTGTGTAAGAAAGAAAGCCAAACCTTCTTTGTTGGGTGTGTGTTTGTTACTTTGCAATCATGAATAACAATGGCAATATGCCCAAGTTTGTGAACTGCTGTAGAAAGATGTATCTGAAAAAGAAAAGAAAGAAATCATTTCATCATCTATCATCAGCTAATTTGCCAAAATATTTACCTAAAATCTTATTAAATCTATGGGTTTCAGACTGCAGAAATTCAGGCATTCTTTCCACACCCCTCTGACCTTAAGACAAGGTTTACAGATATTTAAAGACATTGTCGAAATCAGTTTTCCATCAATAGATTATGCTCATCATTTGGTAAACTGGTTTTAAACTTAAATGGCATTCAGACTAGATTATCAGGAGTATCTAGAAAAGAACATGCTTCAAACCTTAGCTGGTCTTTAGGTCGGGCCCCCTTCAACTACTTCTGGCTTTTTTAGAGGTACACAGTGTTGTAACCTGTGCACCAGTGTAATAAAAATCCACCCTGGTGGTCTAGTGGTAGTGTTGCCACCTTTTCTTGAAAAAAATACCGGCCTTCCTATGTATTATTCTTTTTTTCCTATCAATAACATTGGGATCAACCATCAAAAATACCGGCCAGGCTGGTAAAATACCGGCCAGGTGGCAACCCTATCTAGTGGTGTGGTGTGGACGCTCTCCGCGCCGCTCCTCTCCTCTTCCCCTGAATTGATGGTTTCCTAACGCAACGCACATGCGCACTGGCATGTTTACATCAGCGCACAATGGCGCGAAATTCAAATTATAAATAGAGAATCTTGACTTCTGTTCAGTGCCCATGATAGGCATTCCTCCTTATGAGTTTCCTGGTGCCTTGTGCTGTAGCTTTGATTTTGATTCAGGTGTGAGCCCTGCCTGTGTATTGACTATCCTGACTTCTGTGACCCTGACGCTGCCTGGTAAATCAACTCTTCTGTATCTGTGTCCCTCCTGATTGATCTCCTGGTTTGACCCTTGCCTGCCTGACTTTGCTTGTACTCTGCCTGCCCCAACCCAGCCTGATCTGACTACAAATTCTGTCTACCCTTGTACTGTATTTACCGTTGTGCCCCTGTGCTTGTTCAGAACCCCTCGCTTTGCACCTCTTTTATTAAGCCCTTGCGGCATCCGATTAGCCATGGGCTCGTCCCGAGTTGTAAGGTGGCTGTTATAGGCGGAAGCAAGAGCTGAGAACAGGGTGCTTAGCATCAGTTCTGAATTTAGGGTGCCAACCGTGACAACCAGATGCTCAGTGGGAATTAAAGGTACAGTCACATCAGATATTTTGATTGGTGCAGCCAGAAGAAAACCAGTGATATGAAAAATGTGCTTCTTATAATGTATGCATTATGGAAAGTAGTTTATGGTATTTTAATCACCACATCAAAATTATTGGTGTGGCTTAACCCTTAGACAGTCAGTTTGTTTTAAATGTCATAATTTGCCTTAAAGTGGACCTGTCACCCAGACACAAAAATCTGTATAATAAAAGTCCTTTTCAAATCAAACATGAAATCCAATTTCAAATTTTAATTAAAGCATTCATAGCTGTTTTAAGCTCATTTAAGCTCAATCAAATATTGCCTGACACTCCTCTATGCCTTAGGCATAGAGGCGGGGCAGACAATATACAATGCAGATGTACACCTATTTGCCGTTGATATCAACTATCTTCAGATCAGCTGTGAGATGTTGATTCAGTCCTGGTATTTTAAATATTTTTTTGCAGTTAAAGAAATACTGTATGACATAGAGTTGAATGTAGCTCAGTAAAATTGGACTTGCAAGTATTTTGCATGCGCAGATGTTTGTATGCTTAGGTACTTACTAGACATGCGTATGTAATAGTTTGATTAGATAAATTGAGCAGCTGTTTTGTTTTGCGCTGAATATTTTTTTTGGGTGACAGGTCCACTTTAATACAGTGTATGCTTAGGTACTTACTAGACATGCGTATGTAATAGTTTGATTAGATAAATTGAGCAGCTGTTTTGTTTTGCGCTGATCGCACAAAGTAAAAGAAACAAATTTGTGGAGCTCATCGCATTTGTGGCATTCTATTTCTTAGCCAGCTGCAACACACAGGTGAGAGTAATGTGCGTCACTC
>CM044445.1:66036632-66065206 GCA_024363595.1 Xenopus borealis
CTAATGTGATAAAATAGTGATTTTGAATATTTTTTTTGGGTGACAGGTCCACTTTAATACAGTGCAGATGTACACCTATTTCCCGTTGATATCAACTATCTTCAGATCAGCTGTGAGATGTTGATTCAGTCCTGGTATTTTAAATATTTTTTTGCAGTTAAAGAAATACTGTATGACATAGAGTTGAATGTAGCTCAGTAAAATTGGACTTGCAAGTATTTTGCATGCGCAGATGTTTGTATGCTTAGGTACTTACTAGACATGCGTATGTAATAGTTTGATTAGATAAATTGAGCAGCTGGCTGGCTCACCGTGTCTTATTTCAATTTTCCAAACTGCACCTGCTCTCCTATAGATTTATCTTCTATGAACTCATATCAACAGCAAAGTTGTTTTTCTCTGGCAATCTTTATCATCTCAGATCCCAGGTTTCTGGGTTTTTTAGTTTAAGGGCGGCAATGTAGTTCTTATTCATTCCTTTGGCAACAATAAGTGGAAGGGAGAGAAATTTCATGTTTTTATCTGCAATAACAACCTGACTTTTATATTGTTAGGAATATTTTAGTGTGCTAAAGGGTTCATGGCATCCCATATCTCTGCTTCTAATCACAGGTGCTTTGGGTGACAATACTGTCAAAGCACCAAGTGTTAATTCAAATAAAAACTATGCTCTGTGCTGATGGTGCATTTATGTAAGGATTTATAAATATAACCTACTTATTCCAAAGCATTGTACAATTTAAGTGGAACTTTTATAACATATAAAAGCAAGACTACTTTAAAGCTCTGGAGAGCCAATGGCAAAGATACAAGAAGTAAAGATAAAAGAGATTTTATTAATGAGATCCATCAGGTCTTTGTTTTGCGCTGATCGCACAAAGTAAAAGAAACAAATTTGTGGAGCTCATCGCACTTGTGGCATTCTATTTCTTAGCCAGCTGCAACACACAGGTGAGAGTAATGTGCGTCACTCCATAAATCTATACCGTTAGCGTCACACTCACTGTGTCTCCACTTGTTGTGCATGCCAAAGGACTACTCCAGTTACAGTACTTTAAAATCACAACTTTCTTCCAGTGTATAATGTGAGATAGTGATACATCAAAGTAAAAAAATCTTATGTATTTCGTGTCTGTTTTCTCTGCACTTCCTCAGAGCAATCTTGCATATATGAGGTGGCCTAGAGCTGGGATTACAAATCTGTGAGACATTGGGGGGAATTCACAAAAGTGTCGGTAAAATAAATAACCCAGAAGTGGCGGTCGACAAATTTGTAAAATCTCGTACAAACGGCAAATTCACAAAGGCAGATGTTACCATCTCTGAATGTCTCGTAAGTCCGACAATTTTCTAAAATGTCAAATATCTTTTCATCGTACAGACGACATTTTAAAGACATTTTACAAGACATTTTAAAAGACAATTTGACCGACATTTTCATTTTGGAGAGCCTAATGTGTCGGAAAAATTGTCGGCAAAAAAAAATGAGTAATTCATAAAAATGTCGGGGAAAGTGGCGCCGAAAAAACCACGCCCACTTTTCACTACACTATTTCAAAAGTGTTGTATATGTCGGAAAATTGGCGGGGAAATGCTCTGTGAATTTGTCGTCTGTTGCTATGACAGTTCAAAGACATTTTAAAGACATTTTTTCCTTCCCGACACTTTTGTGAATTCCCCCCAATGTGCCAGATGTTCAGCTCATAACCAGAGAGCAGCTATTGAGGATTTAACAAATGGTCTATATGCAATTCAAGCATCACCCTTCCTAGCTATACTACTATTACACTGAAATCACCAACTATCAAAAAAAGTTCTGCAAAGTTGTACATTGGGCATTGCAAATTTGATCTGCTGGTGCTATCCATAGAAGAGTAGGATGAGGGTATACAGAAAGAATATCTAATCGCAACCACAAACAGATTAATTTGGTCTAAAATTCTACATTGTTTATATATATATATATATATATATATATAGTCCAAAACTGGTGCACAACGATCATCAAAGGATATGCCTGGGTACTTGATTAAAACACATACATGATATTGGCAAATAACCGCACTCTTTCTCATGCTAAAAAAAAGTTTATTCGATGTTTCAGCCCATACTTGTGTTCTTTCTTCAGGTTTATGAAAGAAGGCCCACAAGTAGGGGCTGAAACAACACATAAAAATTTTGGGTTTTTTTTCACCATGAGAAAGACCTGTGAATGCGGGTATTTGCCAATTAGGAATGGTGGCTGACAAGGCCTGCAGTCCCAATGGTACAGAGCAAACTACAGACATATGATGTGGTCATGTCCGCAGACCTGGGACAAGGTGATGGAAGTTATAAAAGATAAGATCACATTTCCAAACATCTTCCTCCATGAGTTTGTCTATTGGGTTTAATAGATAAGATTTCGGATTGCAGCCTTCTCGTAAAACTAATGAAAGACTTGACTCTTTAGTGTGTAATAAATGAATGCTCTTAAATTAAATTGTAACTCACTAAACCTCTGTGAATTCCTGTAAATGATCATCTAGGTATAAAAAACTATAATTATTTGCTTATATACCTTATATTGCTTATATTCAATGCCTCCAAAACCCTGTTTATTAATGCTAAATTAATAAATAAAACCTGCAAAAAATGTAGTAGAGCTTGCCAACCAGTTAGAAAGAGGGTCTACCGTTTATGGAGGATGCTTAATCCAGAAGTTATTGCAAATTGATAGTGGCCCGCCCAGCTAAGTGGCCCTGCATTTGGCTTTCAGACAGTGCATATTATATAGAAATACAATGGATTATATACAATGTCTATGCAATTTAAATACAAATGCTGCAGACCAATTATTTACTTTTTTAGATCTAGCTTTGATCTAGCATGTGTTATTTTTCCATCAGTATGGAAAAATAACACATGCAAAGACAAGGGTACAACAACAGACACAGTAAACACAGAAGCAACAATTAATGCTTAAGGGCATTAATTGTTTCATAAACAAATCATTAGCTGACAAACATCATCCTTGCAAAGTTCTGTTATCATCACTGGAGCAATGTTATGCTTTCAATTACTACTCCAACCTTTACATCCTTACTGTAGGTTACCAGCCATTTTGGAGTTTTTATTTGTCAATGCGTAGCATGAGTTTCTGTGGAGTGGGCTGCTATTATATTTTGCCATGGAAAATGCTAAGACAGCTGATCTTTCAACTTTGACTTGACTGTCTTGTTTGGCCCTACATTATATACCTCTAACCTTCACTGAGATAAGTAAACCCCTGCTTTATGTGAGGGCAATGACCCAGAAGGTAAACAGAGATGCACACATACAATTAATAATACACTATAATAAAGGCAATTACAATAGCATACTTAGATATCAACAAATATAGGTGTAACCCCTTTTTGGCTGTATTAGAACCAAACCAACTAGCATGAGTAGAGCATGGGCTACATGCGACCCTCTTTCATCAGGTAGGGCTTTCGCTAAGGGGAAAATACACGTGTGAGGTAGTTGACTATAACTCAATACTGCCAGATGTGTATAATAACAGTTGTTGGACGCCAGGGGTTCTTTGCAAACAAGTAGAACAATGTTTATTTACAACACAGCACCACAGGGTAAATGATACTCACAACTGAGGTGGATCATATGTAGGTACATTGGTACATGCAAAGGAGTAGCAGATACAGCATGGAAAGACTCTCAGGTAGGATTAGTAAGTTGGAGTTGATAGGATCACCATCCAGGTTATCAGTACCTCATGTGGTCTGGATCCCAACAGCAGATTTGGGTCAGGGGTTAAAGAACTCTTCCTGAATTCCCTCTCAATACTGTGGTCCCTTCACTACAGGCAAAGTAGAGCCTGGGGGAGAGCTACTCCCTGCTATCCTCCTTGGTGGAGCTTGAGCTGCTCGTACTATCTTTCCTCTCTGACTCACTTCCACTAGAAAGTGCTATAACAAGATATAACCTTTCACTATCTTGTCCTCGTTCACGGGGTCCCTGTATCCCCGACTTTTCTAAAGGTGGATGTTCCTTTAGGGCCGAACACTTCTGGGGCCTTGTTGACTCCCAGGCTCAGTGGATCCTCTGCCCAGATCAACTGCTGCAGGCCAAAGAGAAAGTGCCCCTCCCTGCAAGTACTTTTGTTACAGCACTGCAGGGGGTGGTCACAACCTGTAGCCAATAAATTGTAGCAAATATGTTACATGGGATTTAACCCAGTAACAGGAAAAAGGAAGGTAAGGAAATGAAGCCATAAGGGCCATGCTACTTATGGGTCCCTACATAGGAATGAATAAAAGCTTTACTTTCATATCTGTCAGTAAGTCACTGCTAGAGACATTCTTGTCTGCACACAATTCTTATATATTTTGTGCTGTAAAAAACATATCCCTTGCCTTGTTAAATAATTGGTAATTGATCTACAACCTGGAAATGTATTTAGCTTTTCATTCTGGCATTATTAAAAATCTTTGCAGACTGGGATTCCATAATTCCTCTCCGGTTTCACATTTATACATTGATACGCTGCATGAATATTTCTTGTAGATTATTTTTAACCAGTTTATAAAATGGCATGTAAAACAAAAACATAAATACATGTTTTCCTATAAATGAAAATGTCATGACTGTAGGAAGGAATTAGGGAACAAATAAACTGCCTTTACAGACCAAGGGTATATGATGGTTTGGAGAAGCTTTAAAGGAGAGTGACATGAATCGAGAAGACAGAAAAATAATCAGTGCGTAGTGAAGCAGAAAGTGAGACAGTATAGAAGTGGAAAATCTTAGTTTATCTAAATATCTCATATTACTTAACAGGAAAGCAAAATACATAAACATATTCAAATATGTTGTACTGATTCTTTCTGTAATCTGGAACACTTTTAAAACCAAAATAGATTTTGCAGATACGCTTTGACACTATATTACAAAAAATCATGAATGATTGCTGATTATTCATATGTATGTTGTGTACTGGTTTATGATTTTAACCTGCTGAAATAATCACCAAGATGCTGTGCAGAATAATTGGCAGATAGTGATGATTAGTCTATGGCGGCATACATTCTAATTCAGTTTGTGTCATATTTGGTTTTTGAGTTGTTGAACAGTTTTGTTGCTTAGCTGCTTTGGCAGATGTAACCTCCCTTTCTACTTGATAGTTAGTATACCAAACCTAAGTTTATTTATAGAAGCCCAGAGAACAGTGGGCATGTGCAGTGTCCTTGCTACTGGGAACAAATTCAAAAGTATCAATTATTATTGTGCCAGGGCTGCTGTCCTAAAGTAATTATTTAGTGAGTGAATTACAGTGAATGTGAATTTGATTGGCAACTGCCATTAAACTGCAGAGTGCGTATTTAAAAACAGATACATTGGTGTTGTCACAGTTCATAGACACGTGCCATGTCTAGCTGCCATCATATCAGATAAAATGTTCTGATTTAACTTAGGCATATTTATGTAATCTATTAGGTGAAATTGCATAATAGAGTACCAGGAACCTGTGGATTCTAGCAAATGCCAGATGGGCTACTGTAAGATGCCATAGACCAGTGATCCCCAACCAGTAGCTTGTGAGCAACATGTTGCTCTCCAACCCCTTGGATGTTGCTCCCAGTTGCCTCAAAGCAGGTGCTTATTTTTGAATTACTGGCTTAGAGGCAAGTTTTGGTTGTATAAAATACAGATGTCCTGCCAAACATTCTCTCCTGTAGGCTGCCAGTCCATATAGGGGCTACCAAAAAGCCAATCAGAGCTCTTATTTGACATCCCCATGGACTTTTTCATGCTTGTGTTGCTCTCCAACTCTTTTCTAAATTTAAATGTGGCTAAAGAGCAAAAAAGGTTGGGGACCCCTGCCATAGACAGTCACTATTTATTGGGAAAGTGGGGGCTGTTTGGGCCTCTGTGTACTTGAAATATCAAGGCCTGTTTTGAATCCCAGTGCAGACTTGCTAGAAACCCAGTTTCCCCCATACCACTTTTGAGATAATCAGATTTGTCATGTGTTAGCAGGTGAGCTCCCAGCATGTTGACCAGTTTGAAGAAGCAAGAGTGCCAAAAGTTGGCAACAGTGTTACCTTAGTATGAAGGGTATCTTCCATTCAAATAAGGAACTAAAAATAAAATGAAATATTCTCAAACTATTACTTCTCAGATATTTTTTTAATTCCTGTTTGCTCACTATTTATTTTCTCAGTAAATTATTCTACTGGCCCCTGTACTGATTGTTTTGAACTCGAGGAAATGGCTGTGGCGTTTCTTCTCCCACTTAGAGAAAGTCCTGTTTAATCCAGGGGTGTTTATTTGAATCTGTCAATGTTCCCCTGATTTTAGTGCATGCCTGACTGAGCATTGCACATTTACAGGCCCCAGTCCTGAATCAAATCATTATATACAAGTTATAATACCACTCACCACTTTGTCTGTAATGTAATCTCTCTTGATGGAGTGGAGGTCGGCCTCTGAATCAAGCCATTGTCAGGGCAGAAAGTGAGTGCAGCACACTCATACTTCCTTCTCTGAGCGGCAGGTCAGTAATCCAATGCCTGTGACACACATATGGTCTTGCTTTGCTCACGTTTTCCACACATTTATTTCTGTATGCCCTTATGTTAAAAATATAGCTTTTGCCTATTTTTTTGATGAATAAAAGGTAGAAATCCAAAATAACAGGCTCATAGACACAGTAGGGGCATAGAATAAATTGTAAAAAAAAAAGTAGTGCAGAATAACATCACCTCCTTTTATACTCCAGTTCTCTGTATACAAATACATATAGTTCTATAGACATGTAGTGATTTTTCACTTCATAAAAACATCCCTAAAAAAAAATAGCACTCATGGTACCATAGAGACTGGTATTCTGGCATATATACTGTAAATAGAAGCATGAGTACACAACAAAGTGAGAAGCAAGGGAAAGTCCATTATTTTACACTGTTTTGATTTTACACCTATTTCACAAAATGTAAGACTGCAAGCTAACCCTATCATGCTCCCTCCCCAACTGCACTCAATGTAACTGTTGTGGCTTTGTTGTGGCTGAAGAACTGCCACTTCATTTCCTACTCCAGGTTAGACTGCTGACCTGGTGCTAAATGTATGAAATTGCTGTGTACTGCATGTTTAGAAGGCAGACCCATAGAAAACAGCAGTAATGCAAGCTGGGTGCATGAAGCTGTTAACTGTCGTATTCTACACTTTCTATTTTAAAAAACTGACTTCTGAAATACAGAAATTTTATTTTAAGAATACATGAAAAGAAAACGCATTAAAACAGAACACAAATTAGATGAGCTTTTATTTGCTTTAAACTCAGCATAATATTGTATAGGAGGAGAATACTGTATATATGGTAAGATGAGTGGGGATACCTATGTGTGCCCCCCTCCCGTTCCTTATGAATATAGTGGCTGTGTTCTATTTGTGGAAATAGATGCAGCTTTCAGCTCAGCAACTTGCTGCTATCCTACATACAAGGAAGGTAGTGTGCAAGTGCAAAAAAGGCTGCATGAATTTATTGTATGTCTTAATGCTCATAGTTAAACTTTCCACGTGACTAATACTGTGTTGCTTACAACATTTTAGCTCAATGGTCTGAGATACTTAGTGGGACATTCACCAGGCGAATTTTCGCCAGCGCTACGCAAATTCACTAAAGGGCGAAGTTACGCTCAGGTCGGCGAACGGTAGCGTATTTGCGCTAGTGTTACTTCGCTAGGCAAAGCGCAGTTACGCTAGTGAAGCCTAATTTGCATACGGCATGAATTACAAAATAATAGAAGTGTATATAACAGCCACTACACTAGCCCAGGAAACCTTTAATCAAAAAAATAAAGTTGTCCTATTGCCCTACATGTGCCCCCTGTATAGTAGTGTTGCCAAATGTAGGGGGGAAGGAGGGTAACCCCCCCCAAAAAATCGATCTTTTTCAGACTATCACCCACAATGGTAAAACACGCCACAGCGTTTTTTGGGACTTAGAAAAAATTTTACATTTTTTTTTCAACCTCCTATCTATTGTATTGCACTTCGCCTGGTCTGAGCTGGTGAAGTTACGTCTAGCGTAAGTGCTAACGAACAGCAAAAAGTTGATCTTAGTGAATTTGCATAATTACGATCCTTTGCCAGTGCGCAACTACGCCTGGCGAAAGGGTGCGAAGTTGCGCAAGACTATCTACTTTGCTAGCGTAAATTCACCAGAGGCGGTGTTAGTGAATTAGCGATGTTACGATTTGACGTCATGCTGGTGAATTTGCGCTAGTATTAGCCGCTTCGCGCTTTAGTGAATCTGCCCCTTAGCCTCTTCTGCTGTATGTCTTTTTTATGCTTTCCACACATTCTGATATTTCTCTGCAATGTGCGTGTTGTGTTCTGACTGATTGTGTATGGTGACAAAATATGCCTGGGTTACTGTACATAATAAGTAAGAAAGGAAAAATTCTTTTGACCCAAGTCTCTGGATCTTTCCCTTTAGTTTCCGACCCAACAGTTCTCGTTTTTCCTCGAGAAAAATGTATACAAAGTCCAAATCCACAGGGTCAGCGCTAGTGAAAGCTCAGGGAAAAAAACTACGACAAGCCAAGGGAAAGGAAAAGGAGAAAAAAATGGATAAAACATTTGTAAGTAGCCAGCTGTTCACTCACATGCGGTGACTATTTTTAAGGGTAACTACACCGGACTGATAGTGGGAATTTACAAGTGTTGAACTATAACGTTCAAGAATACTACACTATAATACTCTTTTATCCCTTTTTTTCTCCTTTTCCTTTCCCTTGGCTTGTCGTACTTTTTTTCCCTGAGCTTTCACTAGCACTTACTGTACATAATGTTTGCATCTCTGCATTTTATACCTGGCCCTGATGGTGTGTTTTTTAATAGATGGAGTGACAAAAGAAAGAAAAATATACATCTTGTGTTACCAAAAGATGATTTTTGTTTTCAAATGAATTTTTCCTTTTATTATAAAAGTGCTGTCATGGACTGGGCGCAGTGGACCCCTGTGACATTCACAATTCATAGGGCATAATATACTTGTTAACAGGACACCTTACATATACAGGGCTCCTTACCCTAAAGGGCAAATGACTAAACTGTGGCCAATCATGTTCTCTAATTACATCTGTAGTGCTCCCTGAATCAAAGAAATATGAATTCCATCTGCATTGCTTCCTTCAATCAGTGTTGCTGTACCCTAATTACTGTTCCCTTTACCAAACAGTTCAGTGCACCTCACCCTTCCAGTATTTTTACCTTTGGCATAAAAAATACATTCAGTTTAGGCATATTTCTGTCATAAAGCACTGCATCAAAACACCCAAACATTCCATTCCATTTCTGTCTGTTAAGTGCATAAAAAATATTTTTTACCTAAAAATGTATATGTGTGTGCTTTCATGCAAGAATTATGCACTTTTTACTGATTCCTATAGCCCAGACCTGACAGCTGTCACCTTATGGGGTTTGTCCAAAAACTATGGAGTTTTGAGAACTTGCATAGCAATAGCAACCAATCAGCAGGTAGAATTTATTGGTCACCTGTATAAATGTATACAATTTCTCTTGGTATTATTTATGTCATATGTGACAATAGCAGGCAGAGATATTACTATTTATTTTCTCATGTGAAAACTGTAACCCCTTAATAAGGTAAACAATAATTACAATATCTAATGATTAACTTAAGTTGTTTTTTGCAGGAGACTGGAGGAGACTCATTTGCAGACCATTCCAGCAGATGCATTCTCAGATCTGCCCAATATATCCAATATGTAAGTTTTCACAATATTATAGGTATGGGGTGTATTCTCTGGAATGCTTGGGACATGAGGTTTCCAGATAAGGCATATTTGCATTTTGAATCAATATACCTCAGGCCTGCTAAAAATAACTGAAATGGTATCTAAACCCTACAGGATTATATTGCCATTGAAATTGATTAATGCAACTTAGTTAAAGTGAAATATAAGATACTGGTTTATTATTATATAGAAAAAGGAAATTTTTTTTTTTAAATGAGAATAACTTGCACTTAATGGGCTCTGACTATCTTGTAATCCATACTGGTACTTTTCAGTACCAAAACCTACCCCCAACACTTTAAAAATACTTTTAGGAATAATTTCAGCTTAAAGGGAAACTGTCATGGGAAAACATGTTTTTTTTTTCTCAATGTAACTAAATAGTATACAGTGGGACATGGGTTTTACTATTGAGTGCTGTTCTTAGATCTACCAGGCAGCTGTTATCTTGTGTTAGGGAGCTGTTATCTGGTTACCGTCTCATTGTTCTGTTGTTAGGCTGCTGGGTGGGGGAAAGGGAGGGGGTGATATCACTCCAACTTGCAGTACAGCAGTAAAGAGTGATTGAAGTTTATCAAAGCACAAGACTTATGGCAGCCGGGAAATTGACAATATTTCTAGACCCATGTCAGATTTCAAAATGAAATATAAAAAACCTGTTTGCTTTTTTGAGAAATGGATTTCAGTGAAGAATTCTTCTGGAACAGCACTATTAACTGATACATTTTGAAAAATAATTTTTTCCCCATGACAGGATCCCTTTAACATGTAGAAGTGGAATTCAACAGGCTGTGACAGTCTGAAGTGATGCTAAATATATTGCCCTGCTAAAGCTTTAACATGGCTTAAACTATGATAATGTAAAGGACATTATATTGGGCAAGTATTTATGGGGAGATGCAGTCAGCATTCTACCTGTCTCTTAAAGGGGATCTATCACTCACACCCAAAAACTGTATAAACAAAGCCATTTGCCAATGTAGCATGAAACCCTTATTCTTATTTTATATTAAAACTTCCATACTTAAAAATCTATGCTTCAGGTCAGTCAACTACTTTCACTTTCCATTAGCACTCTGAGATTTCGCTGCACTCTCCCCTCACTGCACACAGTCTATGATTATGTAATCTGTGTTTGGTCCCCCAGTCTGGCACATACACAAGACTTTGGGTTGATACAAAACGTGCCTTAATAATAGTGTCCCCAAAATAGTGTCTGCCTGCTTGATGTGATTGTAAAGACTGAATGGGAAACCTTTTAAACAATTTATATAGTGTAAGTAAAGTTTATTTCTATAAAGTAACATCATGGAAAGGATTTGGAATGTTTCTTATTGTGACAGGTCCTCTTTGTATGGAAGAGCTACTTGTCTCTTCATATCAGACACATTTTCTTTCTTGGGGTCATTGTACTAAAAGAGGTACAGCCCAAAGCAAATATGCCTGAGCCCAGATGGACTGAAGGTTGTGTGTTCTTGCTTCCAAACATAATTTTTAAACGTTTCCATTGTTTTGCTGAGCTTCAACAGTGGGCTGCACTTGTATCAGTGCTCCTGGAAACCAAAAGTCCTCCTCCTGAGTTGCATCAATATGAATAAACCTGAATAAAAGTTAGGTCTTTGCCTTTTTACCAACTTGATACACATATGAGAACAATGATGTCCTTTTCAGGGCTGCTAATAATAAAAGCAATATAACTATCAAAAAGAAAAGCCAGGAGCATGGCACTGATTTACTTCAATCAGCATCCAAATTTAGCTACCAAATCAATTCCAGCAGATTGATTGTTGTGCAGGGAATATATATAGATATAACATGAGTACACTAACACTGGACCTTTTATGGCTAGCACTCATTGCATGTTTCTTACATGGGTCTACTTTTTTATTTTTTCTTACCTTTAAATACCATATTTGGATTTTCTGTGCTAAAATGCATTGTCCAGTACTCATGGAACAGAGGGAGATGTTCTGAGGCCAACATTAAGCTGTTTCTTTTCCTTGCGAATAATATATTTTTAGTATCAGGACACTTAATTCGAATAATGTTGAATGAATCAACATGATTCTATCATAATAGAAGACTAGTAAATGATGGAGATGGATGAAAATGTTGAACCATGTGATATAAAAGCAAGTATTTCTTTACTAAAATCATTAGGGACATGTGATATGAGCTCATTTAGTTGGACATAAATATACTGTAAATGTATTATGTATTACATTCAGTATATAAATATATAATACACACAAGCCATGAATATCCTGTAATATTTCATTACAAATAGTGCTTAGTGATGTGATCAGTTATAATCAGAGCTTAGTGATGTCATTTCTGTCACATGTCTCACTGAAACTTGTGTATTATAATAAATAAAGTACCCCCTGTTGTCAAATATGACAATATTAGAAGTAACCTTGGTGTTCCATGACCTGTATAAAAACATTCAGCCTTCGGCCACGTGTTTTTATATTGTCATGGAACATCTCGGTAACTTATAACATCCTTATATTTTTACAAGAGGGGGTACTTCATTCACTATATAATGTAATACATAGGGGCAGATTTACTGAATTCATGTGAAGGATTCAAGTTCGACCAAATTTTCTAAAAGATTCTAATTCGAATTTTCGAAAGTTCTTGAAGACCACTTCGACCAGTGAATTTTGAAAACTCAATCGAATCGAATGATTCGAATAATTAGAAGAAAATTTCATTAGAATATTCGACTATTCGACTGTCGAAGTACTTCCCCTTTAAATTTTTATTCGACTGCCTAGTTTGTCAGATCAAAGTTACCGAATTGGGTTTCATTATTTTTGATCGAATAGGAAATGTTCGATCGATAAAATAGTTCGAATCGATCGATTTTGAACAATTTATCGATCGAATATTTCCTATTCGATCGTTCGACCAATCGAATTGCGGTAAAATCATTCGATTCGATATTCAAATGCGAAGGATTTTACTTCCCCTTTAAATTCGATGGTCGAATTTGAGGGTTTTTTAACCCTTGAATTCGACCAATAGTAAATCTGCCCCATAGACATAACTGATTCACAGATTGAAAGGAAACGTTATTCTGACAAACCATTTACGAACATCCTTTAGTCTAACATTGAAACATACAGTTTTTTTATACAACATTAACAAATACTAACTACAGGTAAACAGGGCCCTGTCCCTTTGTACAGCTTCAGGATGAACTTAGTATTAGTGAGCAACCCTGCAGCAAGTGTTTTATATTTGCTTGGATTTAAATAGATATACTGTATGTATATTATAGGTGTGATGGAAAATAATAAGCTGCTCTATAGTAAGACCTAGCACTAATACATTCTCTCCTTGTTACTTTATCCCTTGCAGTTACATTTCACTAGACACAACGCTGCAGAGTTTGGAAGCTGGCTCCTTCCGCAGACTCCACAAGGTCGCACACATGTAAGCAACATGGTACTGATAAAGCTCTTCTTGCCACTGGGGCAATGACAACATCTATGTTTCGTTTCTATGTTTCACTCTCTCTGTTTTTTTTATAGGCTAAAATAATATATTCAATCCATTTTTTTAAACCATGCAAAACAGGGATCAGTCACTACAAAACTTTTACATCTGTAATCTCTCCAATACCAGATCTGCAACACACACACTATAGCAGTAGGGTTAAAATAATCTGGGAATACGTCCTACCTACCTTGTACAGCAGATATCATCATCATTTCCATTTTGTAAGAAACATTTAATAGTTTTTCCCTAAATGACATAATCATTTGCAGCCTCTTCTTTGGGTTGTTTTTCTTCAGAATTGCTTTCCAGTCTCACTGTTTTAAAGTTTCTTTCCATGTTTTTGCAACACAAAACGTCTTCGACTGGAAATGCTACCAGCCACAGATGGTGTGACTTTGGGATGAGTCTGTAGCTAAAAACAAAGGGAAGAGAAGCTCATATACAGAGCATAACATGTTATAACTACTTAGAGCCAAAGTCTGATGGGTTGCAGTATATTTTCTGTACAAAAGCAGTAAAAGCAGTTTTATAAGCAGAAAGTGTAAAGAGATCATTCCTTAAAATTCACAGGATTTATGTTTGGTGACTAGGGCAGAAATCGATGGCTGATTGGTCCATTGTCCAGCAGCAGAACTAAAAATATGACTGTATTACATACAAACCTGTACTAAAATGTAATATCTATCACTGACTATCAATCATAGTTAATATATAAATTATCCTTTTTAGTAAATGCATATTATTTCCATAACTCTGGGTTAACTCTGCAGATTAAGCTTCTGAGGGTCAGGGTGTTGAGTTTTTCCTGGCCCACACATCACTACTTGTAAGGAGGTTCGAGTCCCTTTATATGAATGTATAAATGGTCCATTCGGTCAATCATGTTACAAAGTTTTGTTAAAAATAAAAAAAAAGTTGAACCCCTCAAGTTTGCTTAACGGGATGCTGATTGCCAGTTTCTTTAATATTGGGAGTTTTTTTTTTCACTTTACTTGTATCACCTTCATTTTACTGCATTGTATTATGTGCTGTGAATGTCTTCTACTGGAAAAAAAATAGGTAGGGATCAAAGCTCTGTGTAAATAACTGGAAACATTGTGGCTGTATGGAGTTGTGCCTGTGGCAGAAGTTAGGCAGAATTAGGCTTTAGCATATTAGTCTGGAATTAGAAGTCCCCTTTTTACTTAAGCCCAACTATTATATCCATTGCATGGAACTACCTCCAAGTTTTATCACTAATATCAATATAAATAATATAATTACAGAGGTTGTTTGTACCTTTAGTATAATGCACAGAGTGATATTCTGAGACCATTTGCAATAGGTTTTCATTTTATTATTCTTATTTGTCTTTTGTTTTTAGTTATTTAGCTTTTAATTCAACAGCTCTCCAGTTTGCAAATTCAGGAATCTGGTTGCTAAGATACAAAATACCCAAGCAATCATGCACTTATTTGAATAAGAGACTGGAATATGAATAGGAGAGAGCCTGAACAGAGAAATGAGAAATGGGTGAACCACCCCTTTAATGTAAATACATTTTGGAGGGTTGTCTTGTTTTCTTGATTTACATTTTTTTCCTAAGGCAAAAATCTGCAGGAAACAATTTTGACTCGTCTTTTTTATGTGAAAAGTATAATCCTAGTCTGTCATTGTCATTTACAAACACAAGTACAGTGTGCAAAGTGTTGCACATCTCTAAAAACTAAAAACCATTTCCCTAATCGTGCATTAATCTTATTCTGCCCCCCTGTCATAGTACTGATAACACATCTACAATTATGATGGTCTATTTTTAAGACTGTTATCCTCTCCTTAACATTTGCCATTGGGACAAGCCATAACTAATAGTCTATTTCTCCTTTCCACATATCAAACCCTAGCAACAGAGAAAGAAATAATCAAGAGTGCGGTATGATTCATACCCTTATGTTTACTGTAATTATTCCCCTTCTGAGGCATAATGAAGGCAGCTTTAGATGGATATTTAAAATCCAGCAGAAGTCAGATAAGAATTGTGTGTGTGAAAGGTTGAACTGGATGGACAAAACTCTTTTCAACCTCAGAAACTATGTTACTTCGTAAGTCAAGATGACCTTCTAGTCACACAGCCTTGAACAGAAGATAGAAATTAAATCTTAAAAAATGCACTGCAATATAGCCATGAAGAACCTTTGTTAAGTGAGATGGAGTCAGTGCCAAAGACTGACTACTATGATTTAATATGTTTGTCGACCTGAATTTATTACTTTTTTTGTACAAGTGCTTTGCTTTTAGTCCAAGTCTAGTATATATAGTTAGGCTGTGTCTGGAGCCTTAGAATAACACTGTAATGCACTCAGTTATCACCATGTATATTTTTGAAACATGGTGACATAAAATGTTTAAATGAGTTGCTCAATATAACAATAGACAATTAGTAAATAGATAGGCTGTGCAAAAAAATGTTTCCAATACAGTTACAGATGCAGCCACTTGGATTTGTGTGTTAAATGTGTAGTGACTCTAAAGTCATCTTAACTCATTTCATTAGCATACCAAAGCACCATTGTTTTCAATGGTGAACTCTTTAATTGGATGGGATGCTGTGACACAATATTCTGTGATAAGTGGGATAAATGGGATAGATGAGTTAAGTTATTCTGTGTCAAATGCACAATCCAAAGTGGCTTCATCTGTAGCTAGACAAAAATGTAATCTATAAAGGCTGGAATAAACGGATGACTAAAATAATAGCCAACACTACTTCCTGATTTGCATTTCTCTTGGTTTCCACTGATTGGTTACCAGTCAATAACTAACATGTGGGTCATAACTGGTGCTTATGAATCTGAGCTGCATGTTGAGGATCAATTGCAAACTCACTGAACAGTTATGTCCCATGTGCCCCCCCCCTTAAAGTCACCAACTAACTCAGAGTTAGAGAGCTGAAAAGCAGGAAGTTGTAAGGCCTGGATTTGGTGGGGGCGGCAGCCCACATGCCCTCTCCGGTGCAGGCGCACATGCGTGCACTCCCGCCACTAACACTCTGCCAACCTAGGCCCTGGCCTATTTAGCCTTTCCACAAATCCGGGCCTGGAAGTTGAGTTCTGTTATATAAGACATCCATTCACTCTAGTTTGTACAGATTACATTTTTGGCTAGCTATATTAAAAAAAAGTCTCCATGAGCTGTTCCCAGCTAATACCAGCTTCTTAATGATCAGCCAGTGAACTGTGAGTAAGTCTTATACCAACTTCTGTGCAGCCAGTTTAAGGATCCATTCAGAATCAAATTCAAATACCTATTGGAAATGCTGGCCATACCATACATTATTAGTACTGAACTGCTTTTTATTTTTAAATTATTTTTATGACATTGTTCCGAGTAAAAGCATAATCGAAAAAACTATTGGCATGATTTTATAACTAAAAGAAAGTCAGCAGAAATCTGTAACTTTAGAGGACTGTGTGGGTTTAAGAGGTTGTTTAAAGCTAAGTGACTTTGTGAAGACTACAAGGAGCCTACACAAATAAAACATAATTATATGTAATATCTAAATGACTCTGCTCATTAAAAAGACAACTGCTTAGGTCTATAATAACGACTAAACTCAAACAAGGGTTTCAAATATGCCAAATATGAATATTGAAATATATTAACCATTAGGGTATATGCTATATAATAGTTAGCACTGTGCACTTGATGAATGAGAACCTTCACAGGCAATGCAGAGGAATTCCAGCAGCAAGCGAAATCACATTTATATAGTTTAAGGGTTACATTAGACTTTTTTTAAATAATTTCTTTATTTTACATTTTACATTTTTGAGACACATTTCAGAGTTTTCTTCTGTAGAGTTGATGGCCCCTATGCTCTAGGGCAGTGATCCCCAACCAGTAGCTCACGAGCAACATGTTGCTCTCCAACCCCTTGGATGTTGCTCCCAGTGGCCTCAAAGCAGGTGCTTATTTTTTAATTAATGACTCTATTACATTTTAATAGAAATTATAATTGTTGGAATACTGTTAATTTTTTTTTCTTTACAAAGTTTTTTACTGTAGATTTGGAAGAAAGAAGGGTATCTTCAGGGAACTTGCAAAAACAAGTTTGAGAATCACTGGTCTAACCACACCTGTATTCAGTGTCTTTTAGCTTTCCAGCTAAAGAACACATTCATAAGAATTTTTCCAAGATAAACCAGGAAACCTCTTATTACCAATCTGTACACAAATACTTCATTTTCAGCAAAATCATATATTTGAAACCAGTTATTAGATTATAGTTTCAGCACATACGCCACCGCACCTTGACTAAAAACAACACATATTTACTTTTTGTATAGTGTATATGATTTGTATAAAAATGGTATTATATATATATATATATATATATATATATATATATAAAAATTTAAAAAAACATTTTGACCAAGTAAACCATTCGTGCCAAGTAAAGCCTAGAATGTTGTTGTGCAGACTGCTGTAATTTGCACTATTTTGTTCTAATTCTATCAGTGTTATCCAATAGTGTTATTTACCTAAAAGCTGTAGAGCGGGTGTAGATGTTTGATATATCCCTTGAGAAGCAAAGTGCTCTAAAATTGTCTGGTTGGAAAGCTGTCCATATCAGCAAAGTAAGAGAAGACAGATGGCTGATTTTTGGAGCCAGACTGGATGACGGTCCGACTTAGCTCCTGTGTTTTGTGTTCAGCCCTAAAGCTTCATTCTACTTAAAAGAGAGATCAAGAGAGTGGTCAGCCAAATTCTGTAGCCTGCAATGCCTGCTGACATCACAATTGGGCTTATGGCAGATAAGAAACCCTGTTATCTTGATCTATAAACACATATATAGTAATTTATATTGGCCATACTCCAACAGTGTATCTCCAAAATAAACCCTTGTTAATTTATGTAGACTTGATTTATTTAGTAAGTTTTAGGTGACATGGGCCTTATTCCAACTGTGTTTTGAAAATTCATAGCACTTATGTATTGATTCTTGCTGTCTTATTTATGTATACTGTACTCTTGTTTGTGACAACTGCACTGCATATATATATATATATATATATATATATATATATACTTGTAGTGATGTGTTAATAAATACAATACAAAACAATTTCTCTGGTCTCAGCACCTCTAGAGAACGAGAAAAGTTAACTTAGAGCTGTGCAGAGATCATTGAAACTGTGCATTGGGTGTAAGTTCCCAAACAAAAAAAAAAAGCAGCAATTCAGATCACATGTGCTTAGTCCAGTTATCCCAACATTAATACGAGCAATAGCTATGATAACATTTGGATCAGAACTCAAGACAAATTTATTTTGAACAGTAAAGAGCTTACAATTATATTTCATTTTTCTGGAGGAAGAGATATAGCTCTTAAATTTTGGAAGCTCATAAGTACTGCTGATCATATTCGGTACATTATTGACACTAGGTTAATACCATTCTTGTCTGCTAGTATTTACCCACGTATGCAATCTCTTTATGCTTTATGAGTATCAGTCTACAGATTATTGTGGTATATTGTATATAGTGTACTTCAGTTTTGTTATTGTACCATACTGAGAATGGGCTCCTTCCTCACTTTGTTTTGCCATTTTGTTTTATATGCGTTAGGGATATGATCTAATGTGATGGCAATAAATGAATTGGTTTAATATATGTTTGCAGATATAGGTCATTGAATCATATTCATACATGGGGGTATTAGTCCCTTCTCCTTTTTTGCCGTTTGCGGTTTTTTTTTGCCACTTTTTATGTCTAAAAGTGTGAACACCTTTCCTGGATAGAGGGTGTTTTAATATCTGTACTAATTGCCACATACAGCATTGTTTTAGTTAACATATATGGGTATTTTTTAAGTCTAGCCCTTATTTAACATATTTGTTAGCAACCCATAGCTGATGATAATGATGTCACTTCCAAAATGTATGTATCTTTTAATTCATTTGTAAAATATTCTTTTTAAAATTCTCTCTGGCAGAGAGATCCGAAATGTTAAGAATTTGATGTATATTGATCCAGATGCATTCCAAGACCTTCCCTGCCTCAAATATTTGTAAGTATAACAAATAATGAACTGCACGAAAGCTCTGTCATTTAAGGGAATTACAATAATTCTTTTTTTTTATTGTGCTGCTAATTTAACACAGTTGCTATGCTTTCTATTTAATTTGTTGTGGCTGAGTACAGATAAAGTAATCACCGAAGGCCAAAAAGAGCTGGGGAATGAATTAAACCCATCTGGTCCTAACTCAAACTCCATTTCAGTCCATTGTTTTGTCAAGAGATGCTCCTGTTCCTCAACATTTCTTTCTCCAGGCTTTAGGAGGCTTAATGGTAGTCAAAGGGTTTTGCTAAAACGTACATTACCCTGGTTGCTAAAACAACTCCCAGCATACAGCAATAGAAAGCATACTGGGAACTGTAGTCTGGAAACACACTACAGTTTGTAATGTAAAAACAAAGTTCTTGAGGGGCAACGTCACTTTTAATGGATTTTGTCCCTTTTTAATACATTTTTCCTAGCGCCCAAACAGCATTTGAATCTGCCATGTCTGCCTTTCCTACTGGAGCATCAGTCTGTTTTTTTGCATTTAGCACCATGCCTCAAACTTAGTAAATGAGCCTTTAGGTGTAGAATATCTAGGCTACTTCATTGTTGAGCTTTAGCTCTAAGGACAGGTGACACGTTCACAGAAATGACTAAGCAGTCAACTAAATTATGATTTTTCTTCTTCTGGCAGAGGGATTTTAAACACTGGCCTCTCACTTTTTCCAGACTTAACAAAGATTCACTCTACTTCTATGACTCTCATTGTGTAAGTATAGCAAGCATCACAAATCTTTTGTACCTTCTGAGTACAGAGAATGTATTAAGAAAATAAATTATGTATGCAAGATCTCCAGTAATTTTTGCTAATTTTTACAGGGAAATTGCAGACAATCCTCATATCACATCAGTACCAGCCAATGGATTCCAAGGACTGGGAAAGGAGTTCCTTACACTGTATGTATTGCTGGTTATTCTTGATACCAAGGGAAACGTCAGTGCTTTTTTGGCATGTTGTGACCTTACACTCTTTCCTGCAGAGTTCATGAAAAATACAGTGATGGAAAATGTCAATGTGACCTGGAACTTACACCTAACAGAACTACTAAAAGAATATGATTTACTCACTTACCACATAATTATCCATATTTATTTTACACTGGGTGGGCAGCACTGTCTGGGCACATAACTCCATTATTCTAAATGATACTTCATATACAGTACATTACGCAGCACTTGCACCTATGCCTGTATTGCCCATATCACTATTATAGTAGAATGACATATCTCTACAGAAGATATGTAGGTATATATCTGCACCACTATGAGTGATGTGTGTGAAATCTGGAAGATTGTACCACTATGTGTTGTAACACAGCCAGCAAATCTGTTAAACATGTAAGGAAATATTATGCCAAGGTTAAGGTGGTATTTGAAGATTATTAAGCTCAATTACAAAAGAATGGGCAGAAAGTGACTTTTTTTGGCAACCTGTTCCTTTCAATCCAAGTTAGTTTGTTTAACCCTGAGTCACATTTCTTTCCACTAATGAAATTGGTGGCACTTGGGTATTCTATGGAGTGCTCTAGCTGGTCTAGCATTGAGGATCACAAGCTGGGGAACATGAAGTGCTAGGGAGTTTTGTATTTAATAATTGGTACAGGTGCAAGTGCTGGAGTGCTAAGTGTTGCTAAGGCATTTTTCATCTAGTTAAGTGGACAGAGTATAGTTTGGACCTGTGTATGGA
The DNA here is from genome assembly GCA_024363595.1 of Xenopus borealis. Classification (NCBI taxonomy): domain Eukaryota; kingdom Metazoa; phylum Chordata; class Amphibia; order Anura; family Pipidae; genus Xenopus; species Xenopus borealis. The sequence continues at coordinate 66,057,736 of CM044445.1, forward strand.
CCTCAAGAAGAATTATGCGCTCAGTCACCTGCAACCTATTTGTGCACCAGCACAAAATTATGATAGATTAGCCCTAATATGTACGCTGGTCTTCAATAGTCAGAATGCAGAATTAATAGCCATTATATATTATGGGCTTGCCTATAGCCTTTATACACATATTTGTCAAACAATGAAACTTCTACACTCAAATTAACTCTGTTCTACAGTTGATAATTGACTTTGATGAGTACTGTCTCTCTTTTTTTAAAAAAAAATAACTTTATTTTTTTGTGTTACCTACAGAAAACTATACAACAATGGCTTCACCAAGTTACAAGGATACATATTCAATGGGACCAAACTCGATGAGCTGTAAGTAATGGTAACTAACAGAATGTGGAGTTCATATGGTGAAAGTAATTGGAATTGGAAAGTGTCCATTGTTAGGGTAAATAAAAGAGTAGAAAAATATTTTATGAAAGTGGCTATGGTGACCTTGAGTAAATATGCTTCTTTAAAGGGTATAAATCCTCTCTCTATTGTCATTACTGGACGTGGACTGAGCATTATAATCTTGATGCCAAGTAAAAAACCCTGAATCTCTAGTCTTTACATGTCCACCACTGCCACAAATTAATTATTGTGGGGACCAAATTATTCTACACATTTCAGAAATATCTTAATATATACTGTACTTAGGAGAATACAGGTCCATGTTAGGATTACCAGATTGGTAACTGTAGTAACGTATAGAAAGTCAGCCAACATAGCTGCACTATGTGCATTTTACTATAATTAGTTTGCAATCAGTGCAGCCCATCGACTAATGCTGGCCATAGATGCAAAGCTCCGCTCATTTGGCGACATCGCGTGACATCTGGTTTTCTGCCAGTATTTGAAAGCATTTTGTTTCATACTGGTATTAATAGGACCTCATACATATTCCAATCCTGTACTAGAGCCTTCAATAGCCTTGCATTGTTAAACACTACAGTTTTTGGAGAGTCATAAAACAACCGGAAATTGTCCTCTGCTTCCTCCTGCAGTGTTGAATATGAATTGCCTGAAATCTGCACTAGTTCTTGCCCCAGGTTTCACATAGCTCTCACATCAGTATTGTGTTCAAGTCAATAGCTCTCACATCAGAGATTACAGATTGTTTATTAAAAATAATGCTCAGAGACATTTCTCTCCATGGATTTTTTTTCTGGCTTGGTAGCAAGGTGTAGGTGTAATTGTGGGTGTCTACCTAATACTGCATGACACAATTTACCAGTGTAGATCCCAGTTATAATTTTTATTAATCTTACACAAGCAGCAGCAGAAGTTTTTCTTGAGGCCATTTCATCAAAGCAGGCCATGGTGCTCATTGATTGGTTAAGGGAGTGCACGTACCTTTGAAAATAGTGGTTAAATACGTACAAAAGACTGCCTGATAGGTACATTTGCAAACTCACCTGTAAATGCTTTAGTGTTTGAGGAACTAAGTGATTTAGGCCAGGCTATCACTGTTATAGGCTGTAAAGTGTAATAGAAGTTTGATGCTGTGCAGTACTGTGTTTGGAAGGGGTTATGAAGAGGGATTATCTGTCTGATTGTTTTGGGAGGTTGGTGGTTTATTTTTGTGGCTCTTACTTCACCCCCTGAGTGTCACATATCACAAACGTGCACATGCTTTTCTCCTCAAGTCTGCAGCTAATACCTGGACCATCCCAGGCTGCACGGCACACAACGTTAAATAAACAGGCATTGATTGCACTGGCTGGAAAATAACCGAGTGAGCTCACAGCCAAAGGAAGGAAGGAGACATGAGCAGACAATCTAGTTCATTGGCTCCAACATCCACAGACAGGACAAAATGTATTTTTAGATGCAAATAGTCTACGGTGGATTGTATGAATTAGAGGATCATGTGATATTGCTCATATTCCCATCATCACAAGACCAATTATTATTGTTATTATTATTTTTTAACATTACTGCTTAGATTTGATTAATACTGCATGCTTGAAAGGAATCTATCCCACTAATCTCCAAACATCTAAAAACTAAACAAGTACACATGGAGCAGAATCAACTCAACTCAGCAAAACATTTTAGGGCACCCTAAACTTTATGAACATGGTAGAAATGCTGAAATAGAAATACACTGAAATTGGAGAAAACCCCACACAAATAGACAAAAGAGCACATAATTAGTGATGAGCAAATCTGTCCCATTTCGATTTCTCAAAAAACTTCTAAAACTGTGGGAAAATACTGTGAAAAAAAATGCGAAATGCATTACATTTATTGGGTGTGTTTTTGTGGCAACTTTTTTTCGGTGACGTTTTCATGAGAGATGAAAAAATGAGCACTAAAAAAGTTACTGCAGAATATTCCTGCAGGTGTTTTCTCTCAAAAAAAAAAAAAACACGCAAGCAAGAATCCCATTGGTCCATTAATTTTAATAAGGCCGTTCATAAAATGTTTTTATGAACTGACAAAATAAATAAAGTTGTTAGAGACTATTCCCACTGCCTTCTATTGAACCTTGTCACCTTTTATTTGCAGAATTATTTTGTGGCAATTTGTCATGATTATTTTTCTTTAATAAATGCTGAGGTTTTGAAGAATTTTCTGGCGTATATTTGCATGTGCATTTTTTCACCATATTTTTTTCTTGAATCATGGAAAAAAGGCAAACGCAATTTTTTTTATAAATCAACCCAATCTTTATTTCTTTACAGGTACAGTCAAGTTGTGATGGTGCTAGTTGCATGGATATTTTTTGCCATCATTATTAATCCATGTTATCCAGAATGCTCAGGACCTGGGGTTTTCTGAACGAGGGCTCTTTCCATAATTTGGATCTCTCTACCTTAGGCCTACTAAAAAATCATTTAACCATGAATTAAACCCAATGGGGTTCTTTTACCCCATTATATCTCATTTGGGATATATAGATATATATATATATATGTACTCATTGCACTTTATTATTATACTCTGTACTTTGTATTACATTGCATTCACCGCACTTACTACTATTGTACTCTGTAATTGTATATTGTTAAAATCTAAATGGGTTTACTGCCCTATGCTGTACAAGAATTCCTATGTACTTTTTGTACAAATGGCAATAACTTCCTACTTGACTTGATGTTATCTAAGCCCTGTTTGTATGTAAAGGTGGCAATTCAATTTTTTTCTAAGTTTTTATTTGATAGAATTCATTATTTATAAATTGGTTAATGATTTCCTCCTGTATTCGCCATATTCCATAACCTTGTCAGTTCTTCGAATAATTATATTCTTCTAATCCCTATAACTTCCTTTTATGTCTAATTAGCGTACATGTTTCCTGACAGGTGGGGTTCATCAGTATAATGCTTTGCTAAGCATTATTTAGAGAAAGGATACTCTTTGTCTCCTATTAAATGCATTCCACTGGAGGGGGCTACAAAAACTCATTATAACTTGAAAATATTGCACAGATGGATCCAGATGAACTACATGGCCCCCTTTCTCATTTTTTTTTTAAAGATATTTTTTTTTTTTTTATATTGCCACCACACGGGTGAATAAGAATGGTAAAATACATCCAGGCATCTAGTACCATCATGATTTGACAGTGTACATGCAAAAGAAAGAAGGGTTAAAGGCAATAGTTGGAAAAGATGCAGCTGGAATGCGTGTCACTGGTAGCCTCAAGATGTTGCTTGGTGTATGAATATTGCTGAATGAATGTATGAATTGTGTTGCTATGTCACAGTTGATTTTATTATGGCTACAAAATATAGAGATGGTTGTCACTTGTATGTTTAAAAAGGTGTTTTGTACACTGGATCACTTTGTTAAACGCATTGTTTGATATGTCTACACAGCACTGCTGGAGACTATGCCATTTTGTATAAGTAGTTGCCACATGTATAGATAATAAGATATAGTCATGTATGAAGATATTGGTATGTGGACTGCCTTTCTTTATTTTATAATATTATATAATTTAATTTCTTGGCACCCAGCTCTAAGGGAGTGAAGCTTTCAGACTCTCCAGACTTTCATTTTATATATGTATTTTTATTATAAGCATGTAGGCAAGAGTATACTACGTTACCATACAAATGTCTATAGAGTTGGAATGAGTTATATATGAAAGGAATGTGTGTGGGAGGTTGGATATCTAAGTGGAGACAAGATTGTATATACATCTATGTTCTGAATAAGACAATGTATTTACTTAGAGATGTGATATTGGTATTACTCTTGCCCAAAATAACTCTGTGCTACTGGAATATCTAAAACACAGTACATTTCTTAAACTTTTTAATATAATGTTAAGTGCTGGATTTTCGCTGTGATATGGAGCCAGGTGGAAAATTAACATTCCTGTAGTTCTTTTTAGGAAAATTGTTAGTGAACACCCTATGTATCATGCTGACTTTCTCCCAGCTGGTGTTTCTAAAACATGAATTTGTTCAGTGGGTACAATTCAGCACATATTATATTACATTATGCCTAACCCATAATTCCCTGCTGGACTAATCCCATAGCCCATAGCAGAGGATACCAGGCTGCAGAGATGCCCCCTAATATGACACAAAGCAGATATTCAAAGGCTCAGCCTAATAGGTTTATGGGGTAAGATTTGGAGCTCTGTGTTTATTTGTTCTATTAGAAATCCCATTCCCTAGAACTCAAGCATGATTCTCAAATAATATGATAATTGGGGCTGAACAACATGTATTTCTTGTCTTGGATATTCATGGAATTAAAGCATGTTGGTGATAAAACAATATTTTACAATGTTTGTAACCTTGTTGTGAGCTAAGGGGCTCCTGAGCTAATACTGGCTTTGAAACATGGATGTTAACTAAAAAGTTGACAATCACCCACAATTGCGCACTTTCACTGACATACCCACTGACACAATGGAAAGGTATTTTTGGCACATGCCCCATGTTCCATTGCCCTTAAGGAAATAATTAATGAGCAACTATTGCATGGACAACATGCCCTATTTTTAAATTAGGAATGCTGGGAAACAAATTTATAATTAAGAATCCTTAACCCTACTAAAAAGAAGTGCACTATCCTCTAGCTTAAGGATAAGCCTGACTAATTGTAGGCAGTCTGTGTTATATGCTGTTGTTGTGTGGTACATTATATAGACAAAAGTGTATTGGCTCCCATTCTAATGACTGGAATTAGCTACTTAAACCACGCCCAGAATGGCTGCCACAAATACTGCTGTATCATACTTGATCCTACATTGTGAAAACAGCTTAGGGATGACCCTTCCCTCTTTCAGCAGGATAATAATTTTGCCCTGAAATAAAGTAAGGCTTATATGGAATTGATTTGCAGGGACAGGACTTTTCTTCACAGTGCCATGACCTCAACCTAACGGTGGTCTGACTGCCCAATCTCTTGCATATGAATAAAAGAAAATCTCTTCAACAACCTGAATCTAGTAGAAATAGAGTTTAGCAGCAAAGAGAGGGCCAACTTCATATTAATACCCTTGGTTTTGGAATGAGGTGTTTGACAGGCAAGTGGCCACAAAACATATATTGACATATATATTTATATATATATATATATATATATATATATATATATATATATATATATATATATATATCTATATATAGATATATATATATACACAGAAACATTTTATTGCAACAGCAAATAATTACCAGTATACACTCCTCCCTTCAACCTGTTTTGTTTTGTTAGCAAAAGTCTATTGTGCACTAGTAATCTACTTATCTACCTATCTATTTTGAATGGCCAAAAACATGGAGTAGCTCCAATTTTCCTTTTGCCCTTTTTGCTTTTAGATAGGGTTTTCCCATTTGAAAACTGGAAACCTTCAGAAGAAAAATGCAAATAATTAAAAAAAAAAAAACTATAAAAAAAATATAGAATGGAGACCAGTTGAAAAGTTATTGTCCATTCTATAACATACTAAAAGTTGACTTAAAGTTGAAACACCTCTTTAAGTGAATTTAGTAGATTTTTGTAATTATGACGCCTCTCCTACATTTCTTACAGGGCACATAATATCTGCCAGTGTACCAGGGTTCTAGTACCCAACTGTCTCATAATTAAGATAAGATATATTAAGCAAATCGTTACAACTGTTGGAGCATAAAGTTCTCTAAATAAGAAATCAAATTAAAACCTTTTTATTTCTCTTAGTCAAACAGCATTAAATCTGAAATTTTGGTCCCTTCTCGGGGGCATTCTCAAGGCGGAACCGAAATGTTGGATTTGATGCTGCATCATTTTGTGCAGTAAAATATCATAAATGTATTACTAAGAGAGTGCTGATCCAGCATATTCATATAAACAAATCTTTGTTTGTGCACCTCATGTTGCAAATGGATTGAGTGCAGGCACCTTGGATTTACATAATACAAAAAGAAAATAACATAAACGCAGGGTTTAATAGCTGTGATTGCTGTTCTGGGAAAAGCTGGATATTTTCAAGGCTTGTCTTGTGCATCTGCCAACCCAACTTCTCATGGATCCACAAACAAGTATCCATAATCACCCCTCATTATTTGTAGCTCTACTGTCAGCAGCCCTTAGCTGGGAAAGCTCTGCTCTCTCAAAGAGACCCAAGAACATTTATTTTGCTTTTCTAGTTGCTGTGGACTATGGATCTTGGATTGAAAACCCAAGAAGGGGAAAGGGTGTAGAAGGCGTGATAAAATGTCAAAAAGAATTAAGGCTGACAATCACCAGACTGCTGTCTTGTTACAAATTTTGCTCCATCCCACACAGTTCTTCCTGTATCTACTGCCAGGAATCACTCCCTTGGCTCTTTTAAGACCTTCACCAGTAACTCTTTCAAAACCATTTGTAGACTGCTGCTATGTAACAATGACCATACAATACCTACAGACCTCTGCCAACCAGCTACTGTTTTTGTTCAACTAACTACAGAGGAAGCAGACCCTGTGACTGTAGGGGGGAAGAGGCCCTAATTCATATAGAAGTTAAATAACTATTGGTAAAACAGATGAATCTCAAGACATTTTGGGGGCCTGAAAAATTATTTGCTGTGGGACCCTGTAATATCTAATTATGCCACTGATATAAATATTAATTAAATTATATACGTACTAAGCTTTAGGTCTAAAAGATTACAATAATAATAAAAATAATAGGTCAAAACAAAAAGGTCAATGAGCCAATATACCACTGTCACAAATATGCAAGGACCAATATTTTTATCATGCTAAATGTTGTCACTGTGTTCTTCTCTCTTCCAGGTACCTTCATAAGAACAACCTTCTGGATGGGCTTCATGAAGAGCTATTTTTGGGGACCATTAGCGGACCAAATTTGTTGTAAGTTGGTTATCTTGTGAATTTTATTTTATGTATTGTCCTGATGCTTGCACAAACCCAGGTTGTTAAAATACTTCAGTGCAAGAATATGCTTGCTATCTAGTTTGGTATTAAAACTATGGGAGATGAAGACCTGAAGTATT
>CM044445.1:66067264-66087769 GCA_024363595.1 Xenopus borealis
CTTCTTTCTCAAGCATCAATAATTGTCAATGATCCTATTTAAAGCCATAGGTATTAGTCACACTCATAAGTGCACAATTTTAACATACTGTAGTATCTGACCAATGTGACTCTCTATTTCTTAAATATGCAAAAATGAAATATAAATAGAGATCACTTGTAACATATCAGTCATATAATGAAAGAATTGTAACAAAAAATTGTAACAAAAAAAAATTGTAACAAATCAGACTATACATAGCAAGTCAAAATATCTATAGCAAGTCAGAATATATGTAGCAAAACAGAATATATGTCATTTAATAATAATCCCAATTTTACCCCTGCTGGAATATAGTAGTGTATCGAAATAAGTATACCGTTTTGTTCAAATAAAAGCATACAAGTCATATTCTCTATTGAGTCCCTTTGGGTGTAGTGTTTGTAAGGTATATCTAGAATTTCTCCCTCTTTTGGAGTTGTAGAAGTCTGTTGCCCCCGACTGGCATGGGTGGGCAACAGACTCCAACACAAGACACTTAAAGGAACAGTAACATCAAAAAAATTTTTTTTCAAAAAGCGAAATAAAAACACCAACACAAATGAAATTTTAAAATAGCAAAGCGTTTATTAAGAAATAACTTACAGAAACTCCACTTCCTGTCCTCTTCAGAAAAGGTTAAAGGGCGACCATCAATTCTGCTGCACTCAATTTCTCCTCCCTGGCTTCCCTCTCCCTCGCTCCTCCAGCTCATGTCGCTCTCACTGACACTGATGATCCGGGACTGAGCACCAACTCCTCTCACCGGGATAAAGCAAGTCTGTTTCCCCCAGCGCTCACACCACATACATGCGCCTCCTCACCCGGTTACCCTTGGAACCCCGAAAGCCGCCGACTCTTCCACACCCGACATAACTCGCTCCCTGGGCACTGGCAGCCTCTGCCGACTCTCTTTATTCTTTCTCTGCACTTGCTACAGTGGTACGGGGCGACGGGTGTTGCACTCTCACTTCTGCACTGAGTGTGTGTGCGCAGCCAATACGGGGAACGAGCAATAGCCTGGTGATGGGGAGAAGCCTGCATAGGCGCAGGTGCAAGTGACTGATTGCTGGTGTATTGAGGCTGCTTTTGTGGTGTCCGGGCATGGCGGCCAATAGAAGAGTTATTTAGGAGAGACAAAGGGTGGTTTTGGGGTCATGGCCGTTGTTCATCTGGACAGACTTGCTCGGGGGTGATTACTGTGAGAACCTTTTTTTCTGGGTACTCTAACTTGCTTTATAATAGTAACTACCAGCCTTTCTGCAACTGCCAGGTACCAGGTGTAATGGTGCAACACTCTTCTACACGATGCACTTATGATGTGTTAACTTCCATCACTACAAACGTGCTGGAAGTGGCCAGGGGGCTCTGTAGGAATAAAAACACATTGCCTGTGCCTTTTTACCATCTATATATTATGTGTTTTTATCGTCTTGTATCTTAACCTTTTACTGCTGTAGATAAAAACATATAATATATAGATGGTAAAAAAGGCACAGGCAGTTGCAGAAAGGTTGGTAGTTACTATTATAAAGCAAGTTAGAGTGCTCCAATCAGGAGAAATCTGCACCGGCCCCGGGTTATAGAAGCGAGCACCACGCAGAGATCTTACTTCCGCCTTCTTCCATGAAAAAAATTATCTGTGCTGCATTGTAATTTGATCCTTCCAGGACCGAACATTCTGCTGCCATGCCTAAATCATGTGGTATTGAATTGTATAGACTACCTATCTGTAAAAAATGTCCCCTAAATGTACGAAAGGAGCTAATACTTTATTCAGAAATATTGATAAAGGGAATGATATAGAATTAACCCCAGCTACAATGGGTCACCCTGGAGGGAATTATAGATTCCTATGTACCTTGTGAAGAAATCTCCCTGAATATGCTCGTCTGCCACTAGTCGAAGCCTGCAATCTCTTTTGTGGGGTCCTTATCCAAGGGTTCATAGGTATGTGTGTCACTCAACTGACTTAGAATTTCCTGTATATATCCTTATCCAGGATTACCAACGCTCCCCCCTTATATAAATCACATTCTTATCCTCCATAAGTGAGCCCAAGGAGTCCTGTTACGTTTAGTCAAATTATTATTAAATCGCATTTCCCTTAATTGCTTCAGGTCCTGTGTCAATTGGTTTACATCCCTGGATATAAAGTTGATGACGCCGGATGAAAGGAAGTAGGAGGAAGATATCTGCTTTTTTTATGCAAATTAAACCGTTGTGAGGTTAATTCTCCAGTGTTTGTTTGTATTCCTTAGCTCCCTTATCCATAAATTGTACTTTAAGACACAGCAGTCTATTTCACATTGGTCAGATACTATGTTAAAATTGTGCACCAATGGGATTAGTCACACCGTGTGACTAATACCTATGGCTTTAAATAGGATGTGATGTCATGACAATCATTAATGTGGGAGCTTTGAAATGTTGCATGTTTGCTTGCTTGGTAAAAACCTTTTTTGTCACACAAAGCAAGTTGTCTGGACTTTTTTGTTTATTATATAATTTGTCACGTACTGGGATTGAACTCAACTCCATTTTGTACAAATATATATATATATATATATATATATATATATATATATGGGGCGTAGGACATACCCACACCACGGATTGAATAAGCCTTTGTCCTGCAATATTTTGGATTTGTCCCCACGACTTGGTATATCGGTGTGATCACAAGTAGGTCTGCCCACTACCCTTACACTTGTTAATATATCTTTATTTGAGCATGTTTTTGGTATTACTTCACTGCACACTGTATTGGTTGCCTAGCAACGCTCACTGGCGCAAAATTGGTGTCTTTAAATGTTCTCCTGTACACTTGGTTTCTCCCTGAGGAAAGTTCCTATGTGGAACTGAAACGTCAGAATCAATAAACCTACCTGTTTTTTGACACTTATCTTTCTTTTGAAATCCTTGGAGTTCTGTCACGTCGCATTTATACTTACCTTTACTTGGATTAGCACCCAGGCTCAGATTTCGTTTTTATGGAGTGCGGTTAATGGTGGAAGTGGATATTTATTTTTCGCAATGTCTTTGTCTGATGTGATCTTGAGATTTATGTTTATGATTGGAGGCCTAGTTATTGTAGGAACTACATACCTTATTCCTAAATAAGGTGCAATGAGGATACCAGAAGCTTTATTCTGTCTAATGCAAATCTAGTCTTTCACCCTCAGGATAGCGATATCTGATCCCCATCTTTCTTTCTATCAAAGCTCTTATTTATTAATTTAGTTACATTGAGAAGAAAGATGTACAGGAATGCCATATTTTAATATAAGCTTCAGTTACTGCAACCATGAATGTGGAGGTAATTCAAGGTTCACACAATGGGTTGTTTCAATAGGTTCAGCAGACAAACATCACATGCAAACATGGCTGCATTGCATAATTGGAAAAAGAAAATTGTGTCCGACGTACTTTGCACTTGCAGTTGTAATATAACCTACGTTTGTGTGTTTATTTAGAGATATGTCACAGACAGCAATCACCTACCTTCCAACAAAAGGTTTGGAGAATTTGAAGCATCTTCTGGCCCAAAGCACATGGTCTCTGAAGAAACTTCCTCCAATAAAGACTTTTGTGCATTTAAGGAAAGCAGAATTGTCCTACCCAAGCCACTGCTGTGCTTTCCATAACTGGACCAAAAAGAAAAGGTAATGTGAGTACTGAGCAAGCCGTGCTCTACCTAGCTCAGAGTTGCACCTATCAATCAGATGTAAAGCCCAGCACGTTTAGTGAAAACTGGAATGGTGGAGGGTTCAGAGGATTGTGTTTAACCTGGTTAATAACTTACAAGAAAGGTTCCTCTTTCCCCAGCCTCTCCAACTGTTAAGCCTGGTGTCCGGACAAGTGATCGGCACCCCTCCAACAATCATGAAGCCAAAGAAACTCCAAACACTCAAAGGCAGGTGTAGCGGGGCGGACCCCTGCATTTTTATTCAAGTCTTGTGATGTAATGTTTCAGGGGCGGACCCCTTTGTCAGACATGCACATACCTCTTAAATACCCATTACAATTAAAAATATACAAACATTAATTACGAATCACTTGTGTGTGATACTATCCAGACAAATTTATATTGTAAATACAATAATTACTAGTGTCCATCATCCAATATGAATAAAAATTGTTCATATAAAAATATGAAACGCGTCCAATGATCCAAACAGACCCCTTTTGTCTTTTTCTCTTATTGTTCCATGTTCCAATGGCATTATATCAAAAACCTAGTGTTACCAAAAACCAGTGATAAAACACAACTGCACGCATCAATAAAAGTTTACCAAATTTAAAAACAACAGTCTCCAAGATTAGAATAGAGGAAACTATCTGAGCAGAAACTTTCCCTGAACCAGTCTTATTCAATGGAACAATCTGAAGGGGATAAATGCAACACAGTAACCTAAAAGCTATATAAGATACAAATAAACACATGATGGATACATTAGATCAGGAATTCCCAACCTTTTGAACCCATGACCAACATTCGGAAGTAAAAGGAGTTGGGGAGCAACCCAAGCATGAAAAATTTTCTTGGGGTGCCAAATAAGTGATGTGATTGGCCATTTAGAAGCCCCTATGTGTATTGTCAACCTACATTGAGGCTCTGTTTGGCAGTGCACCTGGTTTTTATACAACCAAAACTTGCCTACAAGCCTGGAATTCAAAAATAAGCCCCTGCTTTGAGGCCACTGGGAGCAACATCAAAGGGTTTGGAGAGCAACATGTTGCTCACTAGCTACTGGTTGGGGATCACTGCATTAGATAGATGGCTTCTGTACATGCGATAATTAATGTTTGTAATTAATGTTTGTATATTTTTAATTACTCTGATTGTAATGGGTACTTAAGAGGTATGTGCACATTGTTTTGCATGTCTGACGAAGAGGTCTGCCCTCGAAACGTTACATCACAAGACTTGAATAAACATGCAGGGGTCTGCCCCGCTACACCTGCCTTCGAGTATTTGGAGTTTCTTTGGCTTCATAACCTGGTTAATAGCCATGTGCATTCTGTACCTTCCGAGTTTATGCAGATTTCTTATGCTGTTCCAGTTGTTTTTCTGGTCTGGCTAATTAAATTCTATTTAACTATGTGTGAGTTTGTGAGTTTGTGGGATGACAATTGTGCCTCTGATAACATGTCAAATGTAGTTTAGTTCAGACAACCATGCAGGTTAATATCTGTTTTGACCAGTGCTTATTCCCATGATACAAACAGGCCTATTTACTAATTTTCTAGATAAAAAACATCTTATTTAAGCAAATAATGTAACAGAATATTCCCATGTGTGTATTTTTCCACATTGTTCCATTCATTTTCAAAAAGACAAAAAAATGTGAATGTTTTATACTTCAATAAATCCTGACTATTCTGGTTCCAAAGAATATTCTCAGGCATATTCATATTTGTGTTTATTCTCAAATTGTGATAAATCAACCTTCTACATCAGTTGCCTAGCATACATCGATTTGTTATTCATCTATATATCAGCAGTTCTTATCCAAACTTGGAACCCATTCCTCAGCAGCCTGATGCCTATTTTCCATTTCCCAGCAATGAACAGGCCATTTCCCATTCCTAGTAACATACAGGCCATTCCCCAGCGACGTATAGCTTGGGAATGTACAGCCCTTTTCCCATTCCATAGCAACGTACAGTGCATTTCCTAGCAATGTACAGTCCATTCCCAATCCCCCCAGCAATGTACAGGCCATTCCCCATTCCCCTAGGCAGTCTGGCCAGTAGAAGCGCCCAAAAGGCACGTGCGGGGTAGGACAGGCAGAAAAGGTGCAAGCCTGGCACCCCCCAGCTTTGCGGCCTAGGCATGTGCCTACTCTGCCTACCCCTAGTTCCGGCCCTGAGCCTATTCCCCAGCAATCGGGCAGGTTCACTTTTCCCATCAGATCAAGCACAGCACTGGCTAGTTGACCACTCTAACACTCACTGTTATAATAGCACTGAGTTGAAGCCAACGATCGGATTAACACCCAATATCATCCACTTTAGGTGGAAACATCAGGGAAAGATCCACTCATTTGTTGACCTCGCCAAATCTTATAATGTATGGTCACCTTTAGACCGTTTTCTGGACAGATCTGAGCATTCATTAAAAACTGATGAATAAACACCAATTGTATTATTTATATGTGTCTTTATTTCAGTTTCTTGGAGTCAGTAATCTGCAATCAATCCATGTTGCACAGCCCCACCAGGAAAAGATCACTTGGTATGTTTATGGGTCCTTACTACCAAGATTACCTAGAGGGGGATTCTGATCAGACAGAAAATTCGAAGATGACCGACTTCCATAGCAACAATCACTATTCTGTTTTCTTTGAAGAGCAAGGGGAGGAAGAAGTGGGCTTTGGGCAAGAGATAAAGAACGCTCAGGGTGAAAATGCCCCAGCATTTGAGAATCACTATGAAATCATAATATGTGGGGGCAGTGAGAAGCTGGAGTGCACTCCGGAGCCTGATGAGTTTAACCCATGTGAGGACATCATGGGGTACAACTTTTTGCGCATTGTTGTGTGGTTTGTGAACCTCTTGGCCATATTGGGGAATGTGTTTGTGCTGTTCATACTGGTCACCAGTCATTATAAACTGACTGTCCCTCGTTTCCTCATGTGCAACTTAGCTTTTGCAGACTTCTGTATGGGTATTTACCTTCTCCTTATAGCCTCAGTAGATGTCCACACCCGTTCTGAATATTATAATTATGCAATTAACTGGCAGACTGGGCCTGGCTGTAATACTGCTGGATTCTTTACTGTGTTTGCAAGTGAGCTTTCTGTGTATACCCTAACTATGATAACTCTGGAACGTTGGTATGCAATCACGTTTGCCATGCGGCTGGACCGTAAAATCAGGCTGAGGCATGCGTCATTCATTATGTTGGGCGGATGGACGTTATGTTTTTTCTTGGCACTTCTGCCATTGGCTGGTATCAGCAGTTATATCAAAGTCAGCATCTGCTTACCCATGGACACAGAGACAGCTCTGTCTCAGGCTTACATTATCTTTGTGCTGATGCTCAACATCATTGCCTTCATTGTCATCTGTGCTTGTTATATTAAAATCTACTTCACAGTCCGGAACCCTCAGTACAAGTCTGGTGACAAAGACACAAAAATTGCCAAACGAATGGCAATACTAATCTTTACTGACTTCATCTGCATGGCACCCATCTCATTCTACGCTTTGTCTGCCATTATGAACAAACCACTCATCACTGTCTCCAATTCTAAGATTCTGTTGGTACTTTTCTATCCACTTAATTCCTGTGCCAACCCCTTCCTGTATGCCATATTCACCAAGGCTTTCCGCAGAGACGTCTTCATCCTTCTCAGCAAATTTGGTATCTGTGAGCATCAAGCGCAGGTTTATCGAGGACAGACGGTGTCGGCAAAAAACAGCAGTGGATCGTGTTGCCAGAGGGAGAGTGGTGGGACTGGGCAGACTCTGGTCAACTTGACTGATTTTCAGAAACAAGAACAGCCTGAGGGAGAAGTGCAGAGCCCTCTCCTCCTGGAAAACTGTAGCCCGACGGCATTTTAGCAGGCTGGGACAGACTGATGACTGGATCAACTGAAACTACTGCTATTATTATTTTGCATATCATAGCATCAATGGTGTTCCATTGGATAGACAGACTGAATGAAAAGCATGGTCTGAGTATCATGTTCATTCATTCTTAGATGGCATACAGATACAGTTGCGGACTGCTAACATAGTAGATTTTTTCAACATGTGAACTCTAACTTTTTTGGAGCCCCCTTGCAAGTACTCATGAGTCTTACAGTTACTTCTGGTCATCGTCTTCATTCATTCATTCATTCATTAACCAACGGTTGAATTTATTTGTCGTTTCCAGTTTTTTTTGTGCGTCATTGTACTGAAAGTATCAGTCAGAGCCTTATAGGTACTCATTTATAAAAAATGTTCTATATACTGTACATATAGTACACACTAAAAGTACTTTCAAACTAATAACACAACATTGAAAAGAATTACTATAACAGTGTTAACATGAATAAATTCAGTTTGGTTTCCCATTTGTAGTGTGATTATTTAAAAACCTACAACTACCCTATTTACCATAAAGTAAACTTGTTGCATTGGGTGGTATACAGAAGAAATCACCAGTGCAAGCGGACTCTGTTATCAGGTTAATGGGGGGAGGGGATGTGGAACCTAAATTGTCAAGTTATCACTTCATTTCTTATAATTCAGTTTTACAAGGGCTACTAGTTCCATGTAAGTTATTGATGCTATATATACACAATGTTTTCATAGCATAAAAAGCAGTCATAAACCTTTGAAGGAAGCAATAAATGTAAATGGATCCTTCATATTGTTTTGCTAGACTTTAGCGACAGATCCTCTTCAAATACGAGGCGATTTACCACTTAATAAAAGAACAGAAAATTACTGTAAATTAAGAAAAAATAAGTAATAAGTAAAATAAGTATATTTCCTTCCCCCAAATGTCACTGATTTATATAATACAAATATACAGATTTAGCCATACACTAGTACTGAAGTCGAAATTTTCTTAAAGAGACTTTGATTATCGAATGGTCCAATATTCGAACGATTTTACTTTGAGTCGAAGTCGTAGTATCCTATTCAATGTCAAAGTATCCAAAAAATTACTTCAAATTTCAAATTTTTTAACTTTGAAAATGCCCCCTAGATTTCACTTTGACCCTTAGTATATCTGCCCCTAAGGGTCGAAGTGAAATTGAGGGAATTTTCGAAGTTAAAAAATTTTTTTGGATAATCGTTTGAAGTGAACGATTCGAACGATTTATTAATTCGAACAATTTTACTTTGACTGCAGGATAGCCAAATTTGTTGAAGAAAATTTCGACTTTGATTTTTGAAGTCAAAGTATTTCAATTCGATGTCGATGATCGAATTTCAAAATATGTTCCACTTCGAAATTTGACCCTTGATTAATCAGCCCCTTTGTGTCTGTTTTGACTGTTCCAAACCAATTGTTGGTTTGTTGCTATGGGTAACTACAATGATGCAATTGAGAGGAAACTGATTTAGTACACCAAAACCATTAGTGCAATTAACCAGCACTATGTACATACTAGGCATAAAAGGTTATTATTATTGCTTGTTAATAGCTTCCTATTTTAGATTACATTTAGTACTGTCTCTTTAAAAAATTTTTTTAATTTGCCACCTTAAACCTGCCAAATTGCTATTTTAACCTATGGGGGACCTCCTGGAACCTTTAAGGAGTGTTTTTAAAATTCGAAGATTTTTGCAAAAATCGCTCTAATCGAACGATGCATTCGAACGATTCGGATGATTTTTATTCAGTCGAAAACTGACCTATTCGATCAATTTTGAAAATACCCTTTCAAAAAATTCAGTGGTCGAATCTCGAATTCTTTTTCATTTGAAATTCGACCCTTAGTATATCTGCCCCTTTAGTAGACGTTAAGTCTACTAAAAATCATTTCATCATTCACTTAATCCATTAGAATTATGTTGCACCCCGTTAGGATCTGTTATATCTTAGTTGGGATCATGTGCAATGTCCCATTCCATAACTTAGGAGAAAAAGGAAATTCATTTTAAAAATCTGAATTATTTGATTATAATGAAGTCTATGGGAGACAGCCTTTCTGTAATTCTGAACGTTTTGTATAATGGGTTTCGGGATAGCTGATCTTATACCTGTATTGAGCTTTAATTTATTCCTGCTTTGGGTCATTAATAGTAACCTGCCTGCCACTTGTTAGTAGAGCGCATTGCTGTATTACATAAAGTCACAATTCTTATGATAATTCCTATAAACACTGCTGCTAAATCTATACATGAAAAACCAAGTAGAAATTCAGCTCCTCACAAGAAATAATTTCAACATGCATGCTTTCAAAATGAACTGAGAAAAAGCACTGGCTGGTTATTGTGAGTAATCATTCAATAATAGAATATTCCAATAAAGTGCAGATGTGCCCTTACAAACACAGCATTCAAAAATCCCAGTCCCCGGGGGAAGCAAGCCAGACATTTTAGCATTATCTAAGAGACGTGACTGGATACTTGGGGAATTTGCCATTCGGAATTGTTCACAATTGTTAAATCATTTTAAAGGGGTGGTTCACCTTCAAGTTAACTTTTAGTATATTTCAGAAGGGCTAATTCTAAGAAAGTATTCAATTGCTCTTCATTATTTATTTTTCATAGTTTTTTAATGATCTGCAATTTTCTTCTGTTTCTTTGCAGCTTTCAAATGGGGATCACTGACACCATCTAAAAACAAATGCTCTGTAAGGCTACAAATGTATTGTTATTGCCACTTTTTATTACTTATCATTCTATTCAGCCCATCTCCTATTCATATTCCAGTCTCTTATTCAAATAAATGCAGGGTTGCTAGGGTAATTTGTACCCTAGAAACCAAATTGCTGACACTGCAAAATAGAGAGCCGCTGAATAAAAAGCTAAATAACTATAAAACCACAAACAATAAAAAATGAAAACCAATTGCAAATTGTCTCAGAAAATCACTTTCTACATTATACTAAAAGTTAACTCAAAGGTGAACAACCCCTTTAATGAATACTGTAGTGGCATTTTTAGATGAAATACATTATTTTATGAGGGTTTTACATATCTACTTCCATAGTAATCCTGTCTCAGGAGATCTCAAGGTGTCCCAATGGAGATTTAAAAAAATACACCAATATAGGTGTTATGATAAACTTGGTGTATAAACAAAATTGAGTAAATGGTAAAAAGTATGTGGATACACCTGTGCAAAATCCAAGGGTATTAATATGAAGCTGGTTCTTTCTTTGATGCTATGACAGCCTTTGCCCTACTCTTCTGAGGAGGCTTTTCCACCTGTTGACATTATACTAGGGGTATTGTTGACTGGATTTGACACCATTCGGACACAAGAGCACATTTGAAGTTTGGGATCAAGCCTGGCTCACATCAGAGTTCTAATTCATCGCACCAGCGTTCATTTGATCTGTGAAGGCAACTCACATTTTTCAACTCCTATCTCTGCAAAGCAAGTTTATATGGTCCTTACTCTATGCACGAGATACTGTGCAAAACAGAAAAGGGTCTTCCTCAATCTGCTAGTAGGAAGCATGGGCTTTTCTGGAATGTCATTGTATGGATATAGTGTAAGCATTAATAAGTGTGGCTTATATAGCCAATTCTAATCATTTGAAGGGCTGTATTGTAATGTTTAACAATACAAAACCTGACAATGGGGGCACACAGGGTTAAAACTATTTATAATAACTAAGTGATGTTCATCCTGTGGCATTCATTGTCTGGGTATTAAGGAGGAATACTTGATGCCATCTTTAAATCAAAGTCAAGTGAGCAGGGCAATTTTATTGAGTAAGGTGGCACAGTAGGACCAGTTACACACTGGTTGGTACTTTCAATATATGTTAATAACAGGACTTCTACTTCAACAAAAAAATATCTTTTACACATAAAAACAGAAAAAGAAACAGTATATATTAACTTTTCTTGTTGGTGTTCTGGGGTTTTAAACATGTGTTTGTCCTTAAAGAGATACTGAAATAATATTGGCTTTGAAAGCTACTTCTAACTTTGCCATAAAGTATTTGCATGATGCTTTTATATTACCTGTCTGATCCCCCGTGTCCCTGTATGAGGGGGCTGCCATATTTGTGCAGCAGGAGTTGTTCAGTATAAAAATAAAAACTGGGTGAATAGCTATACAAAATAAAAATGTTTCTAATATAGTTAGTTAGCCAAAAATTTAATGTATAAAGACTGGAGTGACTGGATGTCTAACATAACAGAACACTACTTCTTGCTTTTCAGCTCTCTTTGTTTCTACTGATTGGTTAACAGGCAGTAACCAATCAATGACTTGAGGGAGGCACATGGGTCATAACTGTTGCTTTTGAAACTGAGCTGAATGGGATGCCAGGGGCCCACCAGAAAACCTTAGACCAGGGGCCCAACTTTCCAAACTATTATTCCTTCTCTTAACCTCTTTATTTTCCTATTCCTTTAGATCTACTTACTATACTGTATTCTTCCATTATTAAGCCTCTTTTTCCACATAAAGTAATAGGGAATGAACATGAAATAGGTTAGAAGCAAGAGGCCCACTGACACCTGGGCCCACCGGGAGTTTTCCTGGTATCTCTGTGGGCCAGTCCAACACTGATCAATCATGACCTCACTGGGTCCTCTACACTAATGGACCCCCACTAGCTGCTGAGTTTGTTGCCTTCATTATCCAGAAACCCTTTATCCAGAAAACTCTGAATTACAGAAGGCCATCTCACATGGACTCTATTATAATCAAATATTTAATTTTTTTTAAATTATTTACTTTTTCTTGGTAGTAAGGAAACAGTACCTTGTACTTGATCCCAACTAAGATATGATAAATCCTAATTGGATGTAAAACAATCCCATTGGGTTTAATTAAAGGATTGACATGATTTTTATTATGTAGTTTTTATTTCTAAATTACACTGTAAATATCTGGTTGCCTTCCCATTGTTCTGTTGTTAGGCTGATGGGGGTGGGGGTGATATCACTCCAACTTGCAGTAAAAAATTAATGAAGTTTATCAGAGCACAAGACACCTGACAAGGGGCATCTGGGAAACTGACAATATGTCTAGCCCCATGTCAGAATTAAATATAAAAAAAATGTTTGTTCTTTTGAGAAATGCATTTCAGTGCAGAATTCTGGCATTTAAATGATTTTGATAGTAGACTTAAGTTATGGAGATCTAAATTATGGAAAGATGTCTAATCTGGAAAACCCCAGATACCAATTATAACAGGTCCCATATCTGTACTATGTTTTTTTATGTATTTACAGTATCCCTGCAATAGGATGCCAGTGGTGCATCCTATTGCAGTCTGAGATTAAACGTGCAAGGACAGAAAGCAGCGCAAATTAAATTTGTTTTCATTGAACATTGTGTTCCCCAAAGTAGGAGAAAATATAATATCAGATCTCTTGGATGTTAGGAAATGTGTGTCTCAACTATAGTTTCATTTAGAAGGGGACATGTAGGAAGAGGAAGGAGAATTATTCATGGTTCCAGCCTATGTGTGGCATGATACAACAGCCGCAGAGATTGTCTAGATGTTTTTAAAGTGGTTATTTCCTGGAATAGTTAAAATGATTCTCAATCAATTAGGGGGAAAGGAGCAGAGGAGCAAGTCTCGTGGGGCAAAAGATAAGAAAGCAGGGTCAGCCCACAAGCCAGCTTCACACGCAGGTCCTGATGTGAGCACGCTCCTTGTTTTGCTTATATGTGCCAGTATTATGGGCTGGTGAGGTATGAGAGTCTCAGTAACGTCATACAGGGAGAAGAGAGCCTTGTTCAATGCTCACTGGACTATTCAGCCATCCTGACTGTACATTAACCCTTTTACTGCCCACTGGTGCAAGTATAAGGCAACTGATTCCTCACAGGACATAAGGAGAAAGAAAATAGATGCAATATAGGGACAAATCCTAATTTCTAAGTGTGTCAAGTATTTCTTTATGATAAAACACAACAGTGAAAATAAGGCTTCTGGATTCTGTTCCTCATATGTAATAAAAGGCACTCAGTTTGCCCAGGAGCAGCAACCCATAGCAACCAGGCCTGGATTTGTGGAGAAGCCACCTAGGCCCGGGCCTAGGGCAGCAGGATTTTAGGGGGCGGCATGCTTCCCAGCCACACCCACATTGGTTCAGAAATTTAAATTTCCTGTGTGCCAATTCCCATTGCTCTGTCCTGATGATGAAAATTTGAGCAATTAAAAGGGAGGGGACAGGGGAGACAAACGACAGCGGCCTAGGGACACCCGCTAGGTAAATCCAGCCCTGATAGCAATCTATAAAATGTTTGCATTTAAACAAGTGATCAGTAAATGGCACCTGCTGATTGGTTGTGATGGGTCACTGCTCCTGGGAATACTGGGTGCCTTTTTTATTACACATCCCCCTATATATTTACAGTATATGGCTCTCTGTTAAATTCCAATATTGCAAATGAGAATACAGGGAACATGAAGGTAGTCTAACATATTTTATAGCTTTCTCTTACATTAAGGGATTAAGGGGTAGATTTTAGCTTTTGAGGTTTTTTTTTTTCTTCAAATATTGGGTTACAAAATAAGATTTATTATACCCCAACCCTGGAAATAGCTTGAATCTGAAACTACACCATCTAAAACCTGGTGAGGTCACATAGGAGACCAGGGCAGAGGTCCCTTGAACCCTTTGAAGATGTTAATAACGTTCATGATTTTCATGTTTTTTTCTTGTGGGTTTTACTCGAAAACTCAATCCAGTTTCGCGTTTTTGGGGTTGTTAACCCTGAACTCACTGATTTGAGTTTTTCCCATTTCAGTTTTTTCTTAAATTAGAAACCATTCCAGTTGTGAGTTCATCCAAGGTTTAAAAAAGCTCACATAGCTCTGATATTCGACCCCCCCTTACTGTTACATAACATTACAGTACAATGCTCTTAATTGTAGTACAGGTATGGGATCCTTATCCGGAAACCCATTATCCAAAAAGTTCTGAATTACGGAAAGACCATCTCCCATAGACTCCATTGTAATCAAATAATCCATAATGGATCTTTTCGTAATTTGAATCTTCACCCCTTAAGACTACTATAAATCATGTAAACATTAAATAAAGCCAATAGGCTGGTTCTGCTTCCAATAAGGATTAATTATATCTTAGTTTGGATCAAGTGCAAGCTACTGTTTTATTATTACACAGAAAAAGGAAATCATTTTTTAAAAATTTTAATTATTTGGATAAAGTGGAGTTTATGGGAGATGGCCTTTCCATAATTCAGAGCTTTCTGGATAACAGGTTTCCAGTTAATGAATCCCATACCTGTATTACAATTTATGGCTTAAAACAGAACAGACCATTACCTTTATTATTTTTTGTTCTTTTGCCAAAACTGTATATTTTAACCCCTATAGATTCTTAAAGGCCTATTTATCAAATTTGTGCAAAGTTCAAAGTTGTTTCTACTTCAAATAATCTCAAATTTGTATCAAACTTTGTGTGCTTATTTATAAAAAAAAAAAGAATCAGAATATAAAAAAGTATTTCGACAAAAACATGAGAAAAAATTGAATACCTCAAATGTGTTTTTCATGGGTGGAAAAATGTTTTAAGATTTTCCATAGATGGCTCCTGTTGACTTCTGCATGAACTCAGCTTAATAAATTTCATACGTACTAGTTTTTAAAAACATGATTCAAATTAAGGAAAAAAAATTTGAATTTGACCATTGATAATTCACCCCCTAGGTTATGCCCCTAGTAGTGATGGGCGAATTTATTTGCCTGTGGCGAATTCCCATGATTTTGCTGGCGTCTCATTTTGAACGCGCACATCCATTTTTGGATGCAGGCGCCCATTGCCAGCGTCCACAAAAACGGATGTGTGTTTTGTGAAATTTTTGCTGTTATGAGCTTTATGAAAAGTACACATAATTTCAAGCAACTTTGCAATATATATCAGTTAAAAAATATGCATGATTTTTAATGTTTTGCAACAGTTCCCTTATCCTAGCCCCCTGCATTCCTGCTGATCTTTCTGACTTCTTTGCTGAGCTGGCTGACTACTGTTACTTTATATCAGAAGTCATCTGTCTTTAGCTTCCAGCCTCCAGACCCCACAATTCCCTGCACACAATAAGAAACAGAACGTCACAGTGCAATGCCTTGTGGGTTGTGTAGTTCCTGCATGATGCCTGTAAGCTGTGGAAAAATTGTTACAAATTGTTACATCAGTGTTTTAGTCCCTCCTTCCCTGCCAGGATTTCAAATGATGCAGTAAGAGAAGAACTGTTAAAGGACCAGTAACATCAAAATTTAAAAAAAAAAAATTGTTAGCATACATTGAAAAAAAAAAAACCACCAAGACAAATTAAACTTCGTGATCGCAAAAACCTTTATTAAGAAATAACTTAACGAAACTCTGCTTCCGCTCCTCTTCAGAAAAGGCAACAGGGTGAAGAACCATTGTGTGGCGCTCAATTTTTCCTCCATGGCTATCTCCTATAAGGAAGGCAGGGAGGAGCAATAGATTGCTGCATGATGGATCGACTTTTCTGGTGAGGAGTTTCGGTAGGTTATTTATTAATAAAGACTTTGCAATTTTAAAGTTTAATTTGTCTTGGTGTTTTTTTTCTCAATGTATACAAACATTTTTTTTTTTTATCTTAGTGGTCCTTTAAACAGCTGTATTTCACCGTAGAAAATGGTGTTTATTCATACTTTTAGAAGAAACAGAACTGTGATGGGTATATTAGGGGGGTTTCTGTGCTAGGTGGGACTCTATACACAGCTTCTGTCCTATAGATGGAGTGGAAGAGGATTCATAGTCAGTTCTTCAATTGATGACTATGCATCCTTCTGCTTGCTCACTAATGTACAGCATTGATTTTGTTACAAATACAACTTTGCTTTGGAATACACATACAAATAGCTAGTTCAAGGTGTTTCAGGCCTGTGGATTACTTGAATTTAAACACTGTATGGCTCACTTATGAAGACTGGGCACATGTCCCCATGCAGTGCCGCACAGCAAACAAACAGCAAATATCTTTGACCAATCTGCTGCAAGTAGAGCAGGGGCCCACAACCTTTTTTGGCCTGGGGACTGGTGTATTTATAAGGACCGGGGGGGGTGGGTGAGAGAGGAGGGGTTGGGCATCCAATCCTGGCATTCCGTTATCCAATTTAGAGCTGAGCCAAGTAAGCAGGGCACCCTAGGCAACCCGGCTGCCTATGTCACCCTCCTCTGTTCGCGCATGTGTAGACAAGCAGAGGCGGAGATGAATTGGGAGCGTGCATGCGCCGTGGCACCTAGGATGCACCAGTGCACATGCATGGAAGCACTGATGCCTCGCTAGTGCACATGTGTGGAAGAGCACATGCTTGGCCTTAAAAAAAAAAATCAGCAGCAACAGCTTAAGGACACAAGGGTCCAATCTATGGGGAAGGCGTCAGAAGAGGTGTGTGCCTGGCGCCCCTCTGCCTTTGAGCCCTAGGCACATGCCTCTGCTGTCTACCCCTAGTTCTAGCCCCAGTCCAGTTTTGGCACCATGGCCTCCAATTTGACACACCTCATTGATTCGGCACTAGGCTCGCAGCCCAGTTCAGGACTGGCCTGGTAGTTGGGGACCCCTGAAGTAGAGTACTGAAGGCAAATCTGATTATTGGATGCAATTGATTACTGCACACGGGGCAAAATTGCACTTTGAAAGGGGCAGATTTATCGAGGGTCAAGAAAATAAGGAAGAAAAATAGAATGGCATGCAGAGTATGGACACCATCTTCTGGATCTTTGGTCTCCATCTGTAAGGGAGCACCATATTGGTGCATGTGCAGTTTGTGATTCTCCCAGTTCATAGCAACTGTGCATACAAGTGCTATTAATTGCTGTAGGGAAGATTGAGCCCATGAACTCCAATGTGCTTACTCTGCAAACTGCAGTGTATTCGGGGCACTTTCAGGGTAATTAACAATGCTGGGGGGGAAGCAGGGTTGGGTACTAAGGTAGTAGGCAGTGGCTTTTCTTATTGGGGGCTTAGTTGTTCATTAATGGAGAAAGATGAGGATTTTTATGAAAAACTTTAACTCTAGGTGACATCACTCAATGGCAACTAAAGCAGTCGTGCATAAAAAGGACATTCATTTGGAAGATGAAAAAAAAGAAAAGAAAAAAAAAAACGTATTCTAGATCCTTGCTATGGACTCAACTTGAGAATACAATGCAGTATTGGGCCCCAGGATTTAAATGCTGCAAAAAAGTGCAGTACCATACAGATCCAGAGGCCACTTGTTTAGAATTGAAGAACTGAACTTTTACGGTGAAAATAATGATGTTATAGCAGATTTATGGCTTAATAAGTGGCCTGGGTGATTTATTGGGACAGATACAATGTCAAAGCTACAGGTATGGGATCCATTATGCAGAATTATTGGGACATGGTCTTTTACAGATAAATCTCTCTAATTCAGAACTCTAAGGCTAAGGCCAGACGGGGAGATTCGGGGGAGATGCCTGGCGAGGCAATTTTGAGCGACTTTTAAAGTCGCACCTCTCCGTCTGATCAAGCGCAGGCGACTAAGCCTAGCGGGCGTGCAGCGCTATCTAGCTATTTGGGGAGATTCGTCGTCGCGAGAAGTCGCCAGGCGACGGATCTCCCCCGAATCTCCCCGTCTGGCCTTAGCCTAAACCTGAGGTGTATTAATTAGACCCAATAGGACTGGTCAGTAGTGATGGGCGAATTTATTCGCCAGGGGGCAAATTCGCAGCGAATTCCCGAGATTCGCCGTTGACAAATAAATTAGCAAACACCAGCGAAAATTCGCCGAAAAAAAACGAGCCGCGCATCGTTTTACGCAACGCGGTGAAAACGACGTGACGCGAGCCGAAAACTAAGCTACGCGCATCAAAAGCGTGCCGCGACTCGTTTCGCAAATTTATCGCTAATTCACGAATTTCTCTGGAAATTCATTTTTTCGGCAAAGCAAAACTGGGGAGATTCGCCCATCACTAGTTGTCAGTAATATGACTTTGAGGATTAGCTGGGATCAAATACAAGGTACAGTTTCCAGGTCCTTTACCTGTATAAATATTGCTTAGTATAGGTATCTATATATGAGCTGGGAGTGGTTTAGAAGGGTTCAACTTTATAAAATCATTTTACTTAATATTAAATTACATGTCTACTTGTTGAACCAGCATCTTCTAACAGCTCTAATAAATCAAGGAAAAAGGATAAGATATATTGGATCATTCATCGGACGCCTAACTCCTGCATGAAGACAGAACAAAGGGAAACAGATGAGAGAGGGATAGCGAAGATAAACTTGATTTAAGAAACGGTGCAGGATTTTTAATTAGTAGCATTTAGAAAGTTTTCCAGTCATTTCAGTATGCTGAAGCCAATATTAAGTTTTAATCTTCACGATAGTTTTCCTTTAATCTTTACTCATTATTTGCACTTGTGCAGTTTTACAATAGCCTAGAATATTCGAAATGTAAAACGGTGACACTTCAATTTTACATCCCCAAATTTAAAGTTTCCCTCCTATAATATCTATCCCATCTATTTATTATGCATAATACATTTCCCTGATATTACATTTTCCTGGATTTTACACCATTTTTATGGTCCAATAAAGGGGAACTATTGCAAAAATGAAAGTTTAATATAATCCTACTGAAACGTTTTCTAAATACAACAATTCTGCATGGTTTCTGAAATCATCAAATGTATCTTCAGTTTCTCTTCATTCACTCTTCATGCAGGAGTTGGCTGTCTGATATTGACAGTTAAGATCCAATAAATCTTATAGGGGGCTCAGTTTGACTAGATAAAGCTATATATCTAAAGCTTCTATAAAAATCACCAGGTATTCAGTCTCTCTACATGCAGAATTTGTTCAAAAGGCAACTATTATGTTAGATTGTTTGTACTGGAATCAGTTATTTGAGTGAGCTCTAATTCATCTGCTAGGAAAGGAGCCCCCCTGTAAGATATATTGGATCGAATTGTTAATGAATATCCAATACCAAATGTCAGCATGAAGACAGAATGAAGAGAAACATATGCTGGGAGAGGGATAGTGAAGATGAACTTTATTTTAGAAACAATGCAGGATATTTAGTAGATTGTATTTTAAATGTTTCTTATTTCAGTATGAGGAAACTTTACATTTTCACGATAGTTCCCCTTTAAGGAAAAAAATCATAACATGGGGCTTCTGCTGCAGCTAAAAACTGAAATGCGTCATGCTTTTCTTTTGAAAAATTGTTTTTGGGAGGAGAACCTTTTGAATAATTGAGCCAATGTTGGTCTATTTGTGCTTAGCAGATAAAAGTATAAAGGCTACTGAATGAATGGCAACTACGTTGCTACCATATAAATCCAGCTTGAATACTCTGGGAATTTTGTATACCAAGACCTGGGGGTTATATGGTCAACTACTTTCTGCAAAGCGCTGTATAGACCTTTTCATTTTCTTTTAGCAGTTTACATTTTCTCCCATCTGAAGAGTTTCTAAATCCAGCAAGACTTTGTAAACAAGTGGAGCTGAGAGAAGAAAAGGCGAGTGACTCAAGAGGTTTCTCAGCACAGCATTTGTGTCTCAATTGGACTGAAAGAGGCTGTATGGGGGATTTAGTGAGTTTGTTGTGCAGATCCCATGCCTTTAAAGACCAAAAATATAAATGCATATATACACACACTGGCGGGATTGGGAATAAACCACAAATTTCTGCATCTGAAAGGATTACGTTTTACTCTAACCTTCAATGCACACAACAGTAGAACCCAAAAATTTTTATGTTGAGGTTATCAAGTCCTAACCTTTTGATCATGTTTTGCCAGATCATTCAGGGCATGGGAAGAATGAATCTTAGGCTAAGAATGCACATCCCAATGCGTAATAT